>OY744531.1:68341202-68438702 GCA_963556195.1 Sepiola atlantica
TAGGAGCTTTTGAAAAGTGCTCTTACTTTGTACCCCAGCCCCGTAGTAAGGTTACGTCGCCAATTTGACCGTTCTTGAGTTTGGTTCGTCACCTGGCACGGTTCGGGAAAAGTTGCTGAACTGATGAAGGCCTAAAATATCGAAGGGTCCTTGCCCGGAAATCACCGTTCCCCACAGTTGTGATTAAAAGATCAGAGGGTAACTGTCCGGCGCTGGTCAGCAACTTGGTGCCACTGAGGAGCAAAGGGTCATTTCAAAGCAGAAAGAAAGACAAGTAATTAACAAATCCGTCGGTTAGTTTTTGTATAAAATAATTATTTGAGTAGAAAGTCGTTTAGTTACAAACAGTGTACTTTCATACTTTTATATTCTACTTCTGTGTTTCTAACTGGCAAATCTTAACAAGTTTGGGGCGATTTTGGTTGGGCGATATCAACCCTAAGTCGAGAGTCCGTCTCTCAACGACGTGGTGTCGGTGGGCAGGCAAAAGCGAGACTTGTTACGCTTTCCTAATATTGAGAAAGATGTTTTGAGACTGGGCGTTACCCCGTCCTTCTTCAAATAGAATTTAATTTAATAATAACAAAAAAAATTCTCATTATTATTTCTTTCCATATTGAGAATTTTCACTCGCGGGGATCAGTTCTCTTGGCTCTGAGTTGTCACAGGATGATATTTTGCCGTATTTTCTTCTTTTTATCTGTTTTTATCTCCCACTAGCTAAGTGGGGAGATTTATTCTCCCTCGATACTTATTCCTAGAAGAAAAATGTATCTCTATTAATTTATATTAACGACAAAAAAACGGGGAAACGTCATTCAGCAGACACCCCACATCGCCCGTCGCCCCACATAGCTACGCCAGGCCGGCGATGTATGGGGTCCCAGTAAAAACAATTTAATTGTTATCTCTTGCAAAGGTTTTGATTTAATGGGCGCATGCTATCTTAATATGTGAACGTCCATTCAACGTCGAGAATGTAAACAACTTTGTGACACAGTGAACATTTCGCCTCTTCATATCTGAAATCTCGATGCCAAGCAAACAACCTCTCCTCTCTTATCAATGTTCGCTTGTCTCTTCTTGTGTAAACACACTTTTTTTGTAAATTACTTTTTTCGTTTTCATAATCTTAGAAAACTGTTGTGGGTACAAATCACCCCCATTGGAGAACTGATGGTATCAACCAGGTATAATAAATACCACTGGTTGCAGAGACTCAGGAGAGACTTTCATACCATGTTTTACCGCATGTTATGAACCCGTTCATCTCCTACCACATTAGTGGCGTTCTGTATTGCTTTATGATAAATACATTGTTATATTTTAACCCTGTCACTATTTGTGGTTTATTTCTTTGTGACCCCTAACACGGGTCTACAACAAAAACAAAAACCCATTCTTATTTTAATGTCTTTCAATCCGACAATATTGTCACAATTTGACATTATCTTGGCAACAAAAAACCTATTGTGTTTCGACATACGAAAACCAGGTGGCTTCATGACAAATGTCATAGCTTCGTTTGGGGATTCCCAATTTCCCAAACTATCAAGAAAAGAAAACAATTGTTCTTTTCCTCATCACTTGTTTTCTTCTTTGTGCAAAACTAAGCTGAAAGCCTTTTTTTCGGAAACCCAGGGTCCGGTTTCGAATTAACCCTTTACCATTCGATTATTTTGTCACAACTAGAAAGGAGCTTCAAATAAGTATTTATGATAAATATATTTCAATATCAATATACATATATGCTTCATCATAACCAGGAAATGGATAGATAGAGAGAGAGAGAGATAGAGAGATAGAGAGAGAGATAGAGAGAGAGGGATACGTAGAACGGAAGCTGATTCTTTTAGGTGTTAATCATTCATACTTCGAATTAACTTCTGTATTTAAAATCAGAGAACGCCATGATTAATTTTAAACGAAGTTGTCTCCCTAGGTATTACTATTGTGAATTATAATTGACTTTTCTTTGTCTCAGTCTTTTGTTTGTTCTCCGTCTTGTCGGATTGCCGCCATTGTTCCCATGAAGCTACCTTGGAAATCATTTGCTTTGGTATTTTCTTATTTTTTATTTAAAAAATAAAATCGCACAATGTGATCAACAGAAATGAAACTCAGAAACGGAGGAATTATACGTACGTGGTTTTATGGCGGAAATGAAGAAAGCCAACACTTGCACATAAATCCCCACTAACATAAAGTTATAAGCGCACTGTCAGTCACATAAAGATACACTCATACAACGACAACATTATCCAGTGCTGATAGAGGAAACTTGTTTAATCAAATAAAAGCTTAAAAACACCTTTACACAATCCCTGGAAGATCAAGTCGTTACAAAGTTTAGATAGCAGCTCTAAAACGGATAATGTTACTCCTCGAAAGATCCCTTGAATATAAATATGTGTTACTCTGAGTAGGAGGATCCTTGACCTCTAAGAAGTAGTTGAACTTAAACAAATACAGTCAAAGAATTACAACCTTGTACGGAGACAATAACACATAGAAAAATGCGCAGAAACTAACTCAGATTCATACACGAAGCCACACTTTCCAAACATCATTAGTGCACTCACACTCATATACAGTTACACTCATATTAAGACACTTCCATAAAGACAGGATGGGAGAGAAAGGACGTAGATTTAGTAGTAGGATGTTACACTATCATTTGGACATATTGTAATTATTTTATGTTACTTTTCTAACGATAGGTTTATCACTATATTACTTTAATTTTTTGTTTTCTTTGCATTTTTACGTTATGTTGTTTTTTATTGTTGACTTGTATTTTTAAATTGTGTATTATTTTCTTATTAGTCACTAGTTCTCACACGAATCATAACCAGTGATCGTACACTGCTAAAAATAAATAGTTGGAGTTCAAGTGTCACACACTCTTGATATATCTTGTACTCTCTGTTCTTTTCTATCATGATTGAAATTCACTTAATGCACTCGCACCGACCGTTTACCACATGCTCTTGTTGATAACCGCCAGTGACGGGAATTGGATTGACAATAAGATTGTTCAAGATGTCATTACTCTCAGTACCTCGCAAGTCAAGGTCTTGATTGTGCTATTTCTCGTCAATCAGTTAACTCATAATCTTTAAGAGTGGGGCTTCAGATTATAATATATATCTACCCTAGTAGCCTCAGGTATTTTGGGTTCGCCTGAGTATTTTCCATGTATAATTCTAATTGTTTGCGATTTGTTAACTTCACCTCTCTCTCTTTCTGGGTTGGTTTCACCACTCTAAGATTCTTCTTACTATTTCGGCAGTTTACATCAGTACTTGGCTTGTTTTTTCTAGTACATCATCATCATCATCATCATCATCATCATCATCATCATCATCATCATCATCATCATCATCACCACCACCACCACCACCACCACCATCATCATCATCATCATCATCATCATCATCATCATCATCACCATCATCATCATCATCATCATCATCATCATCATCATCATCATCATCATCATCATCATCATCATCATCAACTCACTAGAAGTTCTCACACAGGCCATCATCAGTGATTACTCACTATTAATAACCGGTGATGTTCCCTGGAGTATGGGTGACAACAAGTCTCCCCAGATTTCCAGTACTCTCTTTCGATAACTATTGTAAATGACTTTTCGTCATCGCAAAAGCCGCTTACCAATAATTTATCACTGGGAACGACAATTTGTCTTCCCTAGGATTTGGGTGGCAATAAGCCTCCCCAAGGTGCTAGTAATCTCCGCGCTCTTCCAGTAGAGGTCTGGTTAGTGCTCTCCCTCATCAGTTTTCTTATCCTCCTCGACCATTCACAATTATTTTTTTGTGGTATCATCCAAGGATGGTGGTATTTTGGGAAGGAGGTGGGGGCAGTTCATACGATTTCTTGCAGATTAAGTTCCCTTAAGTTCACGTCGTTTTCCGGCCATGTTTTTGTTTAATTTCTGTTGCAACTTCCACGTGGCTCGTTTATGTTTATAGTTTATGTGGGTTGGTTTCCGCAGTCCATGATTTTCCTTAAGATTAATTATTATTATTATTATTATTATTATTATTATTATTATTATTATTATTATTATTATTATTAATGGTTATTTTCGATTTTGTAAAACCATATCCGATTCCCAGCTTCAGTAAATAGAAAAACACTGATGTTTTTTAGATTAGTGAAGTTAACTTGATGAAAAGAAGGAAGACAATGTAAAAAGTCAGAAATAAGAAAGGGGAATACATGTGTACACATATATAGACAGACAAATGTAAAAGGATATGACAACTGGAATGAGAGAAAGAAATGATCAAAGAATAAATACATAAACAGACTGAGAATAATAATAAAACTGGATAACACAAAGGAGAAACTAAAGAAAACTGACGGGAAATGAGACAACCAATGCTGTAAAAAGTAAATGAAAGAGATAAACGAAAGAATACACGAATAACAAGAAGAAAAAAACTATATAAAAATTTAAAAAATACAAAATAAAAGAATTAAGATTGTTTTAAAAAGAAATCATGATTGAAAGAAGTGGACAAAGAATCGATGCGAAAAGCTAGGAAATTCAAAGAAGAACTTCAATACATCGGATCAAAGCGATGCGTTCCACCATCTTGCTTTATACACCAGAGAAACAAACAAAAAAACATGTCGACTAAACTAATCAAATACCAGTTCTTGCAAGGCCACGAGAAACTCAGCGACTTGAACAGCAGCGACTTTTAAAAATATGTTTAGGTTGATTCAAGCAACTTTAAAAGAGTATCTCTCTGTCACTCGATTTGTCTGTCACATGTAACTTTGGAATACCATTTTTAGAAGTCTTGTCATGCTTAAGTCTCAAAGACTATTTCCTTGATCTCTTAGGGCTATATTTCAAAGCGTATTTTCTTTGATCTCAGGCTTAACTTTCAAATTATATTTTTTTGGTATGTCAGTCCAAAGTTTTAAACCCACTTTCCTTGATTTAACATACTTACATTTCAAATAGTATATATTCTTTATTCTTTCATGCTTAAGTTCCAAATAACATTTTATTTGGTCTGTTATGCTTACATCTTGAATAGCATTTTTGTTGGTCTCTCAGACTTAAGTTTCAAATAACATTTTCTTTTATCTGTCATGGTTAAGTTTAAAAAATATTCATTGGTCTGTCAGAGTTACATTACAAATAGCATTTTTTGATTCGCTCTCGCATCTGTATAAGATAATCTGCTCCTCGGTCGGTTTGACACGCTTATTTTTGAAATAACATTATCATCTATAAACGCACAGATTGAACGGACGCCTCTATAAATGTCCTTTCTTTTTAGTTTTATTTCTACGCTGTTATATCAGCAAGTTACTAATTATAAGTCTGTCGCTAATGAAGGTGAGTTGTAAACAAGGGTCTCCTTTCTAATAAATGTCGGGAAGAAAGGTTGCTTATGTTAGAAGTGTATATCTTGAGACATTCTAAATAAGATCTGAAAAATATATTTTCATTTATTTATATATATATATATCTACCTTATAATATATAGGGTGGTGCAAATTGATCTGATGCATTTAAAGGTTAGAATGAAAACAAGTATTTTTATTAGCCAAATATACAGATTTTGTTTTATTTCGTTTCAGGTTACTCATAGCGATCTTTCATTGTGACATCATATGCACATTTAGAACAAAATGGCATCACATGCACATTTAGAACAAAATTACATCATATGCACATTTAGAACAAAATGACATCATATGCACATTTAGAACAAAATTACATGATATGCATATTTAGAACAAAATGAAATAATATCCACATTTAGAACAAAATGACATCATATGCACATTTAGAACAATATGACATCATATACACATTTAGAACAAAATGACATCATATGCACATTTGGAACAATATGACATCATATGCACATTTAGAACAAAATGACATCATATGCACATTTAGAACAAAATGACATCTTATGCACATTTGGAACAATATGGCATCATATGCATATTTAGAACAAAATGACATCATATGCCCATTTGGAACAATATGACGTCATATGCACATTTGGAACAAAATGACATCTTATGCACATTTAGAACAAAATGACATCATATGCACATTTAGAACAAAATGACATCATATGCACATTTGGAACAATATGACATCATATGCATATTTAGAACAAAATGACATCTTATGCACATTTAGAACAAAATGACATCATATGCACATTTAGAACAAAATGACATCATATTCACATTTAGAACAAAATGACATCATATGCACATTTGGAACAATATGACATCATATGCATATTTAGAACAAAATGACATCTTATGCACATTTAGAACAAAATGACATCATATGCACATTTAGAACAAAATGACATCTTATGCACATTTAGAACAAAATGGCATCATATGCACATTTAGAACAAAATGGCATCATATGCACATTTAGAACAAAATGACATCATATGCACATTTAGAACAAAATGGCATCATATGCACATTTAGAACAAAATGACATCTTATGCACATTTAGAACAAAATGGCATTATATACACATTTGGAACAAAATGGAATCATATGCATATTTGGAACAAAATGTCATTATATTTATATTTGAAAAATAAAAATATTTTTCAAAATTATTTATCCTAATTAGCTTTTATTATATCCTTCTAATGTGTCAGATAATTTTTCACCCACCTGAAACAATGGAACACTAAACAATTTTTGTGTGCGTCGAGATGTTTAGTGAAAGTGTTCAATAGTAAAAGAGGGCTGCTAGATATAGAACTGTGGTTATTCGAACGAGATCGCATGTAAAAAGAGATAGAGATTTTGTAATAATCAGTCAGTTAAAGCAGTTGTCGAGAAACACAAATCAGACAATTGGATGAGTGAGGTCTTCTACATGGCCACATCGTAAAAGAGAATAGACAGTTTTCACTTCTTCAGAACGTATGTGTCAAACACTCAATCGCTAATCATTATGCAGATGAATTAATATTCTAATATTCACAGTAGTCTATGTCCGTTTTAGTAATCTAACCAGATTTCACAACAGTAAAGAATGGAATTAAGAGGGTATACAAATGCAGTAGGCTGCATGTTTAGTGGTGCATGCGAATGGCGGACGGTGCAGATAGTGGATGCCCACACAAAGAAAAAATGAAGGTCACAGAGGAATGTGAACATATTTATGATTTTGTATTTAAGAACACAACGAATCTTATTTATCTTTGAAATTAAATATGTGCCTGATAAAAACAGAAAATCATGCTGAGACCAAAAAGTAATGCCCGTAAATTGTCTCCGTGATGATCCCTTTTTAATAGACTGTCTGGCAGCTCTCTCTAGTTGATATTTCCAGCGGTCAGCCTGGGTGGTCGATGTTGACCAGTAAGAAAGACTGAAATCCAAGATTTCAGGTCATGATAGAAAGGATCCCAGGAGATGGGAAGGGGAGGGGGTGACCTGACCCTCTTGGCATTACAGACAGTTTAGTTTTCAGAGGGCTGGCGATCAGTTGAAGCTTGGTGTCTGTCCAGGAAAGGTGAGCCCACGTGGGGCTCTTATCTAAAGAACTGTGTTGATCGGACTAGTAATTTATTTCGCCGGGGTAAAAGATCTCATTTTGCAAGTGTTCCATTCAACCAAAGAGTACGAGTATCTTTTGTAACCTCTAACAAAAAGACCTGTTACTTTTTTATAAACTGGACTCATGGTTTTACTTGAGATAAGAAGTGTGATTTGGAAATGAAAGCGAACCTCCTAAACACATATTTACTAGTACGCATACGTCGGCATCAAAAGACGACATCGATGACGTGTAAAATAATCTCCATTCATTCATAGTTTGTCCTAATAAACTATAGCTAAACAGAAAGTAAAACAGAAACAATTAATACATGCCCCATAACAATTAAAGGCACACACTTTGGAGTTGTGTGGGGCAGACGAGGAATTTACTCACATGGGACTTTCTAGAAAGTCCGAGACTCCGACAGGTCTGCTTTATTCAATGAACAGCGATCAAAAATGAGGGGAAATCAGTGTTATTTTCAGACACTATGAGAGCCGGGACAAGGCTACGTGTGCTCGCGAGATTTTTCGACTTGACATTTTTTTCTAAAGGGGCACAACACGAATCTCGAAACCTATAAACAGAGATAGATTTGAAAGGAAGTAACTCTGTCGTCCTTAAACTCCAAATATATCAATGGCAGATAATAACACAATCAGTCCATCTCTCTTTTGCCCATAACTCACATAGCGCACATCACACCTAGTCAGGTTTTTTTTCAGATTAATATCGTATAATGAAATCGACAATACGCATAAACACAACTCTTTAAAATAATTAATTTTCTCGTGTGTTTTTAGTGTGCTCATTCGAAAATGAAAAAAAACACTATTGCACGAATAGTGTAATAGATATGGACACAGACTCCGGAATTTGCTAAGCTGTTATCAAGTTTAACCGTGTCTATTCGATTCACGTACAGTGCGTGAAAAGTATTTTGTTTACCTCCTCTCCAGGTGGCTTGGATGAAAGTGTTTCTGTGGAACAAACTAGATTCGAACCTGACGCACCCAAGTTCTCAGTCCGCGTCGTTAACCATAAAGCAACTTTTTTACTTCGTCTTACCCCTCGAATCGTTTACAATAACTATTATTTCGGCATTAATAAAACTTAAATTCTTGATATACCGGTTAAAAATAGACGAACAAGATTACTTTCAACCAAAATAGTATTAATTCAGCTGTTTTTTTCTGTTTAGCGATTGTAGTTGTATAGACGAATATCAATAGATAGGCTACCCAGCGAATGCCCGTGTATTATGTTCCACTTTATAATAAAGACCTTTGTTTATTTATTTTTACACACACACACACATATACATATACATATATATATATATATATATATATATATATATATATATATATAAATCTGCCTCGTTACAAAGTAAAAGCTGTCAAACGAAATAATTTCAAATGTTAAGGGGAAAGGAAAAAGCAACTTCGTGCCATCTTAAATGAATTCGGAAAGAAATCCTTTAGTCAAAAATAAAAAGTCAACGGTGGATGTTTCTTTTAGGTCATCAGAAATGATAATAATAATGTATGCATGAAAAATAAAATCACTGCCGTAATTATTTGATTTTAGATAACTATTTTAGCAATATATCTAGAGATAAATAGCAGGTGCAAACACTGGCTAAGCATATTTTGCTCGTGAATTTTGACGCAGCGTGTATACTAGTATGTATATGTGTGTATGCGTGCGTTTGCTTTTGGTCGTATGAGATAATTAGTCTCTATGTGATAGTAGAGTTTAGTTATTTACTCTTTTGTATTTTGATGTCGCGTTCAGCTGACGTCTGCTTCGATTTTTCCCGCATTTGAGCATTGTCTAAAAAGACGCCATGACAATACCGTCTGTTCCACACAATCCAATGTGAAACAGCTTTTCTCTCATCTTTTAGTTTACTTTCACTTTCTTCACGTCCTATGTTGTTGTCTTTTATCTTTCATTTTCTTCAATTTCATCTGGCATTGTTTTAGTATTTTTCATTTATTTATTTGTATTTCTTGTTTATTTTATCTGTAATCTTCCCTTTGTTTAATTTTCTATTCGTTCTTACAACATAGTTTTTTGTTTGTTTTTATGCTACTGCCTATTTATGCTGAATGAGCTGTAATAACTATAACCTTTAAACTTACATCGCATTTATTACTTTATGAAACAAATATTGAACTATTTTTATATAGTCTACTCGAAGAATACCCGTCCTTGTTTTGCATAATGAGAACGTAAGTCTCACATTATAAAATGGAAAATAATAACGGTTAGTTAAAAGGGTTCTGAATGAACGACAAACTGGCTTAGTGAATGACAGGTGTAGGGTAAGAGAATGACCCCGGTGGGTGGCGGCTCTGAGGCGTGACGTTAATTGCCCCAGTGGATCATATTCTCTTTCTTAAGTCAAACTTGACAGCGAGCAGAGGTGTGTACATAGAGCGCACTCTAAAAAGCCCGCTGAGGGTAGGGATAAGCGAGTCATTATGTAACCTAGCATAATGGTGGCTTTAAGGCTTCCTTTTCCACTTCTCTCTCTCTCTCTATTTCTCTCTCTATTTCTCTCTCCTTCTCTCTCTCTCTCTTGTTTACAGAGCACATCCGCGCGCTCACAAGTCCACGTGTCATCCATTGGACAGCACTTGTATGATAATAAAAAGTGCGATGAGGCGTATTCCGAGTGATTTTTCGCACTCTACACAAGGCCCGTTCAAAACACCATCTTAAGGTTTTGGAGGCCGTGAGTGTAACGGTGCAAAAGCCACCCCTTTGTAGGCAAAAAGAGTTCTCTCACAAATTGGACTTATTTAGAGACCTCTAAAAAATACTTTGCCTCTATAACGTCCATATATTGCTTTTTCTGTTTATAATGGCGATATTCAATCTCCTTTTTTATTTCTCTCCACGTTACCCTTTTCTCGTTTTTAAGCGATATTCGCCGAGGTTTCCCTTGAAAATGTATCGGTTGAAAGGTATCTTGGGATTTAGTTTGCTAGTTTTAGTCGAACTTTTTTATTCTTTTTAAAGGTTTTTAATCGAAAATCTTCTGACAATTAAATATATAACTATAATTTTCCTCTCTGTTTTTCTTCATATGATATTGCTCACGACTCGCTATGACTTTGTTTATTCTATTTAAATGTTTGATAACATTCTGTACCACCAGGAATGTGTTTATATATATATATATATATATATATATATATATATATATATATATATATAAATAATTTCTAAATATCTTTCTATTGGTTAGCCTACATTTTTGCTGGTGGACACGTTCTATAAGACGAAATAGATAAAAACTTACTTTTTCTCCCGTTGGAGAATTCCTCTCACATTTCTTTTAGCATCTTCCCTCGCATGTTGGTTTACAATTCAGAACTTGAATTAACAAAAAAGCAAATTCTATATCTTATATTATTTTCGATGGTACAACATTTTCTCACACTCTTCCAAGTACCTTAGAGATTTTGAACCACAGTCCCCTTAGTAAGAGCCGCGTCAGAAAACACATCATTGTTGTACAGTCCCGAAACCCGCTCTCACGTTTTTTTTATTTCTAGCAATTCAATTGTTTCTGTTTTTCTACATTCCTCACTATTGCCAAATCACTTGTGTTTATTTGTTAACCCTTACTATATTATGTTTACATTTCATCACTGCATTTTCATTAAATTAAAAAAAACTTCGCTTCACACACTTCTCAACAGAATTCGTATCACACCCACTTGCACCTACTTATTCAAGGGAAATCTCGTTACAATGCGAATAAAACCTACAATTTTAAAGAAGACTGGTGTTCTGTAATCAATCAAGAGCAAAGACAACGACACGCGTAAGTCCTAACAACGGGCGTGTATAAAGATATTATACACATCACAACCCACACCTGCATGTGTTCATGCTATGCTTATGTGAATATTTAGTTACTATATTCATGTATTTATATTTTGTCAAATAGACGATAATACAATTATAATATAATTAATAACTTATTATTAATAACGCATTACTCATACATGTTGAAATTCAATTTGTTATAAAATGATTCTTGTGAGTCCTTTAACAAAACTATTTATCACAAAGCGGGTTATCTGTTGTGCGCGTTTTATAACGCAGACACTGCGGTAATTCTTTGAGAATATTATTGATCTAAGTCTTTGTTTTTTATTTTGTCCATTTTATTTATAACAAGGGAAATATCTATAATTGATTTTTCTAGTTTCTCGTAATGGCCAATGCCCTTTTTTGATGTGTAAGCAAGATAATACGGTTTACGTTTCGATTTGGAATCCTAAACTTTAAAGACCCCCAAAACCTATTGAACTGTAGAAAAGAAATAGCAAACAACTGCTTACACTGAATAAAATTTACCTTAGGGTAACAATACATGATAAATAAATAAAGAAAGAAATGAACAAATAAATAGATTTAAAAAAGCTAAACTAAAACCTAAAATAAAAATTCAAGCAATCACGTGTTAAAATAAGGTCACCCATTATTTCGACACAACGAATAAGCAGGGATGGGCCATCTTATAGAAAACAGAACAATAGGATAAGAAGTTAAACCAACAGAACCTTTGTTTGTTAGAAGACTCCCAATTAGCTAAGAGAATAACAAAGGATCTTATTGGTTAACTAGCTAGACTAAACACCATGGAAGATATAAAAACACCCAGCAACACAAACTCCATGCATATTAGCCTGACGATTCCTTACGGGGATGAAACGTGGAAGCCTCTGCGTAGCTTAATTGCCATACACATATTTTCATTACTTACTATATATATATGTATACATATATATATATATATATATATATATATATATATATATTTAATTGATACTACTTTACAAAAGTCTATCCCTACAAGGTTGAAGTGTTCGTTTGTGGTCGCAAATGGCTCAGTAGCCCTGACAAACCTTTACAAGTCTTGCTGCAGGTATGAAATACGAAGCCATTGGCTTCCGTTTGTACATAACTAGTTTAAACTCTCATTTGACTTGTGAAGTTTTCTCTTGTTATGGGATCGCATATCGCTCAATTAACTAGTCCTTGACAGACAGGTTTATGTTACATTAACCATAAACGTGGCTGGGTTAAAGTGTATCCAGTACGTTCGGCACTGACTGCTTCAGTAAAATACGTTTCAAAACTGAGTACTCTATTCGCTTTGACTCAAAACAATCATAAATATGCTTGCGCCAAACCGATCGCTCTAAGGCCATCTTCTCCCAGTTCTCCATGTTCATGTCAAAGGAATTTCAGCTTGTTTTATCCTTGAAGTGTCGTTTTGTGTCTCAGACATTTGTAATGCTGCATCACCCATGTTTAAGGGAGCCTGTAATTTTCAATTCTAAACAAGTATCCTTTCTAGTGAATTAAACTGTGTATACCACGTACTTATATGCTAGATATTCCAACTCGCTGTAGTACGGTGGGGTCTAGTGTAAATGATTGTTATTTGATGTTTCAAATTCTCGTGAAAAACGTTTGATGAAACCTCTTTTCAGAAACAACATTATAGGAATTAGAACAAACATCAATGACGAAGAAATCTTTATTCTAGTAAACTCCCCGGATACTCTGGAACTAAGTAAACTCCCCGGATACTCTGGAATTAAGTAAACTCCCCGGATACTCTGGAACTAAGTAAACTCCCCAGATACTCTGGAACTAAGTAAACTCCCCGGATACTCTGGAACTAGGTAAAACAAACCTACAATCCTCAATCTCCTCACACCATTTTGACAGGACTGAATACCTCCCAATCTAGCGTAAAGACTCTGACTAACATATGTACGGGTTAAGAGTTTACGTTCAAGACACCCCCCCTCCTTGACTTGAGAACATTGGCTAGAATCAGATGATAAAACTTACATGTGCTTTAGAGTAACATTACAGCACAGCGTTAGTTACTTATATTTCTTATACCGTTCTGCTTTGAGCCAGAACTGTTTCCTGTTTAACTTTTTCTCTGAAAGCATAGATACAACATTCTCACTTGAGTCGAGTACCTAGATACATGTAATTCGGGATGTTTATGTACTTGCTTGGATTCTCCAGTTATACAGACGTAGCTGGGTACTCCACGTATAGTTTCTCCATAGCGCACTCCCTCTCACAGACTGTCACTTTCCTGACCCGCACCCCTGATCATGTAGACTAGCTAATCTTACTTCTTGACCTGTTCTTGACCTCGTTGTCCAAGGCTTGTGTGACGAATATCCGACGCCCGCTTGGAAATGCTGATCACCTTGTGGTAATCATACTAAATACCGGTCCAAAGCTGACGAGCCTTTGCTCAAAACGAAGAGATTTTACAAGCTGGTTAAATCGGAATCCATCAGAGAACACATCAAATACGCACCATGGAGTGAAACTATTTCTCTCCTTGCTGGTCAGTGCGCAAATGTAGTAACTGAATGGGTCAAAGCAGGCATTGAAGCACATGTCCCCATGCGAAAATTCTACAGCAAGCTCCACTCTCCACAATAGTTGACCTTGAACTGTGCAGCTGCTATTGCTTAGAGGCAGCAAGTAGTCCGATAATTCAACCGCCATAAGTCAACTACACATAAACAAAACTTATAGCGTCAAGAAATGTTTGTAAAACTGGCATAGATAAGCATAGAGAAAGTATACAGAGATGACCAGAGAACGCATTCAGTCACAGAAACTAGGTACTTGTGATTTCTGGAAAATCTTCAATAGTGTGATGAAGAATAGGCAGTCAACAATTCCCCGTATCCAATCACAATGATGTCGTTTGCACAGCAACTGATAAGACTTTACTACTTACTCAACGTTTCGTCTTTAACTCCAGTTTCGACTCCGAAAATAACTTCTTCCCAAATTTCCTATTGCGGACTAAAGCCACACTTTATAATCTGACCATCACCCTATCTTATGTCCGGGACATCATAAAAAAACATGACACCTCCAAAGCACCTGGGCCTGATCGTATACAAGTAATAGTAATAAAGAAATGCTCTGCTGAACTGACCTCTGTCTTCTTTAACATCTACAACAAATGCCTTGCCGAATCTCGCTTCTTTGATAGCTGGAAAATTGATTCTGTGGTACAAGTCTTCTAGAATTTTGGAAGTAAAACTGCACCTCAGAATTATCGCACCATCATAGTACTTCCTCTCTTTGCTAAAATCTATGAATATTTAATCAATATACCGATAGTCCGTCATCTCGTTAATGCTACACTTCTTTCTGACCACCAGTAGTGATTTAGGCAAGCACGGTATACTGCAGATACCATAACGGTCATTTATGAACGCATATACTATACACTGGACAAGGTAACGCTTGATATATCAAACCAAAGCCTTTGACAAGGTCTGGCATAAAGAAATTCTCATAAAAATTAATTCATATCGTATTACTGGACGATTATTTAATATAATTAAATACTTCCTATCCAAAAGAAAGAACCAGGTTGTCCTCAATGGTCGTTCATCCATACACATGACATAAATGCAGGTGTGCCCCACGTATTGATTCTTTGGCCTTTATAGTTCTTGATTTTCATAAGAAACCTCCCCGATGACATTGTGTTGGAGATGGGTATATTAGCTGACGAAACCACGTTCTACTTCCATCATATTCGAGGTGATGGCTGGATACTTAGAAAGTGACCTCCAGTATGTAGTGAATAGGGTCATAAATAAATGGTAACATTTTATGCTGCTAAGACAGAGCTCCTTTCCTTAAACAACCACAAGAAACTTATCCCACCACCGATTGTAACGGGCAATAAAACCCTACCTGAGAGTCCAATGTTCAAACTCTTCGGCATAACATTCATAGGTTATGAATTGGAACAAATACATAGAATACATTTTCAAGGCAGCTGCGAGGAAAGTGTTCACCCTCTACCGTGCTAGAAAACTTCTCACACCTGACAGTATCTTATATCTCAACAAAGCCACCATCTGTCTATGCATGGAATATTGTTGTCACATCTCGGCTGGTGCACCAGCAGTCACTCCCGCTCAGACAAAGTCTAAAAAAGAATATTATGTAACTCTAATTGTTGTTATATAAACTGTCGTGTCTCTTCATATACAAGCTTTGTTTTATAGCCTATTTCGTTTTCTTTTTGCTAAGTGCCGGATATTTCTGCAACACCTTGTATTCAATGCCAATGTGATACATTTGAATTTATTTAATTCATTATGATTGATTAATTATTTTAAGAGTGAATCCTATGCATACAAATATATACACATATCTAGACATATAGAAATACTAGACAAAATACTGGTCTCAGGACAGTTAAAATTAATTCTCGGAGCAAAACAGTTTTATACAACTTTTAATGTCGCCTTATCAAGATTAAAACCAAAATATTATACCGGACCTTATATCTAAAATGTGTTTACTTTATTTTGACCAAAATCCTTTATATGATTTTGATCTTAGAAAATGTCTTTAATTTAAGGCTTAAACTAAAGGGGTCTTAACAAGAAATTAAAATTCAGGGAATTTTGCTGAATTAGTGTCTAATGACTATGAATTAAACTCAATGCAAATCTGATATAGTTATTTTTCAAATGGTAGGATGTTCTCATATGATTTCCTCTAAAAGCCTTTCACATACTCTAAAGAAAATGAAATATGGGAGTTAATTATTAATTGATGTCGAATACGTATTCTTAAAATTTTCTCCAAATTAGAGGTATCCGCATTTTCATAAAGAGCTTCAATCTTTTCATTACATTTTGCATGAAATTAGATTAAACTAAATATTGCCCACATTTGGATCCCTTTAGAAGTTCCAAAATCGGTTATTACGTTAAGGAGTTAGCTTTTTACATACAAATATACTATACATAAAAACATATATACTTTTTTATTTAGAGATATATATTTCTATCTACATAAAGTTATGTATGTTTACATTTGTATATAACCTCCCTATACACTAAAACTAGCAATACATTAACATGCATGACAACTCGATATATTTTGGTGTAAAGTGTAAAACTAATATTCTCAATGTTATCCATCTATTAAAGATAGAACATACTAATTTGGCAGTCGGCCAACCTGCGTGATATTGGGATCACGTGTTGCGAAATTTAATGCCTTCCTTTTCTGCCCAGCTATGATGTCAGTCCACGTGAAACAGACCAATTACAGCGCTTCGAATTGGTCACGTGCGTAAGCCATTCGATTCATTACGCGAGGCTAAAGTCGCTGTCGTCTACCTCGGTTGGTCGGTCCTGAGAGACGGCGCACGTTTTGTGAGAAAGCGAAAGTAAAAGTGCGAATGGAAAAGAAAAATACAGATTGAAGGAAA
The DNA here is from genome assembly GCA_963556195.1 of Sepiola atlantica. Taxonomy (NCBI): domain Eukaryota; kingdom Metazoa; phylum Mollusca; class Cephalopoda; order Sepiida; family Sepiolidae; genus Sepiola; species Sepiola atlantica. The sequence goes on from OY744531.1 coordinate 68,358,119, forward strand.
GTCTGAAAGAGAGAAAGACAGAGAGAGAAAGAGAGAGAGAGAGTCGACGTGAAAACATTTATATATATTATATACTTCATAAGTTGTGATTAATTATATAAATAAAATAAAATGTTCATTGTTTTAAACTAATTTTTAAAACAACTTTAATTAGTTAGCCAGAGAGGTATCGACAACTCAATTTGCCTTTTTTCATCATCGAAGCTAAACATTTTAGTTATATGATAAGACCATACATAGTAAAGGAATATTGAGCATTTTAGCACATAAAAAGGATGGCTGAGTTTCTTACATAGGGTTAATTGTAATCTAAACCCGAATAAGCATAGAAGTTTTTTTTCTGTCGTGGAATTTAATATGTAACGGTTGTTCGATGGTTCGATAAACTTGATAGCAGTAGCAATAATTTTATTTTTATATCCCAATAGGATTAGTTGTGAGATTTAACAGGGTTAGATGAAAATTAATGTATGTTCCATATGTATCACGAACGTTTTCGATTCTTCGTCAAATCGTATTCAACTAACCAAGATACATGCACCAAAAAGCTGGAGAAAAGAAAATGATTTCAAAAAGCAGCAGTAACGCGCACGTGATGTCAGTTAGACGCCAAAAAGACAATAATGATAGATAGATAGATAGATAGATAGCTGATACTATAAGTCAGAAATATATTAGCTATGTATACTAGACGTTTAAAAGTAAGTAGTACATCCGATTCTGTGATTAGGATAATCGCTTCCGTCTTTTCCTCGGTCGGCATGCTTATCTGATAATGGCTATATATATATATATATATATATATATATATATATAGAGAGAGAGAGAGAGAGAGAGAAAGAGAAATAGTGTAGAAAAATATAAAACGGATTTATATAAACTCCGTTTTATATATTTTCTATTTATTCGTATGAGAAAAAACTCGATTAGATTTAACTATACGAATCGATTACAAATTGTCATGTGGATTCATAATATTCATTCAACACGAAATAAAGCCTAATAATAAGTAATCAAAGACTTAGTATAACATTTGAACCAAATTTCGTTAAAGATACGTGGATGTTACGGTGGTTTCAAGAGGTAAAATTAACAAGTATTTCGATAGACCCTCAAAAAGTAACACCTTTTAAAGAAAAAAGTCTACATTCTCCGTTTCACCAGAATATAGCATTACGACAATATTCCATGCCATGGAATACATAAATTAGCAGGCAGTCAGTAAAAGAAACAATATTAAAAAATACTGCATATTTTATAAATCCAAATCGTATGGTTAATAATCAGTATAGTTATAAAATAATTGTCTAGTAAATGTCGGAATTTTCAAGTCGTTTAATTTGAGAGCTCTTTATATCAAAGGAAGCTAACTAGCCGCCATCTTTTAAAGTAAACTGTTATGAAAGGGGAAATAACCCTGTAATTTCAAAAATGTATGTAGAAGTTAAAGAGAAATATGATATATATATATATATATATATATATATATATATATAGTTTAGTAACAGTTTATTGTATCTTTAGATGATAAAATTGTGCATTTAAATAATTACATTCAGAATAAACAAGAAGTAAAACTATATAGTTGCTATAGTTTATATAGAGTTGTTGAAACGACTAAGATAAAATTGATTATTGAATTAAAATATTAATTGTGTTATTATATTTAATTACATTTAATTAGTTATGGCATAAAAATAATTTTATTTTATTTGGACAGAGCTAGACGTATATATTTGTAGTTAAGCCAAAATCAGCTGAGGGGGTTATAACTTATTAAATAAGCAGCCCAGGGAATGAATAAATATATAGAAATTACGAATTTAAATTTAAATTTAATACCTAAATTTAGGTAATGAGATGCGGAGTATGTATTTCGCGCATTCATGGTAGTAACTAAGTTCTTGTTAGTTTTTAAATGAGGTGTCAATGAAGTTGCTAATTTTAATTGTATCTCTGTACAGACATATTTTTCCAATTTGTAATATTATATCAATGATTTATGTCTCTCCCTCTCTCTATTTTTACAAATGGGTAACCATTTATCAAGGCCAAGAGGCGACTCAAGGATCAGGGTTAAATAATTTGTCAGTTGAATGATGATCACCACCAATAGAGAATTAGAAACAATGGTTGGAGTGGACAAATAATTACTTAAGAGGAATTTATTATCCAAGAGGACAACTCAACAAGTATTTGTTTACATTAGACTTGAATGCTATCGTTAGTTGAGTGCTTCGCCTTGTGATATTTTGTTCAACCGATAGGATGCTCTAGGAAAGAAACGTTGTGTTCATGGAAAGTGCGTTTGGTTTTTAGTATAGAAAGAAAGAAAGGAAAGTTCTTTGCTGGGGTTGTAGCTAGACGAGTTCTTTCTGTGATTGTTTTACAAGGGGTAACAGAGAAAGAGCTCAGTCGAGCATTTACCATGAACATAACGATACAGTACAGAGAGGCTAACACCATCTCTTCTGTGTGAACGAGGCTGTAGGGAACAGAAGAGATTATCCCCCACTAGATTAACCATGTACCAAGATTTTTTTTTACGCCAGTTGTATTTTTATTTATTATTTGTTTATTTACGAATGAGTCATTTGTATTTTCCATTAGAGTTTGTATAGACTATTTGGCCGTTGAATCCGTAAGTTGCCGCCAAATTCACCTTTCGCTTCGTTTTCCAAATGTCTAAAGTAGGCGGTGTTTGCGTAAAAGCACGGTTTTAAATTGGCTTGTAGTAAAATCACAATTTTCTTGCTTGTCACGCTGGGGGCAGCGTCCTCTGGTATAATTTAAGCCTCGTAAACAACCGATTTAATGCCGCATTTCTATTGCAATGTGCAATCCTCTGGAACATTTCATGAACAGGTAGAAGTTGGTGCTGGTCTAGGAATTGTTGTAATTTAAAAAAATCTCGTCTCTGTGTAATAGAGTATCTATTGAAACTTTAGAAGTAGTTACTCTGGAGTGGAGAATGTTTAGTTATTAAATCTAAAAATGTTTCCACCTGCAATGCTTACAGACAGAGGGTGCTCTGATCTTTTAAAAGACGACATCAGCCGCATAAATATTATTATTATTCCAGTACACTAATTTATCATTGAATTCTTTATTAATATTTCTATATTCCCTTACTTTCGCCATTAGTTTTCTGAATAGAAATGACGCTCTAGTTATTTTCCTAGCCCAACAGGCGTAATCTCCCGCATCTTTAGAAGCAGCCTGTATTAATATAAATAATTGAATTATCACTGCATACAATTACTCCTAACAGACACCCCACACACACACATATATATATATATATATATATATATATATATATATATATATATATATAGAGAGAGAGAGAGAGAGAGATAGAGAGAGAGAGAGAGAGAGAAATGGAGAGAGAGAGAGAGAGAGAGAGAGAGGGGGTAGCGCTGTTCCAACGAGAGAAAAGTGTATATTTAAAGAAGTTAGGCTACCAATATTTACAGATTAACAAGAATTATTTTTAATTGTTTATTATTTTTTTATTTTATAATTTTATAACACGTTCTCTGCTAAAATTAAATTCTGCCTAACTCCCAAAACTGAAGCAAGACCTTAAAGAATTTGAACGTAAAATCAGACTAATAGAAACATGAAATAATAAGGAAAACAAAACAGATGATTTATTATTAAAAAAAAACAAATAAAAATATTTCCATAACAAACACAACAATATGAAAGAACTAAACACCTTCTTTGAAAACCTCTGGAACATCAACACCCTATACAAAGGCTAAACTTACCAGTAACCTCACACCTAACCAACACCAAGCACTAGATAACATCCCAAATAATAGTAACATAATTAGAAAAGAAACGGACAAAAGCAGTGCTGTAGCCGTCAGTGACAACATTACTATAAAACGAGAATTATAGAAGTACTGGAAAACAAGGACTACTACAAACCAATTAGCACTAACATTGACAATCAAAACATTTAAAAACTCGCAAAACTTTGCACAACATGAAATAAAATACTATCAAAGAAAGAAAAGGATTTACTAACAGACTTCATGATGAAAAAAAAAAACTTCTACGGACCACCTAAGAATACATAAATAAAATGAGATAAGAAATGCTATCAGCACACATAAATCAGAATATATTAGTGTCCCGAATCCCAGTGACCTTACATTTAGACTCATAGTGGCAGGACCAGCATGCCCAACAAGAAGACTTAGCAACTTAATTGACATCTTACTAAAACCATACACCGAACAAGTCAGGAGCTACATAAGAGACGACATACAGTTCCTGAGTTCTTTACCAAAAACAGTAACCTCCGAGACAAGATTAGTGAAATTTGACGTTAAAAACAGCCAAAAATATTACATCTAAGATTAATCAAACAATTCATCAGCGACAGCATAAACATAATTCTTAACATGAACTCTTTCGAATTTAATAACAAAAACTACATTCAGATTCTAGGTACAGCAATGGGAACTAAAATGGCACCAACCTATGTTACCGTAAACCTAGTTTACCTAGAGGAGATTTTATATGGAAAGATAGAACAAATATATGGAAAAATATCAAAACTCTTTTCATAAAATCTTGGAAAAGATGCCTATGTTATTGTTTTATAATTTGGGAACATACATAGAGGAAACATCAATGAATTACACAACATACTCCAAAACCTACACCCCAAAATTAAACATAGTCACGCACAACTACCCTATCCTATATATACTAGTTAAAATAAAAAACAATAATATTATCACATACATCTAACAAAATCTTGATTTTAAAAGCCATCATTACAAAAGCTGCCTGAAATCTATACCCTATTCCCTAGCATGCAGAATCTGCACTATAGTCAGTGACAAAGACCGCCTGATTGTACGACCGGAAGAACTACAAAAAACCTTAACGAGAAGAGATACCCCTCGAAACTAATAGACAAAGGTATAGAACTAGCAGAAAAATACCATTAGAACTACTACGAAACTAAGAAACACGAAACAAAACACAGATATTAGCATACGTCTCTACACACAACAATAGCAACCCATACCTATTTACAAAGATAACAATAAACCTAACTCTACTCAACCAAACAATAAACTAAACAACATACTAAAAACAACCAAAATAATAAACAGCTAACGCCAACCCCCAAAATCTCAAACGCATTTTAACCTCATCCTAACTAGACTAATCCATAATACAAACGGTAAAAAATGCAACAAAGGAAGATGTGGAGTTTGTGACATAATAATAGAGGGAAACTCATGCACATTCAAAAACTTAACACAAACATTAAAAATTAAAAAAACTTAAGCTGCACCTGTAAAAATGTGATCTATATACAAGAATACATAACATGCAACGAATCCTATATAGGCGCCACAAAATACTTTACAATAAGTTGCTTTACATAAAAGTAACATAAACAGCCACCAAAATAGAAAATTTCACTTATGCAGATGAGGTAAATTCAAAGTCATGCTTATTCTTTAAACTCGCGATTATTCATATCTCCTCACACAAGAAAAACACTTTATATCTAAATTCAACCCAGAATTAAACAGATAATAACTTAACTCACACAACATACAGATCACACACATCTACATACATGAAAAACGAATGTAGGCACGTGTATAGACAATAACCCATATATACGCGCACACACATGGATAGCACACGAGTGTGTGTATATGTATGTGTATGTATATATATATATATATATATATACAAATGTATATATATATGTACATACATGTATATAAAATAAATGTGGGTGCGTGCGTGTGCGTATGAACATAAACAAAGCGCACATATATGCGGGAACACGTACCTGCGTACACAGGCCAAAACTAACACACTTACCAAAATATAATACACTCCACACACACACTCTCACACTCACACACATACACGCAGACACATGGATGACAGGTTCGTAATAAATTAGACAACACTCATACATTTCAAGGGCATTTCTACCTTCATCGGAGAAACTGACTTAAATTTACTTAATCATCATACACGAAGATTACCGCAGAGATAAATGTCAGAAACACACACGCATGCTTAAAAAGACATAGCTTTGACCCATAGAAATAAAAATATGAAAACACACACAGAGACATGCACAGAAACGCCAAACTGTAAAAAAATATCTAAATGAAAATAATGTCTGAAGAGAACCAAGATGCTCGAAACACGTTATAAAATTATGAAATAATAACATAATAAAAATAAAATGTTTTTTTAATTTACAAATGTTAATATATATATATATATATATATATATATATATATATATATATATATATGTATATATATATATATATATATATATATATATCATGGACTCTCCCGTCGATTTCGACGTATGACACTTGACAACTTAAAATTTGTTTAGTCTACGATGGATGTAGCATGCTTACATTTACTCAATCGTAAATGGCATCTGAGTCCTGCGAGAGATTTGCAAACCAGCCCACAATGGATGCAAGAAGGAAGATCTTGAGAAAAATCGGCTGGAATAATTGTAGATGTTTTTGTTCTTTCGCGTCTTTCGCGCTGTTGATTAATGGCAGTTACAGAGAACCGCCTGATGCCCCTCTGGCACTCAAATCGCCATTCCTTCCGTCGAGAAGCAAGCTGTTCAAAATCACGATAAGCAATATTGATAGATGTCAAGTTTTTCACATATTTCAGATCTTTACCGTCCACTTGGATTGGAATATCTGGAAAACAGTGTACTGGTGGTCGTTGCTTTACTGGTGGCCGTTGCTTCACACCTTGAACTTGTTTAGGCATGAGGCGAGGTTGGTGAATCACTTCTGTTTTCTTGATGCTGATTGTCAGACCAAAAGCCTTGCAAGCAGCCGAAAACCTGTCCACAAGCAGTTACGTTTTATCCCGAGATGTTGCACAAAGTGCAGCGTCATCTGCAAACAAAAGATCCCTGATGACAATTTGTCGAAGAAGGGTCTTAGCTTTGAAACGTTGCTGGTTGAAGAGACCACCACTTGTTCTAAATTTAAACTTCACCCCAGTATCTATATCAGCGAAAGCATATCTCAGCATAACTGAAAAGAACAAAGCAAATAGCACAGGTGCCATTACGCAACCCTGTTTTGTACCATTTGTCACATTGAAAGGTTCTGAAGACTCTCCATTTGAAACAACCGATGCCTTCATTCCATCATGGAAAGAAATAATTACATTCAGCATGTTGTCAGGTATTCCCAGCTTGTCCAACACTTTCCAGATGGCTTCGCGGTTTACTGTGTCAAAGGCCTTTGTAAGGTCAATGAAAACCATATACAACTCCTCGTTCTTTTCCCGAACTTTCTTCGGCGACCTGGCGGAGGGAAAAGATCATATCGACAGTACCCCGACCAGCACGGAAACCGCACTGAGATTCGGGATAGATATCATCAACAAGGTGTTTAATTATTCTGTTGAGAATAAGCCTTGCCAAGACCTTCCCTGCAATTGACAAAAGTGAGATGCATCGATGGTTGTCACATATGTTTCTATTGCCTTTACTCTTATACAAGTGTTGAATTAATGCATCTTTAAAATCCTGAGGGACATTTCCACCTTGTCAGATCTTCACAAAGAGACTGTGCAGCTTCTTCACTAGTGTCTGGCCACCGTACTTAAACACCTCAGGAGGTAAGGTGTCTTTCCCTGACCTTTTGCCTGACGACATTTGCCTAATAGCAACGAAAACTTCATGTATTGCTGGAAGGAAGGAGAGTTCAGGAATCTCAGGTCGTTCAGTGATAGATGAAAGTATTCCTTCATCAGTTGTGGAAGTATTGTTTTGGACCGCTTCGAAGTGCTCCTTCCTGCGATTCAATATATCCGCTCTATCATTTATCAGTGTGCCATCATTTGTACATACGGGAGAAACACCAGATTCGTGCTGTCCAAACACTTTCTTAATACCTTCATAAAAAACTTTCAACTCTTTTCTGTCAAATGCTTCTTGCATTAATTTGGCATGTGAGGACCACCATGCCTCTTTCATCTGCCGTAATGCTTTCTGGACTTTACTTTTGCATTCCTTGTACAATTTCCTCTTTAGTGTTATCATCAATCCAGGTTTTATGAGCCTTATGCATTTCATTGATCAACTGCTGGGCCTCAACATTCTGTCATCGAACCAGTCCTGATGCCTACGGACAGGTAACCCCAAAACCTCCAATGCAGATGTGTGAATTACGTCCCGCAAGGATTTCCAGGAAGATTCGATATCATCGGTTATCTCAACATAATCCAATGAGCGATCAAGACGGGCCAACAGTGCTGCCCGCTGAACGGTATTCTTTAATGGTAGAATGTTTATCTTTTTAGGGACAGAGGAGCGTTTCACTCGTATGTGCTGTAAACGAAAAGACGTTTTACTTCGAAGCAAGGCATGATCTGAAAGATAGCAACTTGTATGGAACGAACGAGTGATACGAAAGTCCCCAAGGTCACGTCTCTTGGTGATGATGTAGTCAATCAAATGCCAATCCCTAGAACGAGGGTGCATCCATGTAGTCTTGTGGAAGTTTTTCTGCTGGAATACAGTGTTGGTAATGCACAGATTAAGCTCTCCACAAAGAGACAGCAAACGAAGACCATTCACATTCATACGACCAACGCCATGATGACCCAGAACACTACGCCATGATGTACTATCCACACCCACACGTGCATTAAAATCACCCAAAAGAATAAGTTTGTCCTTGTGTCGAACATTAGTGATAATTTCTCTTAGTTGCTGGTAAAAATCATTTTTTTCCTGCTCTGGTCTGTTCAACGTGGGAGCATAACAACCCATTAAAATAGCACGGGTATCACATTCAAGATTAAGAGTTAATGTCATCAAGCGATCCGAAAACCCCTTTGGAAGGGTCGGCAATGACTTTGCAAGATTGGACTTGATAGCAAATCCTACTCCAGAATGTCGAGGCTCCTCTGGGCCTTTGCCACTCCAGAAAAAGGTATAACGACCCTTTTCTTCTGTCAGTTGTGAATTTCCAGCCAGGCGAGTTTCACTAAGGGCGTCAATATCGATTTCAAACCTTTTAAGCTCAAGTGCGACAAGAGCCGTCCTACGTTCTGGCTGAGTATCATTGTCAAGTAGAGTACGGACATTCCAAGATCCAAAATGAAAGTTTTTACTTCTTCTGTTATTGGGACTGCATGTTGGATACCCAGACAGCTGCAGTTGGCTGCCAAGGGTAATGATGAGCAAGCATATGTTTAGGGCTCCTTTTATCGCCCCCTCCCCAGCATAGGGAAAGCAGTGCTATCCCTAAACAGGGCTGCTTTGTCACCGATAGAGGACACGGACTGCACAATTGCTCAAATGTTTGGGCAGAACGGCCATCACCCACCGGTCGCCAAAGTGTAGAGATCGAGCTAAGAACTTCCAGTAATATCCTTTACCTGTTCCCGTCGCCTTACCCTATTGCCTGTGGACTTTTTTTTGTGCAGGACTTTGGTATAAACTTAATTTGTTTATAGTGGTGAAAGCCTGTGTAAATACTATCCACACTTTTTGGACCTTTTCATAAACCCAAGTCGGCGCAGAAAAATCGCCACATATTAAGCAAGAAAAGACCTCAGGTTTAACATCAAAGTTTTCCATCTCCTAGATACCTGTCTTAACAAAGACTAAGGGAGGTATCTTGCCCAGTGGTATTAACGCGTCCCCAGACACTATCCTGGGAATTTTCATAACCCGGCACCATATATATATGTTTATACATATATAGATACAGACCACTATCCAGTGGCAGGGGGTTAGATTTGTTAGCGCCGGGACATATCTGCATGCCAGCAGGCCCTGCACACTGCACCTCTGGGGTTCTAACCTACTCCGAGATCTCTAGTCTATTAGCCTGGGGCCGCAAGGCGCCCAGTTACCATAGTGTACCACGGGGAGGTCAGACTAGAGTCTTGTCTGGGGATAGGCTATATACCAGCAGGGGAGACTTACTCACTCGGCTCCCTTTTCGCTCAGCTAGTGGGCTATCTGGCGGCTAAGCAAAGAGTAAGAGTAGGAAGCACATGCAACTACAAGTACGCTCCACTGTTGCACTAGACGCATCACGCAGACCTGTGGATAACTCCACCACACCACTATATATATATATATATATATATATATATACTAATGATAATAGAATTAACGATAAGTGAAGTATCTATCTCGATAAAGTAAAGCTTCCACCTTCCACCTTCCACCTTTTACTTGAAACCCTGTAAAAGCTGTTAAAAAAACTTTCTCCAATTCTAAACATTTTTGCTATTTTGCTATCTGCACCATAGCGCCCCCTTTTGTCTTCGAAAATGGCTACTCAATACTGCCCATTTTTCCTTCCCGGCCATTTATCTCTTTATCCCCAACATTTCTAGTTTTATTCTGCAATTTTTCAAAGTGAAATGGAACTAGGTAATATTTATTTATTATAAATACCAAATTACCAAATTTTATTCTTTGCCGAGAATAGTTTTATCTTTGAAAAACCATAGTTAAAGGATTAATGTAACTCCTTGCATCTTAACTTTCGATGTAATAACATTTGTATTAATTTTATGTAAATTTATGTAATTTTATGTAGTTTTATGCAATTTTTTATCTTCATCTTTCTTTCTTTAATATATATATATATATATATATTTGTCGCTTCTTCGAAAAAAGTAGAGCACTGTAGTACTAACACAGCATGACGTCACTTGCTTTATAATGCATCATTCCTTCCCTTAAAAAGAAGTAGAATGCCTTGACGTTAAGCCACCGAAAAAAGTGTTAAAATTATCATTGTTCATCAGCTATTTAAAATTGGCCGAGCGGTTAGAGACGTTGGATTTGAGTTGAAAAATACTTGTAGTCCAGGGTTTCGAATCGCATAACCGGTAGTGAATAATCATATCTCTATGCTGATGAGTCCAGATTAAAAAGGACGAAACGTATACGTACATAGATAATAAACAATAACAAATATATATATATATATATATATATATATATATACTTCCACTCTTTGAATGCATTTAAATTTGTAATTTTTAAAACAGTAAAGAGACTAATAAAATGCAGATTTTTTTACCACTGCACACCACTTATATCGAGCATTACACACCAGCCTTCAATAAGAAAAGAAGTTCAAGACAAAGTGGCAACATGTTGCTTAAAGAAAACAAAGTAAAAATATTGTCTGTATCTTCCCGATGAAGATTCTTTTTAACAATCAAAAAATTTAATTTTAAATAAATGATATTTTATTTAAAAAAAATCTGCATTTTATTGATCTCTTTAAATATATATATATATATATATATATATATATATATATATATATATATATATATATATATATATATATATACTAGAAGAATACACATCTCAGCACGGGTGAATTCTATTCTTTTCACAGAAAAGCTTTACGACACTTACTGTTCGTTTACTGTGATAAAACCAATATATAATGATACTAAACCCAATGTCTAGAATCATTATTCATATTTTTATGAAAGTTTTTTTACATTATTTAAATTCTCGAAAATTTCACAAAGTAAAGACTGAAGCTTAACTTAAGAAAGTGAAATTCATGAGATTTTGCTTTCTTTGTGTCTAATGACTATGTATCAAGTTCAGTGCATATTTAATATATTTGAATTTTAAAATGGTAGGTTGTACTCATATGGTGCTCTTTAAAACATTGAAAATAGTCTAGAGAAACGAAAATTTGCGAAATATTTATTAATTGATGTCTTATAATTATTGTGAAAATTTCACCAAAAATCGAAAATATCTGAATTTTCACGAACAGGCTTCCACACATTACCTATCCCCTTTACATAACGCTATATTAAACTAAATCGGACGCCTTACGCTTAGCGGCTGTTTTCACGAATCAATAATAGTTGGTTAATTAGTTAAGGAGTGAATCCTGTACATACAATTATACAGAACTTTATAAAGAAATATATATATATATATATATATATATATATATATATATATATATATATATATATATATATATATATGTTGTGGTTGAAAGGTTGAACAATAATTAGTGAGGAATACAATGAAGACGCAAACAACAAGGAGAATGCAATAATAAGTGTATTAAAGAAAAGGTATAGTTACAGTATGTACAAATGAAGGTGTCGAGTCAGAGAGTCTTGGTGGGAGGACATGTACGCTCTTCGGCGTCACTTCCGGTGGCATTTAGGTAACACACACTAAGACCAACCTAGGCTTGCCATTTATAGTGTAACGTTATTCGTATATGCAAATGAGTGGTTGCCACCAAAACCAACCTCCCAAGATTTGAAGTCACACAGATTTCAATATCTTTTTCTTTACGTATACGGTGGGGGCTGCCCACTCGCTGTGTTCTATTTTTGATAGAATTCCTGTCTGTTCCAATCTATCTAATTCTTTATTAATCTTTTCCAACCCAGCGAACGGAACGTTTCGCTTTTTTCTAAAAATTGGGCTGGCGTTTTCTTTAAGTTCAAACGAGGCCTTGAATTTATTACAGCGACTTAAGTTAGTCGTGAATGCTTCAGGAAATAATTCTTTTAAATCGTCTTTTATATTTACTGTTGTTGGAGAAGAACATTCTATTTTTTTACAGAATGTATTGATTGGCTTATCCCATAGTCCAAACTTCTCAATTATATCTATTCCAAACAGATTTTCACTATTTTTCAGTACGAATATTTTTAATTTCTTCGTAATCCCTTTTAATTTTATCGGAAGGACAACTTCTCTTTCAAATTTTATACCACCACCAGTTACCGTCCGGGCTGATTTACTCGTTTTCATCATGGTTGTTTTTTTACCCAACTTTTTCCATGTATTCAGGTTTATAATAGAAATATCGGAGCCGGAGTCGAGTTGTAAATTTATTGGTGTTTTAAATATTTCCACTTTTACGTATTTTCGCCGATCTTTGTCTAATTTTGTATTTGATTTTGTTTGCTGTACTCTCTTTCTGGTGTAATCTTTATATCTGCAGCAATCGCTTTTGTGTCCCACCTTCTTACAAATGTAGCATTTTTTCTTCTTATAAGGACAATCTGATTCCCAATGCTTTTCTGCACATCTCTTACAGTTATATCTAGGAAGAGGCTTGTTATCTTTGTCTAATTTTGTATTTGATTTTGTTTGCTGTACTCTCTTTCTGGTGTAATCTTTATATCTGCAGCAATCGCTTTTGTGTCCCACCTTCTTACAAATGTAGCATTTTTTCTTCTTATAAGGACAATCTGATTCCCAATGCTTTTCTGCACATCTCTTACAGTTATATCTAGGAAGAGGCTTGTTATATTCTGTCCTATATTTATGGTTATTAGGATTGTAATATCCCGTTCCATTTCGATTGCTTTTCTTTGTAAAGTTCTTGGTTGGTGTGTATGGTTTTCTAACTTTTCTTACATATGCCACTCCGGATTCTTCTATATTTTTTTAATCCTTTTTTAGTGTAATGGCCCTTTCACAGTCCTCTGCTAGTTTCTGGAGGGTTAAATCTTGCTCAGATTCCAGCTTAGACAACACTCGTCTGCGTATTTCTGCATTTTTCGTGGAAACTAACCCTTGTGCGAAGATTAGACATTTAAAATCTTCTACCGTTAGTTCCGCAAGCTTAAAATTATCGCAGTTTTTATTGACAACTGATGCGTATGTCAAATAATCTTGGTTGTCCATCTTTCTTAGATTCATGCACAGCCATCTTTTATGAAAAAGAGATATATTTGGATTAAATAATTCTTTTAGTAATTTCACAGCTTCCATGAACTCTAATTCCGAAGTTTTTTTAGGTAATATGTAATCTATGAATTTGCTGTGTTCTGATGTACCCAATTTCTTGAGTAAGAGGCTCACTTTTTGGCTATTTGGCCAATTTTTGCAGTCCAGTTGAAAGACATCCTCGTATCTTGTATAGTATGCTTCAAAAGTCTTTCCTTCCTCCGGCACATAATTAAATGTGTCCATACTATTAAAGATAGTTGTATGGGAGAAATTAACACTGTCGACATTTTCTCGATTACTCTTTAGTAGTTCCAGTGTTTTAGCAAAACGTTCATTTTGTCTTTCGCGGTCAGCTTGTGCCTGTAAAAATTGCATGAACATTTTTGATAAGTCTTCCATTTTTTTTTTTTTTTTTTCGTGATGTTTTACTGTATTATCCGTTATCCAGTGACAACTTAAAAAAAAAATCCTTTCCTTGAGCTTTAATTTCTAGCTATGGTATTTCCTTTTAGTACCGCTGCCAAACAAATTATTAATTAAAAAATTCCTTTAGTTGTTGTTTTCCTAACGGGGAGCAGTAATTAGAATCCACTGGTGAACTTTTTTTTTTCGTAGGTTACTTCCTTGCTTTTTGTAATACGAGTCTGACCTGTCGTTTTGCGACAGAACAAAATCCGCTTTTCGTTTGCAAGTTGGTCCTTTAGTAATACAAAACAGATTTGTCGTTTAGCGACAAAACAAAAATTCACTTTTACATTCGTTTGCAAGTCGGATTCCCAGAAAACGGCGTAAATTGTCGCTTTTGCCACGTTCGAGTTTTTTTTTTTTTTACTTAAGTTGAAACTTTTCTTTAGCGTAAAATCCGTTTGCTCGTCAACACTTTGCATTGTACTTTTTTTTTAATAGTTCTTCGTCAAACTGTTATATTTGACGCTTCGTATCTCGTCGCCAACTGTTGTGGTTGCAAGGTTGAACAATAATTAGTGAGGAATACAATGAAGACGCAAACAACAAGGAGAATGCAATAATAAGTGTATTAAAGAAAAGGTATAGTTACAGTATGTACAAATGAAGGTGTCGAGTCAGAGAGTCTTGGCGGGAGGACATGTACGCTCTTCGGCGTCACTTCCGGTGGCATTTAGGTAACACACACTAAGGCCAACCTAAGCTTTCCATTTATAGTGTAACGTTATTCGTATATGCAAATGAGTGGTTGCCACCACAACAATATATATATATGATATTCTTACAAACGTAATTGAGTCTTCTGTTCTTATTAATCTTAAACTACACAGCTATGCATACATATAATGGATTAAATCATAGAATCCCATTAAGTAAAAATGGAGCTACGGAATCTGAAATACTCAACGTAAGAACATATCCACCTCTAATGGAGTAAACCCTCGTGAATAAGTTAGAAGACGTGGTCCGCAGAAATGAGATGGAAAACACTATTACCAGACAGTATAGAGAATTGACCAAGACCTAGAGCTTTACTACGAAAAAGTACTCCCTCCTAGGATAAAAGATTTAAACAAACTCAAAACAGAAATCTTAGATATCTCTATATTTCTAAAGTTATATATATATATATATATATATATATATATATATATATATATAAGTAACATGTGCACATTATTATTTTGACTGTTAACATTTAAGGGGTGGGCTCCCTCTACCGTGCTAGTAAACTCCTCACATCTGACATTGTCCTGTATGTCTACAAAGCCACCATCCGCCCTTGCATGGAGTACTGTTGCACAATCTGGGCTGGTGCATCATCTACTAGTCTCTCCCTCCTTGACAAGGTCCAAAAAAGAGTCGCCAACATAATAGGTCCCCCATTGTCAACCAACCTCTACTCCCTGCCCCATCGCCGCAATTTAGCATTCTTGTGCTTGTTTTACAAATACTTCAATGGATAATGCTCCGATGAATTGGCTACTCTGGTACCCCCTCGACGTAAATTCACTAGACCAACTCGACAATCAACTAAATCCCACCCATTCACTGTGGAGGCCCCCAGATGCCGGAGAGCTTCCTACTCAAATACCTTCTTTCCCCGTGCTGCTGGCCTCTGGAACTTCCTTCTTGCCCCTGTTTACCCGACAGTAATGATATGCAGAAATTTAAAACTAATGTAAACAAACATCTTGCTGCGCAGATCCCAATTGATGGTGACCTTCCAACCTTCTCCCTTTTTTCTTTCTCCGTAGCCCATTAAGTCTACAGTGGCGGCCTGCCTTGTTTGGGGTGAACTATGTTAAAAAAATTATATATATATATATATATATATATATATATATATATATATATATAATAGTTTTTGTTATTTATGTTTCATTTTATATTTTTATGTACCGATCATTCGGAATTTTAGAATATATTTTATCGACACCCTGTTGAGTAACATGGACCCATTATTCTTTTAGTAAACTGTACCATTTAGGGGGTGCGCCCACACAAACCAATCCAATAACCTTTTTTTAGATATATATTCTAAAAAATACAGTGAGTAACATGGGCACATTATTTTTTTGTAAAATTAAAATTTAGGGGGTACATATATATATATATATATATATATATATATATATATATATATATATATATATATCATTCCTTTTTTATGAACCGATCATTATGAATTTTGGAATATATATTCCTGGCCACCTGGTGAGTAACATAGGCCAGTTATTCATTTTTAAATTTTAACATTTAGGGGGTGCACTCACCGTACTAGAACCCGCACTCAAAAAAACTTTTAAAATAAGTTAGATACAAAAGATTTAATAAAGAAAAAGATTAGCTTGACATAAAATTTTAGTCATATTAATGAATACACTTTTTAAAGGATTGGTGTGTTCGCGTGCGCCTAAATAATATGTATGTGCTTGGTAAAATCATATACTATTGAACTTATCATTATGAATTATGGCATATGTATTCTAGGCAACATAATATGTAACACGGCCACATTATTTTTATTTTAAACCATACCATTCAGTGGGTACATCAAACCTTACCCTACCCCTCAAAGAAAAAACATTAAAATATGAGACTAATTCTATATGTATTGCTTACACCTGTCTTGGGACATATGTATCCATGTACAGGATAATCTCATGAACTAATATACTGATAATTATGAATTTTAGAAAATATATTCTAGGAAACACGGTAAGTAACACAGTTTTAACATTTAGCGAGTGCATATATTTATAAATATTTATGTATGTATTTATGTTTATATATATGTATATATATATATATATATATATATATATATATATATATATATATATATATTAGTACTTCATGTATCCACATAAAATATTATTAGGAGATATAATTTTTTATGTGTCAGTTTTCAGTATTTACTTCAACAGTGCTCGATACGTAAGTAGAGCTAGGTAGTAGCATTTAGCCTGACGATCCCCCCCGGGGATGAAACACGGGAGCCTCTGTGTAACTTGATTGCCATATATATTTTCATTGCTTACTATATATATATATATATATATATATATATATTTATATATATATGTATATATATATATATATATATTTGTTAATCGATCAAGTTTTAATATATTAATAAAGTGAACATTAAACTAATTTTTTCAAGATTGTTCAATACCAAGTAAAGCATTTATAAAATTACATAAACAATATTATAGCCTTACGTCAATCAATCAACGTTTCGACGCGCGCTACCACATCTTGTCAAAGGAAGATGCGGTAGCGCACGTCGAAACGTTGATTGACTTGAGGCTATAATATTGCTTATGTAATTTTATGTCATATATATATATATATATATATATATATATATATATATATATATATATGTGTGTGTAGAAGGATGAAAAGGAATTAGAAAAGCAAAAGTCAAATCTTTTTTTTTCAATTCAGTTGCTCATAGCAAGGTATATTCCGCAAAAAGGCAATTTATTCAAGTTAAATTTTTCCTTAAGCCAGGCTTTTCAAAGATCAAAATCTTATCATCAGAGAGAAATCGCTGGGATAGATAAGTTGGTAAAGGCAAAAATTCAAAATTTGAAAAAGTAAAATAAAGATTGTAGGGAAAAAAACACATGGCAAAACTCTGCCCGAATGCAAGCAAATGTCCGATTGCAAAAAAGTCCGGTGTCAAAAAGTTCATATATATATATATTTCGTTGTACAATAGAAAGTGTTAGACTGATGGGCCGATCATTACGAATTCTAGAACACAGCTGTTAGGCGTAATGGTGTACAATATGGGCTATATTAAGTTTAATTTACTTTCAACACAAATGCGAAACAAATAGGCTGGAAGGCCTTTCTGAAATATCAAATACGTCTGCTTTGTGTGAAATTGTAACACTATGTATTAAACATCATTTAATAAATATTCCCCAAATTTTCTTTTCTTTAGAGTATTTAAAAGGGTTTTAGGGGGCATACTATGCGCACAATCCCCTATTTAATTTTTTTCAAGATTTGCATTATATATGAGCCACATCTATTAGATTCGAATTATGCAAGATTCCGTAAATTTCTATTTATTATTAAGATTCTTACATTTTAGACATATTCTATAATTTATCTCATGTAATAGATTTTGATCGTAAGTAGACATAAGAGTGGTGCAAAAGAGTTCTGTTCGGGGAATTAATTTTACCCGTCCTGGGACGGGTGTTCTGTTTAGTAATTCCTAACTTAAAATTTAAGAGTACTAGTAACCAATTACAATGAACTTTAGATATAAACAAATTTAAATACTCTAACGCCAAGACTAAAAAGATATATAATAGTAGTGTTATATTATCACTTATCGATAAGTGTATAAACCATTATACACTCGTGTCGTCGTCGTGGATCTAGGTTCTTGCTTGACTGTGGATACAACATCACTCAAACGCCGATGTTGATTTTTAAAATGATTTATTTAAAAAAGAGACACTTACAGAAAACATCAGAGTGGGATAGAGTGAGAAAGACAGACAGACAGATAGACAGATAGCTTGTCTCGCTACACCTAGTTGCATTGTGCACACGTGCCTCCATTAGGGACAGCTCCTAGAATTCATTTTACCTGTTTTAAATCTCGCCAGTTAAGAGCCAGAAAATTGTCGCCCAGAAACCACGTGGTTTCGCGATTTCTCTCTAGCCGTAAAAGTTTCATTCAATTTTTCTATTCAAACACGGTCCTCGTTATATTACATAACCAACTAATTATGGCCAACATCACTAACACGTACCAATTAGTACACACTAATGCTCACAACAATACCAATGATAAAGCCAAAGATATAGTCATGCAACTAAAAATAGAAAACAGAGACGAAAAACGAGCTAAACGAGAAATTTTGACTACCCTAAAGTACTACAAAGCTAACTTTGACAACATATAAAAGCTCTTAAGGGTAGATAGAGAACGAAATAATAATAATAATAATAATAATAATAATAATAGCACTCGCTTCGGCAGTACATATACTAAAATTAAAACAATGCATAGAACATTAGCATGCCTATGCGCAAGTGTGAAAATCAAATTCGTGAAGAGTTCCATATTTTTAATCTCATAAACTGCCTCTCCCACCCTGAAAAAACAAAGGAACACTATAATGGCATTAGTGGCGGCTGATACCACAGAAATGATTCTGAAGGAGATGGAAAGGCCGAGGGGGAAGAGCATTAACTGGAAGTGTGCGGATAGGACTGGGACCTCATGGGGGTTTATTGCCACTCAAATCTCAGAAGACTTGCTGTCATTCAGACTCAAGGGAAAATCACCGGTTACTGTTAGTCAGTAATCACTGATTACGACCTGCGTGAGAACTCCCAGTGACTACTACTACTACTACTACTACTACTACTACTACTACTACTACTACTACTACTAATAATAATAATAATAATAATTATATAAAAGTAAAGAGACTTATTATTTTTAATAATAAAAAGAAGAAAACTGAAAACAACAGAGAGCATGGAACACCCCAACCCAAAGTAAATGAGGGCACCAGGCGAACAGGAGGACTACAAATATTTCGGAGTTCTGGAAGCAGGCACCATCAAATCTACAGAAATGAAAAAGAATATTGGAAAATAATATTTACGAAGAACAAGAAAACTTGTAGAAATGAAATCATATAGCAGGAATCTAGTTAAAGGAATAAACACCTAGGCAGTAGCACTAATAAGATACTCTGGACCATTCATAGGCTGGATTAAAGAAGAACTCAGACACTTTCACCAGGGGACTAGAAAATTGATGCCCATCCACAGTGCACTACATCCAAAAACGATACGGACAGACTCTATATGAAAATAAACGAAGGGAGAAGAGGACTGGTAAGTATAGAAGATTGTGTGGAAGACTAAAAAAAAAGAGCTGGAGAAATACATAACTCAGAACAGGAAAATGCTAATCACCGCAGCAAGAGACACCGTTCCAACGAGCAACTCGGGAAGCACCAAAACCAGAAACAGAACGACAAGAAAAGAAAAGTGTGAAGAAAAAAAAACTACATGGACGCTTCATAAGACTGACAAGAAAAGAAACCAACGAAAATAGTTGGGCATGGCTAAGAACAGGACACAACAGAGAAACATAATTTTTGCTGATGGCTGCACAGAACAGTACGATTAGGACAAACTACATTAAAAATAAAATAGAAGAAGCCCAGGAAAACAGTAAATGCAGACTGCGTAAACAAAGACGAAATAGTAAATTATATAATAAATGAAAGTAGCAAACGCGCCCCCAAGAATACAAGAACAGACATGACTGTGTGGGAAAAGTAGTACACCGAGAACTGTGCAAACTATTGAATTTCTAATACGCAGACAAATTGTACAAACATAAACCAGAAAAAGTACTGGAAAACGAAAAACACAAAATCATCTGGGATATAGATGTACAAACAGATAAACTCATACAAGCAAGGAGACCGGATATTATAATAATCAACAAGAAGGAAAAATTTTGAAAACTCGTAGAGTTCGACGTTCCAGCAGAGAACAGGGTGAAAAGCAAAGAAACGGAATAAAGGAAGTAAATACACAGAAATAGCTAGAGAACTGAAAAGAATATGGAGCATGAAGAAAGTCAATATAATGCCAATAATCGTAGGGGAACTAGGAACAATCCTAAAAAACTGAAAAAAACTGGGAGAAATTGGAATAAAAGGGATCATTGAAATTATGCGAAGGACGGCAAAACAGCCACAATCTTAAGAAAAATAATCGAATGTGGGAACCAACCCGCATAAGCTACAAAGGGTCACATGGAATCTACAACAGGAAGAAACACCAAACCACAGAAATAACATCACATAACACACCAAAAAACAGAAAATGCAAGAAACATCATTTTATGAGCTTTCCCCAATACATTACACCGGTTTCAGCTGACACCACACAAACATGAACCATTGAAGAGAAATTGCAAGAAATAGCAAGAAACATCATACGTTCTCCTCCCCCACTCTTCTCCCCCGCTCTTCTCCCCCACTTTCCCTTCCCCCCCAAAAAAAATAATGCCAGCCGAGGCTGACACCACACAAAATATTTGCATAGGGTCAAGGAGGGCGAGAGGACCGAGGAGGCACAGCACAAACCAGACCTCCACTGGAGGTGCAGAGTGCTTGTATTTTGGGGAGGCTTATTGCCACACAAATCCCAGAGAAGACCAATGGTCCTTACTAGCGAGAAATCAATGGTAAACGGCTGTTGCGATACTGCAAGGTTGTTTGCTGTCGCTATCGAAAAGAGGTGGATAATACTGAAAACCTAGGGAGACTTGTCACTCAGACTCCAAAGAATACCACCGGTTGCTGTTGGTGTGAAATCACTAATGATGACCTGTGTGAGAACTCCTAGTGAGTATAAATAATAATAATAATAATAATAATAATAATAATAATAATAATAATAATAATTAATAATCAAACCAGCAACACGTAAGTTGAAATAGTAATAACACATAAACATAGAAAGAAAATCGCACGAGTCCAAAAGAAGTGAACATACTAGAAATCTCTTAAACTGCCCCCGCTAAAACGAACGCAGCTAGCACCTCACCAAATGGTTATAGAGGGGCAAGGAGAATGAAAAGACGAAGACATTATAAACCAAAAATCCACGGAAAGGGTGCGGGGTGTACTGGACCGTTGGGAGGCTTATTGTCATTCAGATTAGACCTATGGTTGCTGCGAGCAAGACATCCATGGTAAGCGACTGTTACGATAACACAAAATGATTTTTAATCGTTATCACAAGAGGCAAAGCGTGCTAGAAATCTGGGGAGACTTACTTTCACTCGAACTCAAGAGAATACCACTGAGGTATGACTCATAACAATTTGTTATGAAAACCTTACTGAATACTACTACTACTAATAATAATAATACTAATAATAAAGGGGATAAAGACATTAATGTGATATTAGTAATAGATATGACAATAATTATGATTTGTGTTCTTTATAGCAGAAATGGCTTACATATAACAATTGTAAATTAAATGTAAGTAATGAAATTTTATCTCATTTAAAATACAATGATTGACTGTTTTGATAGTTCTTAAATGATGAAATTTCGTAGATAAGCATACATAAATTAACATTGAATATGTTTTTGAGTAAAAAATTTGAGGGTAAAATATTTCGATGAATACGAACAGCTTATCAAAGACAGTAAAAGTAGTCTTTTCGATGTCAACAAACACGATGAACACATTATTACTTGTTTCCCCAGGGGAACTACGATGTAAACATCAATAAAAGTTAAGAACGGAAATCCTTTTTCTCTAATATTTTTTCCTTATTCAACTGCTGAAGAGAATGGTGGCCCAAACCCTAAGACGATACACAGGCCTACAAAGCTCAAGTACTTGTTACTTTTCCATTTTAGGGGACATAAGATCTAATAGAAAAGTTGTTTAGGAATTTTATTTGCCAGAACTCGATGTGGACGGAAGAAGCGATAGTATTTAGTATGACGTCTGTCGAGTATAAATAGAAATGCAATCTGTAATTAGTTTGCATATTAAATTCACTTTTAAGTCTTCCCATTTTTATTGGACAAGGCTACATTAGGAGAGCTATGAAAGCAAATGAATTGCACTGTGTGGAGAAAGTTGATTCACCCCGGGGTTTTATGTTACCAGTTACCGTGTTTTATTGAGAACTACGAGTTCTTGTTACTATTACAAAGACGATTTGTTTGCTTGTAAGCAACGGAGCAAGTCGTTGCAATCCTAGTATTGTCGTAAATGAGCTACCGCAACAACGAAAGATTTGATTGTTTTCCTCATTTGACGTCGAGTTGTGTTTTATTAAACTTCAAGTTGCATCATTCGTCATATCTCCCTTTCTCCAATTACGTCGGATAAAAAATCCGACATAATGTCTAACATTACACTATAGCTCTTTGGCTGCAATGCCTAGAGCAATCTGCAAGGGCGATTCGAGCTGAACCTGGAATCGTAACGAACCCCGAGTAAAACGTCAAACCTGTGTCTAAGCAAAACAGACTATAGGTTTAGAGGAAACACGTAAAGATTGAGAAAAAATGTGAGAATAAAATTAAAGTAGAAATTGTTTCTATGCACACAGATGACGACAGAAAGTAGGAAGAAAAACGACATGAATCTGAGGACACACGCACAACAATTTACGAAACAAATGTTAAGAACAAACCACCCATACGGTAACAGTGAACAAAAAACAAAGAAATATTTACACATATATAGAACCGAATTTAGAAAAGGCAGTTAAATATATAAAAAAACAACTAAAATAGTAACACAGGATCATGACGATATGAAAAATTGCATTTATTTTTTATTATAACGAAAATAAGCGAAACGCATTCACAAACGATAATTGTAAACATTCTCATTTTATTGTTATTTTATGAAGTTGATTTTTGGAGTATATTTAATGCTACCTTAAGCTTTATGTATTTTGTAATTTTTGAAAAAGTTTATGTTTATCATGTAGTCAAAGAAATATACTGAACGATTAAAACTATGGGAATCATGATAACGAAATGTAAATAAACAAGATTTATTAATTGATGTTTCGTTATTTAACTATTTATAACATTAACTGTGCGTTATAGCTTCAGAATTGCCAGCAGGGTCTTGTATTGCCGTCTTGCCTGTGTCAATGGGAGGGAGAACTTTTCTGTTTGGTTCGATGGATCCACTTGGACTAGAGTCGGACTTTACTGCCAACCATAGAGTGGTCGGTGCCACAGTCAACACTAGTGAACTAAAACCAACGTGCGGATGCTCTTCGCTGATGATACAGCACTGACGACACACTCTGGAGAAACAATGCAGCGACTCATCAGCTGCTTCCCGAACGAATGCATAGAGTTTGGCATGACCATCAGACTAAACAAGACAAAATGTAATCAGTACAGCAAACATCACCATTGGAAACTTCACCCTTGATGTTGTCGAGCACTTCACATAACTCAGCTTAACCATCCTCAGCGATGTCTCCCTCAACTCAGAACGACATAAACGTATCGAAAAGGCAGCAATAGTCATGACTTGCTTGGCGAAAAGAGTCTGGAACAACAAGATGCTCACCACAAATACCAATATGAAAATGTACTGGGCCTGCGTGCTCAGAACAGTGAATCATGCACCCTCTACCCTCACCATGAAAACAGGCTAAACACATCCACCTTCGCAACCCTAGGAGAATCCTGGGAATCACATGGCAGGACTACGTCTGAAACAAGAGCGTCCTTGATCATGCTGGCATCCCAGGTATGTTCGCTCTGCTCACCCAACAAGGGTTCCGGTCGCTTGTCCATGTCAGGCGAATGGACGCTGGCAGGGCCCCAAAGGATATTCTTTACAGCAAGCACACAACCGGCTCCAGACGAGCAGAAAGGCCTGTCCTACTCAACTGGCTGGGAGTCCGTGCTTGAAGACTGCAAATTCTTAAAATGTGCTGTGAAGGCATGCTCTAAGAGACGTGATGAGAGAAGAGACCAGGAATTGAGGGAACGGAAACAACACAGAAGACGGTAGACTGCAACAGAGCTCTCAAAACTAGACACTGTCAATATTTGCGTCAACTGCAACAGAGCCTGCTGATCACGGATAGACTTGCACAGTCACAGCAGAGGCTGCAATTGGATACATACTAATTTGAGGAGCAGAATTTTATTGTCTCCTGAGACAGACGGATTAAAAAAACAATACCAATTAAAATGTACGCACATTTTGAAACAATGAGTTAAATCGTAAATTTCAAATAGTAAAATCGAGTAATAGCAGTTCTAAAGGCAATTATTTTTCCTGCTTGATGATATTGTAAATATTTGTGAGGAGTAGATACACCTCATGTTGAGAGGATATTTTTTAAATATCTCACTGTATTTTTGTTTTGTTGATTTTTGGTATGATCATTTGTAACAATTTGTTGGTCTGGTCTGATATTTCTTGGGAAATGGTAGAGAAGACCATTGTCAAATTTTAGGAGTTTTAATTCTTGCTTAGGTCGAATAATTACGGGGCAATTTTTCACATTTCTGTAATGATTGGAAGTTTTTATAATCTATGATTTCTTCGAAAAAGAACACAGTTATGTTCCTAAATTCTTATTGGTTGAAAAATTGACAACGGAATATATCTCACTCTATGATTAGGTTGAAACATGACATACGGATGTTTCACAATTTTGAAGAAATGACAGAGAGGATATTCTTTTTTTTCTTGTTTAGAAAATGACAGAGAACTTTTTCTTTATGATTTGTTAGGAAGATGGCGGAGAAATGTTAACCATTTTTGAGTGGTTGGTTACATGACAGGGAATGAAGATTTATTAGTGTATAATAGCTAGTGTGATAATATTCAAAGTTACAAAAAATAACTTCGGTATGAAAAAAATAAGATGTTTTCTTTCTTCGGTCTTTCATCATTTTTAATATCCTTTTTCAATCCACTTTTCTTATTTTTCTTTTATCATGCCTTTCAATTATTTCTGTTTTTTGTTCATTAATTTATCTCGTTTTTTCTTCCTTTCTTCAATTTGTTCTACCATCTTTACCATTTCCTATCGTTTCTTTCATTCGTTCTCGTTTTTTTCTTTTCTTTTAATTTTGTTGGTGTCTTCTGATTTATATAATTATTATTTTGTTAATCTTATTTTTGCTTAAGTCTTTCTTCTTATTTCATTTCTTTGTGTTTTATTTTTCTTCTTTAGTTTTTACTTTCTTCGTGACTTGAGTTTTTTTTACGTCGTTCTGTCTTTTCGTCCCAATTCCCTTCCTTCTTTTTTTAGTTCTTCTGTGTCTGCCTGATTCTAGCCAGTTTCCCTGTGATAAAGACACAAACATAACACGGCTTTATAAAAACAAAAATGTGCTTCTTTTCTTGTTTTATTTGTATGAGATAGATAAGTTAACATTTACTTTCTTTTTAATATTAACTACTTTTTATTTGTTTCCATCCGGACGAAATGCCTTCGCATATTGGGAAAAGCGTTTTCGCCAGGTAAGGCAGAATAAATAGAAGCAGAAGAAGAATAGCGTCACAGGCTGGTGTAGAGTGATCTGTGAATCACTACATGTCGTCGTTCTTCAATATATCTTCTATATTCTTAGGTATATATTATGACGTTGTTCTAAGATATATCTTCTCTCACCCCATATCTTTCTATACACACACACACGCACGCGCACACACACACACACATATATATATATGTATATATATGTATGTATGTGTGTGTGTGTTTTTATTTAATATGTTTTTCATAATTCTACAATATATACTACTACTTTCTGATGATTAACAAGGTTGAACAAAAATACATACACACACACACGCACATATATATATATATATATATATATATATATATATATATATATATATATATATATATATATATATATATTCCCTTTGTTATGGATATGACTCTCGCTCGCCAAGGTGTCATCTCCAGATACGTTACTCATCTGAAGATCAGCTATTAGTTCATCAACTTATCTGGGTCTAATTCTTTTATTAACCTGCAACGTCCGAAACTCGGTCGAACCTATAATAACATAAAGTTATTACGTGTATAAATGTTTGCTTGTATTATTTTATTTTCTACTTTATCCTGTATTCCGTCATATGTTATTGATTTATTTGATTTAATTGGTTGCCTGTACTCCTTTATTTTATCTGTATTCTTCCCTCATGCTTTCTTTAAATATTTATGTACGCATTTCTTTAAAATCTTTTCATCCGATCACTAGATGGCTCAGGATACCTCATTAACCCCTTCATAATTGAACGCAATAAGATAGTATTAACTGACTTGAAAGTATTTTCATATGTGATCTTATTTCTGTGTTGGATAGGATGAGCGAGAACATAGAAAAATAGACATTGGCTAGCGTGAAGAATCTAGATGTAATAAAAAACAAATACACGCTGGAACGAGAGTATTTATGCGTATCAACCACGTGTGACCAGCGTGCTTTGCTATCAGTTAAAGACAGGATTAACGGAACTCGACAACATCAAAAAGATTTAGTTAATTCAGCGATAAAGATCAGTACTGAAAACGGGTTTGTTGGAGAATAGTCTACTACGAGATTAAGGTCCAGTGGCAGATATGTTGTTTCATCGAATACGGTGCTGTTAGTAAAGTTCTACTACGTTATGAAGATTTTGTTGCAAACACGTCGTGGCATTGAATACGATGTCAACGAACAAAAGTATACCACATAAAAAGTTCCAGTAGCGAGTACGTTGTTTCCATCTGCAGAGACCATCTTTTCGATTTTATTCTTTAAATTTCGGTACATTATTAATGCTTGAGTGTACAAAAGTTTAACTTCTGATATTTCTTCACAGACATGAAACTAAACAATATCTAATCGAATAGCCTTCAATATTCTGATTGATTAAAATAAATGTCATACGAAAGTCTAATACATTTAAACTGTGATCGTACATCAGATATATATTCATGCTTGATCTAAACTTGCGTAAAGAATAATTTGTGTCTCGTCTTCTATTTAGTTCCGCCTATTTTGAACTATTCCTATATGTTTTGCCGATCAAGTTTCTCCATTGTTAACCGTGTCTAGAAAAGTGTGTTTTTATGGCTTTTTTTAGGTTTCTTCACTTGTAATTATGACGGCCACTTGTGCACTCTTAGAATCAGATTTTACACTTAAAACCTGCCCTATTAAGCGTTACTCATCCATACAAAAGCCTTGAATATATTCGTACGTTGACTAACAATCGCGAATAAATAAGTAAGTTTAAGTGAATTAGACACTTTTCATTGGATTCTTGTTCGATTTCCTCAAACGCGTTTGTCGTTTGTATGATTTACATGTGGTTATTAGAGGGATAGAAGAGGGGAAGAGTCTAAGAAGGGTGTTCACTATTATTTTAAATGATATGATAACGTTAAGCGTACATGTGAGAAGTTTGCCAAGTGTAAAAGGTTATCAGATACCAGTGACATGTAATATTAATTTGAGTCTAATCTGACCCTATATGAGAGTAGATAGTCACTAGGTTAGTTTACCATGTGATGTTAATATTTATTTTGTAACTTAAACAGTTATCATACACAATGTAAACAGTATAATCCGAGAGAATAGCACTAAGATAGATAACGGCTAACACTAAAAAGCAAACTATCATACTAGAATAAATATAACAGCTGTGTCCATTTATCGCCTGTATTATAGGTATAAATGTATTGAGAAAGTTTTTTTGTATGGATCTAATTGAGAAATTAATAAGATAGATACCGGAAAGAGGCACGAGAAAACATTTACATATACATAATTAAGAGACGTAGAATAGCAACATAGAAACAAAATCCTGCCAGAAGAATAGATCAACACTTCGCGGATAGGAAATCAGACAGCAATCTCCATCAAAGAGAAACACTAAAACTTTTTATAAGGCCACTGAGATCAGAATACAATAGAGACAGAAACTATAGCGAACAAAGTAGAAGAAATGCTACCGAAGAAACATGATGAACTAAAGCAAAATAATCTGCCAAAGAAACAATGATTGAGAATATACAGAGACACATCTTTACAGTGCAAACAACGAAAGCCAATTCTTCCAGCTCACATCTCACGACCTTGAAGGTATTAAAGGATCATTAGAACTGCAGCAAAGATTTTCGAATGTGTATATCCGCTGCGACTCATTACGATGTAGGAATTCTTGTGCCTTAAAGTCGTCCATGGTCTCCAACTCTCTAAATCACCATCACAGAGACATCTATCCGTTGTACTTTATTTCTATAAAATACTTAAAATGGTTCTGAAATTAAAGAATATCAAAAAATATAAAATTTGTTCCGAATCCCCTGTACGATTATCCAGTGTCCAAAACAATCCTATATCTTGCATTATTTCTTTATATGTCCTGATAAAAGTTCTGGGTTGTTGAAGATTACTAGTATTTGAGACGTGGCTGTGTTGTTATGGGTTTATCAACTCCAAAATGCCTGAGTAATCAACACGATATTATCAAGTAAGATTGGCGATTTCAAGATTATTTATCGACCCCAGTTTGGAGTACGAAATTACACAGGTGTTAATAATTACGCCTATTAATTATAAACACCTTCCTTCTATCTATAGCATTTCACATTAAGATGAAAGCGGTGATTAGCCTTAGTAAAAAGGGGTATGCTGAAGATCATTGTTTATTTTATTTGTAAAACAGAATAAGACACCTAAAAACTCCTTAAGATCGGAATAAAAGCTCTTATTAATTCCCGAACGCCATGAGAATTTGCCTATAATTTGATGTTTGTTTGTGTTATAGACATCGATATTTTAACAGTTTGAACATTCAAATAAGTTCTAATAAGAGTTAAATTTTTCAAAGAATCTAAAGACACAATTGGGATTTTTCTTCAATTATATCTAAAGCCACTAGGGGCAATTATCGGTTAAGTCCATAAAATAACTAGAATATATAAGATCGTAAAGAAACGAAATTCATTTCTTTAAAAGTAAATGTCTTTATTTCATAAAATATAAATACAATTAAACAAAGTAAAAACAAAGTGAATAATAAATTTCAATAAAACTTTGAACATTTAAATAATTAGTTTTATTAGTATTTTTAAGATTTACACTAATTAAAAACTTTGCAACTTTTTAAAGCACTTTGCCCTTTTTACAACTGTCTGTAAGAAATGCAGCGCCAAGATATTTTCTAAGAAAAGTACTCGGTAACATGTTTTTTCTTACTTGACCTCATATCGCAAATGTTATTTTAAACTCTACTACAAAAATTTCGAACATGACTATATTTGAAATTATTTTCGACCAGCCATATATACGCAGGCAATGCCGGGTGAATACCGTTAGTTCTCTATAAAAGGCTAACAATTGATACCTACCAATCTTCAAATAATTTTGTTTGAATGTTTCTGTAAATTCGACACCAAAATACCTAACACTTATTTTTACGTCTCCATGAATTCCGTTTTGCCAATTTTATCACAAGAGCACATTTTCTTTCTTTGATTATATCTTTTTGTTATCTTTAAGTCTTTCTGTTCTTCGGATTTCATTATGTTCGATCGTTCATGTTACTCCTTATTAATAATTTATTCAAGTTTCTTTCTGTCTTGTTTATTCCTTCTTCGTCTGGCTTCTCTGTCGTATAAACAACTTTCTATACGTATTTATTTTATTTTTCCATTTTTATCCGGCCCTACTCTCATTCTTATTCATTTTCTTTCAATCTACTTTCCTTCTTGCATTCCGCTTTCTTCACGTGTCTTGAGGCCTTTTTTGATCTCCCATAGTTGAAAAAACACTCTGGAAATATTCTGAATTTTTTTTTTCGGTTTTAATTATCCTTTTATATTTTATTTCCGCAATATTTCTGATGTTAGGTTTTGCTTTGTTTGTCCACCCCACCCCCGGAGGAGGATTTCATTGCCGTTTTTCTGTTTTGTTTTCTTTTCATCGATTCTCTCTTTTATCCTTGGAGTTTGTTTATAAAGACCTTCTAATTTCAGATCAAAATAATGTCCGATAGCCATCTTTGATTGTTTGAAATGTTGCTTGAACATTCTTTAAAGAACTTCAGATGCTGCCATAGTTGCAATGACGTAAGAGCAGTGATTGAAGAAAGAAAGAAAAAACAGTGATTAATAAAAGGAACGAGTTTTTAAAGAAAGATGTGACATATGTGAGAAATATAACATAACAAATAACACAAGTATATTTAAAATATATAGTTTAGAATGAATAAAGGAAAGCAAGAAGGAAGCAACAACTACACATGATTATCAATAGTCATAATAGCGAGATGTGTGTGTGTGTGTGTCTGCGTCTGTTCGTCTACAGGTGACAATATCTGATGAGAAACTGGCGATATACATAGTTTATTATTTGAATGTAAATAAAAGTTTTTGTCATAGTAAAATGTTGCCTATTTTTTAATGCTTGATTGATTTGTTCTAAAAATGTAATATTTCTCCGAAATTTCTAACGAAACAGATGTTCTATTATAAAAAACAATTGGAGCGAAGGGAAAATGTATTTTAATAAATAAATATAAACGACGAAAGAACTGGAATAACTAACAAAAGATAGATAAATACAAATATATGTTTTAATTTATTCAAATATAGTAGCACGGTGTGAGAAAGAGATGTTTTTATATGAAGCGGCAGAAAAATAACGTAATAAAAGGAATAAAAACAACAAATAACATGAATGAATTATAAAGTAATTCGAAATCATCTTGTTAGTATCACCCACACTAAGGATTGAACCTTCACCACTAAGAGACTGTCACTTAGAACTGATTACACTTATTACTTTATCCGTTACGCCACGGGTTCGACAAGACGCTCATAAAGCACTTCGAAATGTTGTGAGATGAGAATAGTAATCCGAATAATTCAATTAATACGAATTATCAATTCTCATCTAAAAAATTCCGAAACATGGATGAATTAACTTCTTTTAAATTAGACGACAAAAACAAATCATGTTTATTTTTGCATAATGATCTCTTTTAAATTTGACTAGCAGAGGTTACCCGGCGTTGCCCGGGGCAAATGTGTAACAATCTCTCTCTTCCCGGTAGCTTCCTCTCTCCGTTGCCTGGGGCAAAAGTGTAATACATTTTTATTTGTCCCCCTCACCCCGCCCTTACGTTAAGGAACGGACGTTTTTTCTCCAATCTTTGCATATTATACGTCCGAAAAATGGACGATTTCGAAAATGTACACTTTGTGGTCTTTTTCGCGTATTTATCAATTTATCACGTATACTGACACAGGCAACTGCCCTTTATATTATAGACTAGCATGGCTATCGGCGTTGCCTGGGCGATAAAAAACAAGTAGAAGAAATTATATAGTGTGTGTAACATCTTTATATAAAAACTTCAATCTCTCTTCCTCTCTCTAGACGCCTCTCTATCTTACTCTCTTTCCCTCGTCCCCATTATTTTCCTTCATTCCCAGCAACGCTCTCTTAGCCCTCCGTCCATTTCATTACTCTCTTGTTTTAATGTGTTCAAACTAATAATAAAGTAATCCATTACCCGGAGCTATCTGTTTGAAAGATAATATTGTAATCTTACATTTATTGCTCCTGTACAACGCCAAGTTAAACAAAAGCTTTTGACTTACACTAATATACTACTGTAATGGTAGTAAGGAGGCAATCGAAGCACTGCCAAAAGTACAGTTGAAATCAAATTATGAAGAGAATTAATGTTGATAATGACAATCATTTTTCTCGTGGACAACACACCTGCTCTATCTATCGTATTGGGCACTTTTGCAATAAGATATACCACTTAACAGTAGTAATACTCTATTATTATTTTTATGACTCCCGGACAACGCCAATCTTTTTCTTGTATACAAGAGCATACAAAACGGTAAAGTTATATATCCGGAGTAACGCTGTGATTAAGCACACTTGCTCTATCTATTGTATTGAGAACTTTTGCCATAAGATATACCACTTAACAGTAGAAATACTATATTATAATTTTCATGACTCCCAGGAAACGCAAATGCTTTTTTTGTATACAACATCATAAAAAACTTTAAGGGTTTTATTCCGGGCCACTCTGTGTGTAAAACACCTGTTATATTTATTGTATTGAGAACTTTTGCCATAAGATATACCACTTAACAGTAGTACTACTATATTATTATTATTTTATGACTGCCAGGCAACGACAATACCGATTATAGTATACAAAATAATAAAAAAACACGGTAACGTTTTTTTTTTATCTCGGGCAACGCTGTGTTTAAACACACCTGCTCTATCTATTGTATTGAGCACTTTTAAAATAAGATATACGACTTAACAGTAGTAATACTATATTATTATTTTATGACTCCCGGACAACGCTAATACTTTTTCTTGTATACAACGTCATAAAAAACATGTTTAATCATTTCCTGTTTATGAGTCAGCGATTTATTTACAGGGCGAATAGTGGCGGATATTGCCAGACAGTGGCGGGTAGTGTCAGGCAGCATCTACTAAAATTAAAAATTAAAATATGTTGACTCAATTCCTGTTTTGATTTATGAATTTGCGATTTCTTTACATGGCGGACAGTAGAGGGGATTGGCGGATAGTGGAGGACAGTAGCGGCAAGTGGCGGGCAGCGTTTACAAAATGTGAAATTAAAAAAAACGCTGACTCCTTTCCTGTATTGAATTATGAGTTTCCGATTTCTTTACATGGCGACCAGTGGTGGGTAGTGGCGGGTAGTGGCAGACAGCGTCTACTAAAATAAAAATGTTAATAACCTTTTGAATTTCTTCAACTTCCGCTCCCTTTGATCCCCGGCTGCGTTTAAGCACACCATCTCTATCTAGGATATTGAGGACTTATTGATTACTATATACCACTTCCCAGATAAAATAGTGTAATGTTACTATCATGACTCTTGGCCAACGCGGAATATATTTTTTTTTACTAAATATTATAACAAAAATCAATTATGTTATTTCCCCCGGCAATGCGACCTTTAAACGTACCTGCTCTATTTAGGATATTGAACACTTTGGATTAACTAACTTACATCACTTACATGATATTATGATGTATTGCGGGAGGTGACGGTGGTTAACTGGATAACGACACAGACTGACGATATGGGTGTGCCAAGTTTGAATCAAGTCGATTCCATAATAATATTTTCACTTAGGGATGTCGGCAAACATTACGTGGTCCCTCCTGCAAATATGCCAACAACAGAATCAACCCTGTCAACAAAGTTGTACCATTCTGATTCATACGAATTTATTTTACTTTACTATAATGTATTGTTACAATCATGACTCCCGGGCAACACTATGCACTTTGTCTACAACACAACAACATAACAAAAGAAAAAGAAGTTATTTCTCCTGGGCAACGCTGTCTTCAAGCACACCTGCTCTACCTGGGATATTGAGCACTTTTTTATTACTATATACCACTTCCCATATGAAATACTGTAATGTTACTATTATTACTCCCGGTCAACGCCGAATAGATTTTCTTGTATAAAATAGTATTAAAAAAAAGCAATGATATTATTTTTACGGGCAACGCGACGTTTAAACAGACATCCTCTATCCAGGATATTGAACACTTACGAAATACTCTCGAGAAACGCTGAATAGATTTTCTTGTATAAAGTAGTATAACAAAAATCAATTGTTTTTTCCTCAGTCAATGTGGCTTTTAAACGTACCTTCTCTATCCAGGATATTGAGCACTTTGGATTAACTAACTTATACCAATGACTATCGGGAAACGCCAAGTAGATTTTTTTGTATGAAATAGTATAACAAAACATAGTGATAATGGTTTTACCGGGCATTTAAACATGCCTGCTCTATCCAGAAAATTGAGCAAAAAACACAACAATAAGAAGAAATAGGCAAAAGAATAAAAAGAAAAAGGAAGAATAAAAAAAGAAGAAGAAGATGAAGAAGAAAAGAAGAAAGAAGAAGGAGAAGAAGAAGAAGAAAAAAGAGGAAAAAAACAGGAATAAGAAAAAGAAGGACAAGAGAAGAAGATGAAGAAGAAAAAAAAAGAAGAAATATAATTCACTACCGTTTTTATTTTTAATTCAAACCCTGAAGCTACCCGCACTTCTATCGCAATCATAGAAATTGTCGAGTAAATTTCGTGAAAAAAATCCTTTTCTCTGATCTTAACACAAAGACTTCTGCTCTTTCTCCATCCAACTTTTCTGATGGGCAGGGAAAAACAGTGACATTCTCACGCTTTCTCTTGTTGTCTGCGGCACCCTGACCGTATGACCCACTTTGTCTTACTTCCTTTTCCCCCTCACAATATTGAGATGTAACATTAACCTTCTCTTAAGCCTCGAGCAACAAGTGGGGTAATACTCAATTTCCCTTTTTTTAACGCTCTCCCCTCGCTCTCCACCTCCTTCGCTCCAGTTCTATCCCCCACCGACCTGTTTTGGCGTCCTGAGAGCGGACAAAAACTGGCTCCCTACTAAAGAAATCGAAGACACCTACCCACAAAAGAGCGCTGAAGAGTTCAGCGGCTCTCCCAGCCCGGAGCCGCGTCTGCAAACGATGACTCCTTCAAAAGAGGAGCCAAAATCTAAATGCAAGGAAGGAGGGCTTACCGCCCGGATTCAAATTCGTAACAACCTTCAGCATAGGCTGCCCACTGGAGACTAATTCTTATAGTCTGAGCTCACCCAACAAGTGGAACCAACCAAAACGACAAGGAATACCACCTAATACCGGAAAGACCAGTGATTCCCCCAATATGTGTGCGTCGTTGTTTCTTACCCAGTACCTGTTCTGTTGGACCCGGCTCCTCCCCTAAAGGGCACTCCCTACCCGGAGCTCTCTCAACCGGGATGGAAACCCAGAATTATACAGGGCTTTTTAAAAAAGGGGCTGCTACCCCAAAGACCAGAATACCGTCTTGCAGCTCGTCGGATAGTGAATGCCTCCTTTATACCCACAAGGATCGCTCCAGACCTAAAGGAGAAATGGGAGGCAGACATGCAAAAACCCCGACATCTGAGTGTGTCAGCTTTCCTTCGACCATTTCCGGAGACTGGTCCGCTCTGTCGGGAACTTCGGGAACACCCAACTCACAGCCATAGTGAAGG
The DNA here is from genome assembly GCA_963556195.1 of Sepiola atlantica. Classification (NCBI taxonomy): domain Eukaryota; kingdom Metazoa; phylum Mollusca; class Cephalopoda; order Sepiida; family Sepiolidae; genus Sepiola; species Sepiola atlantica. The sequence goes on from OY744531.1 coordinate 68,394,036, forward strand.
TTAAGCGGAAGCAACGTCGTCTCCACTCCACCTACCCAACAAACAGCAGGTGCAATCGATGGTGACGACCTGAATGCATCCATACCACTGGCACAGCCGCGGGAGAAAGGGCAAGCAGCATGGGGACCCCAGTCACAAATGAAGCTCGGGCAGTACCGGGAGCTCTTCCGCACAGACCCCAGGGGGCAATATAATCAAGCCCGTGCCTGGTGCGTGGGAGAACATCCAGGAGAGGACACTCTCACTGGTAACGACAGACGCCAAGTTGAAAGGACTTAATGCGATCCAGAACGAGACCATGCCGAAGCTCGTAACCGAACTGGACATCCCCATGCAGTATTGGTGCCTAGAGGAGTTACCCCATCTAGGACGTTTTGCTCCGCACACCGGAACACGCCGAAAAAGCAGCCAGGACGGACTACAAGTAGAAAATTTTGAAGCTATAGTCAGAGTACCTGACCAAAAGAATAGCGACAGTGACCATCCTCGACGTTCCGCCATATATCAAGGCAGAGCAGCTTTTGCGCAATTATGCGCCAATACGGAGATGTCGAGGCGGTCGTCCCGTTCAGGTTTCCCAAGGGTATAATAATGCAGCTTGACAGGAGCGGCTTCGATAATGAACCTCATATACTCAGGTATGACACTTAGACACTGTCAATCATTGTAGAGGGCAGACGACCACACTGCTGGTACTGTCAGTTGAAGGGCCACATGGCCAAATTCTTCTCCAAAGAACCAGGGCTCCCGCAGCCGTTACAAAAAAAAACAAGAGCACCCATAACGGTCGACAAGAAGAAAGACTCAAAGAAAGAGGGCTTTAGCTCCGTGGAACGCAGAAATACCACAAAACGCACAGGACAAGTGCCTAACCCTAAACCTAAAGACAACCCAGTGAAAACACCATTAACAAGCCTCCCGTTGAAAATTAAACAGACAAGAAGGAGGTACAACTACCTCAGCCACAATAGTCGTCGACAATGGAAATCACCAACAAAGCAGCTGCAGTGAAGCGCAAGTTGCCAGTGCCATCTTCAGAGTCGGAGAGAGACGAAATCGTGACCGACACAAAAGAATCTTGCTCGATCCCGACAGTAGAACACTAGATAAAACCTAAGAACAAGACAAAGAAAGAGTGTGATCCTCAATCCCCTCCAGAGGAAAAGATGAAAGAAAGCACCCCTCAAACCCAACCCCATCCCAATGCCAACTAGACCCGCCCCCACCCCACACTCACTCACATCTCAGCCCAGCTGAACTCTCGCCCAACACCTGTTCTGAAGGTTTTCTTTTTTCAGCAGTTGGAGGTGTTATTCGCGAGTTTTTAGCGGCTAGTTTTAATGGGGTATTTGAATGCCATCCTTGATCCCAAAAATTTGGCGGGACTAGAGGAATGGATAGGTGCGAGTGCAGCCTGTCTGACCTGATGAACTCGATTTAATTGATATGTTTGTCTTGAGAACCCGGTGCGGAGATGCGAACTTGACACTCTAGTGAATCTTCCTGCGCAAGCACCTACTTGGACAGGATCTTAATTAGAAGAGGCAAAGCAGACTTGCCCTAAGTTCCACTAGTTAGGACACTCTAACCACAAACTAATTGTGGACAGAATAGCGTCTATTAATTTTGAATTTCATCCCCCAGCACTCCCTCTCTGATGTCATTTCCAGTTGAATTTGAGGAATGACTTGTTGCTTTTTACAAATTACTACATAATATCATTGGTTATTTTTCAAATTAATACGTAAATACATTGGCAACTGCAGGAAAAAGCTTGGCCCCATTACAGAAACTGGCCCAGTTGCCCCTCAAAGGATAAATATTTTTTTCTGATTCTGAGATATTATACATCCGAGGCCACGCCGTTGAAGATAATACACACTTTATTGTAGTTGTGGAGTATTTGGGAGCTTTTTAAAGACATACAAAGACACATACACACAGATAAATCTCCTTTATGTAATAGACTAGCAGATACCCGGCGTTGTCCGGGGCTCTCTATCCCGTTTTCCCCTCCCTCTCTGCCGGCTAAAGTGTAACAATCTCTCTACCCGGTGTCTTCCTCTCTCCGTTTCGGTCGATCTCTCACCCATTCCCTCTCTCCTCGTCGCCCAAGGCAAAAGCGAAACATAAACAAAATTACTATTTCTGTCGTGTTCGGTCGTCTCATTCACCCCGTTTAAAAAAGATTATTGGGAGTCGGTGGGGATCAGACTGCGACTTCTCTGTCTTGATCCTTTCTCGATACCCGCAGCGCTAAGCGGATAGCCTATAAGATCCGACGAACAATAGGTCACTTGAACGCCGTTTTAATCCGGGCTACGTTTTGACGAACTGCACATGCGCAAAGTACAGACGATGGGAAAACGAACAAAATTGGTACCCCCCCACCCGAGAAATTCTGTGTCTGTTCTGGCACGAATAAATCGATGTTTTATTTTCAATTTTTCGATATTATGCGCCCGAAATCTCGGCGATTCAGAACACATTAACTTCACGGTCTGTCGAGTGTGTCGGGAGCCTTCTGCAGACATACACACATACACATATACAAAGATACGAACGCACAGACAAATGCATGTTATATAATAGACTAGTAGGGTTTACAGAGAGTTGTCCGGGGCAAAAGTGTAACAATCTCTCTCTTCCTCGGTCTCCCCATCATCCTAGCCCACTCCCTATTACCCCGAACAAATTTGAGTACCCCAATCATATATTATGCGACCGAATAATAGACAATTTAGAAAATATAAACTTGAGTGGGTTTGTCAAGTATTTAGTGGGCGTTTTGCAGACAAACAAACATACACAGACATACACACATATAACTCTGATGTATATAGGAGATAAAATGAATTTGAGAATATTTCCTTAAAACATAATCAATATTTTTGATGTTCTATGGGTTTCGAATTAATGCCGTTATAATCATCACGATTGTTCTCAGTTAAGGCACTAAACACACACACACACACAAATACACACACACACACACACATATATATATATGTATGTATGTATGTGTGTGTGCATGTATGTATGTACGAAAGACAGAATGGAAAAGCAATTAAACAAAGGAAGTAATAAAAAGGGAGATTTTATTGGTTACGCTCAGATCAACGATTAAAATACGCACACATACATACACACATACACACACATATACATATATATTTAAATAAATATATATTTCGCTCATAAATGAGTAGAAAAATTACGACATACCAATTGATATAGAAATTATTTAGACGACCAGTGTAAATTATGTCTGAATGAGAAATTTATATTCTAAACTTTAAATATCCTAAAACTGTAGAAGTGAAAAAGCAAACAACGTTTTACACAGAATTAACTTTACTATCAGATAACAATACATAAGACAAATAAAATAGAATGAAATAATTCAATACAAAACTAAACTAAACCAACACCTAAAATAGAAAATTATCCCAAGCACGCACAATAAGTCCGCGTATTAATTCGACACATTCACAAAAGGTTGCTTAACCTGTATATAAAACAGAACAAAAAAAGAGAAAGTCAGCCGAACCTTTGTTTGAGAAAGAAGCTCTGCTATTGGCCAATGAAAACATTAACCTGAGGGAGGGGAAAACAATGAATCTGATTGGTTATCTAGCAAGACTGTATATATAATATATAACAACACTCGATAACCCGAATCTAGAGTAATTATGTAACTGGGTTCGAATCATACAACGGTCTGAAACTATCATCTCCTACACTGATGATAGCGGAGCTTGATACGCCGGCGTATTTAAGTAAAATAAATTAATATTAAATAAATATTGGCATATATATATATATATATATATATATATGTTTTTATTTTCGCTTCTTAGCAAGGACTGCTCAGTCCTTGTTTAGGAGGCGATAACAATATTTAGAATATATATATATATCCTCTAAGAGAATTTTATAAAACGCATTTATACAAGGTGTAATGCGATGCTCCAACACTCTGTTGTTTTTTAGCACTGTTCGACTCACTTACTATTCGGTATCCGTAATTTGACATTTATAGAGTTTAAATTCTCTTCATTTCCATGTAAATTTGTGTTGAACGATGGGGTAGAATACTAGACTACGTGTCAGAGGTGATATGCCACTGTGTTCGAGTCCCCCGACCGGCAAGAATTAACATATCCTAGTCACATGATCATTTTTTTAAAGTCAAAGTTTAAGTTCAAATAAAATCATATGCATTCATTAGGAAACAGTGATCTTTTTCGGCATCTGTTTTAATTTTCAATGTTATACATAATACAGAAATAAACTAGTGAAAGAATATTATTTTATATTTTCAAATTTTTTTCAGGCTTTTCAAAGATTGCCTTGTGTTTTTTCCCTACAATTTTTATTTTACTTTTTCAAATTTTAAATCTTGGCCTTTGTCAACTTATCTATCCCAGCGACTTCCTCTGATGATAAGATTTTGATCTTTGAAAAGCCTGGCTTAAGGAAAAATTTAACTTGAATAAATTGCCTTTTTGCGGAATATACCTTGCTCTGAGCAACTGAATAGAAATACGATTTGACTTTTGCTTTTCTAATTCCTTTTCATCCTTCTACATATCTATCTGCTCTATCCTGGATATTGAGCTGTATACTTTTCACAAGAGGTTTTACCTTTCTTAAAAGTTCGCTTTTAGTTGACCACTTTATATATATATATATATATATATATATATATATATATATATATATATATATATATATATATATATATATACATTCTTTAATATTAACAGAGAAAAAAGTGAGCGTGTAAAATGAAAAAAATGGCGGCGTGAATATTTTTGTGGCGATTGGAGCATGAAATAATGAAACAAAAGAAAAATTGCAAAACTAAGAGTAAATGGAAAAGAGGCGTAGTTAAAATCCTTTTTCTCTATTTGTTTTGTTGTGTATTCTTTTATTGAAAAAATTAACATGGTCATTGTGAGAGAAGACAATATCGTATTTTTTCAAGTTCGTTTTGAAATTATTTGAATTTTATATTTTCGAGAAATTTGCCTATGTAAGGAACAGCCAGGAATATTTTCGTTGGTTTGCTTTGAAAAAATAAAGGAAATAAAGGAAGGTAACGATTTTGAGGTTAAAGATTGGTATAATTAGATTGCAGATAAAATTTACCAAGAAAGTCATTTGAAGATATGTCTTGAAATTATTATTAATTAATTATTTATCTAAATTATTCACTAATATGTTATTATCAATCAAGAAAATTGACTAAGGAAGCATTTTGAAAACATATCTTGAATTTATTATTTATCAATAAAAATAGTTATTTTGAAATAGGTAAACACCATTGTATGACTAAATATGCTTTTAAAATATAAATTCAGAATATTTATTAAATTATATATATATATATATATATATATATATTATTAATAGTCAGACCTTCAAGGATAAAGCTCAATGGGCATTCATTGTTTTTATTTTTTTACACCGAAACATTTATAAATAAACAATAGCATGTTAGATTCCAGTAACCATGTTTACATTGACTATTCAAAAATCCAAATATTAGACGGGCCGTTTCGTCAATTCAAGCACAATCATAATATAGATTTATATAGACTAGATTTTCCATAAATCCGACTCTTCAGAAGGAATGTAAAAAACGTGTCTTTTCATCAGAAAAAAGACAAAAAATAATAACAACACTAACATTGAAAATGCATAAATAAATGTGGGTTCAAACCAAAAACATAAGGTTCTGTTTAATCTTTGGGCGCTATATTTAATGGTTAATATTTATTAAATATGGCGTCTAATGAGCTTTTTCAAGATTTATTGAAAATGAATTTAATGATTCTAGCGTGTTTTAAGTTAAAATAACTATCATGTTGTAATGCATGCAAGAATAGTGCATTTCGGAATTGTTATTTTCCATATCTCTCTTATGTTAACAAGGTCTTTTTTCAGTATCTGTTAAGTTTAACTAATGCATATCTGATCGCAATTATTGCATGGGACGGTATATATACGTTTTAGAAAAATGTTTTGTTGTTTTTAATGTTTGATTTGTAATTTGTGATGTACTTTGGATTGTTAGATTTCCTACTTTATTTAGAGTGTTGTGAATGATTGTATTATTAGCGTGGGTAGGTAAAAGATGTATGTTTATAAGAAAAGTGTTCGGTGTATATGATTTTTTCTATGTTTCGTTTGAATTAAAAAACAAAAATCATTCTTTTCATGTTACAAACGCACCACATATTTTTATGTGAAATTAATTCCCTGAACAAAACAATTTTGCACCATTCTATGTCCTCTTATGAATATTAAAATCAAGAGATAATGCAACCAAACCGACTGTCTACAATAGTTATTCTTATTTTGATCAACATCTTTTACATTATTTTGAATCTTGAAAATATTTAAAAAATTTTTGAAATATTTGAATTTTCAAATAGAAATTGTGCCTATGTTATGCCTTCTAAACCTCTATTAAACTACATCAATCCTACTAAAATTTGGGGAATATTTATTAATTGATCTAATACTTATTGTTCAACTGCATAAACATCAGAAATTTCTTAATTTAAACGAAGAGCTTTCACCCCGTTTCCCCCTCTTTGCATGACACGAAATTAAACTAAATATAGCACACATTATCCACGCTTACGCATAGCAGCTCTAAATTTCATAATGATTGATTAATTTGTTTGTGTGAATCTTATACATAGAAATATATAAAACTATACACATGCCTAATTTTATAGAAATAATGTTATATATATATATATATATATATATATATATATATATATATATATATGCAATGATTTATAATATCATTTAAATAAACTTTCGGAAAGAAACAATATCTCAAAACATAAATTTACGTACACATCAAGAGAACTTTATTTGAACCAAGTATTAATTAATATCCAACATGATTGTTATTAAATTTCTTTTGAAACGCACCTTAATTCATGTCTTTAGATATCTTGGTTATAATTGCATAATAACCGAGAATTGCGACTTTCAGCTAAGAATGTGTTCAGCAGTCAGCGGTGAATTTCGATAGTCAGTTCCCGCTATTTTTACGTTTTCGTCAAGAGCTTTGTTAACTATTCTTATTTTTGTACAAAAACACATATTTTTGTTTATTAAATTGTAAGGTGAAAGTACAGAATAGTACCCCCCCCCCCTCAGCATGTCAAAATGGCTTTCTTAATAATAACGTTATTATTTAGAAATTCATTCTTAACATGGGGAGTGGTGGTTTTGTTAAAAATATTTCCTTTGAGTATTTGTAAAAAAGAATAAATAATAAATATATTTGCAATAACTTTTCACAGTGTTTCATGTGTTGACCTTGATTTTCGTATGTGTAAAACACACATGGAACGGATTTTCGCAATTCATGGCTGACTGCTGAACACATTCTTAGCTGAAATGGCAATTCCCGGTCGTTATGAAATTATGTCGATATCGGTCATTCAGAAATTTGATTAAAATGATATAGTACTATACTATATATCAAATATTGAGCCTTTACATGCTAATTTGGAAGTGATTCGTATAGCTTATGATAAACGGATTTAATTTTAACTGAATAAAGTTCTTTTTGATATTACTAGTAACTTATATAACAGAAACCCACCCCTGGTCAATTAATGGACATAAGATAATTTTTATCCCCGTCTATCATAGATGGATTTCCAATGGATAACTGTGAGGTCACGTTCTTTTCTTTCACAATTCACACAGGTTGAAGAGTTGTTTAAGCTACCGATACTCTAATATTTGATAGTAACGTTTAGTGTTTCTTATTGACAAGAAAAGGTGCATTTCTCCCATAAGTCAGTACGTAGAGGTAAATCTTCATCAACTGAAGTGAAGAATAGAATACTGACCTTTTATAAAAAGAAGACTCAAGCGAATCCTCACATACTTACACGGATGCGGCTTCAAATAATTAATCTGTCCTCACTTAAGCAATAAAAATGCGAGTGGACCTAATTCTGGCATACAGCATGATCATCGGGAGTATACATCTACCTTTAGAAAACTGTTTCACCTCAACACCTAGTCTGGTTTCCTTGGATCACCGTAGAAGATATAATCTTCGCTCTCGTCTCATCAGAAGAACTTTATCATCATCTGTCCGTTTTCCTTCTCTCTGGAAAAGTTTGTCAGAAGAAGGTGTGATGATGCCTATCATATCTAGGTTTAAAGTCGCCTTGGACAAACATTCAAACGGTACATAAATGCAATATCTTCTTACTTTCTGTTGGACTTTGATATTTTTTGCCAACAGAATTGATTTATGGATTTATTAACGAAGAATTAAGCTTCGTCTGGTTAAAAAGAATTGCTGAGTTTATTCACAGCAAATGAGAGTAGAACAATCATACAAGTTAAATACGGCTTAATATCTCTTGCAATGAAAGTAACGACGTGGAGCGCCAGTTTGTAGTTTCATCTTCAATCAGAGAATTACATTAATCTTAATCATGATTGCGAATTGCGCGTGGGTACAGATACGATAATTCACATATCATTCGGCGGTCGAACCCTGGTCGTTCTGTTCGTTCGTATTAAACAGAGCTATATTTGAAAAATTGACGCTTTCCCTCTTTTCAGACTTATTTTCATTTACAATAGAGATAAACGGCTATTTCCTCATGCTATTCTAAACAAAACAAATTCCATTTTTGTCCTCGATTTTCATTCTAGTTAATTCTCGTATTTTTGTCAATGCTGTTAAAATAACATTTCAAACATTCACCTAGCGGAGTTTAAACACACGCCCCTTGATCAACGTAGTCAGAATATTCTTCGCCTGCAAATTGTTTTTTGTGAAAACATGTGTTAATTTAACTTTCTGAGATGATTAAATGAATGACGAAATAGTCTAATTGATATTTTCAACTTGCTTTTTTAATCTTTTTTCTAGGAACCGTAAAAATACATTTGTACATTTCCTTCAATAAGTCAATAAATTTGTTACATACATAAATAGACGAACACATAGGAAACCAGATTTACAACAAAAAAGAAATACTTTAATCGATTAAGAATTAGTGAAATAAAAGAAAAAAAGCAGTTCAGAAAAATAAGAAGTATTGAACGAAGAATGACAATACAGAATAAAAATCAGAGATTCAGAGAATATGAAATAAAATAAAACTGATCGGTACTAAATGGAATGATCTATGTTGATAAAGAAAGAAATAATGACTTGATAGGAAAAAGAAAATCAATTTCTAGAAAATATAATGTCATTCTACATATTATTCTTTCTTTTTACTGTCAAGTCATTATTTCATTCTTTATAAACATAGATCATTTCATCTCCTCTCGCTCGCTGTTTCTTTTTCTTGACAAGTCTGTATTATTTTTTTATCAACATAAATCATTCCATCGTATACAACGTGTTTTATTTTCCTGTCAAGTCTTTCTCGCTTTTTTTGTCAACATAGATTATTCCATCTCTAGAGCGTTCTTTTTCTCGCCAGTCAAGTCTTTACTGTTTTCTTCACCAATATAAATCATTTATCAACATAATAACGAAAGAATTCAAGCTACATTCTCTCGGTTTATTACTACATACAATTAATGCCTACTAAATCTATGTGGTCCACTATCGGATAAACATCCTAATATGTTATTATTTCTTTTTCTGTTAACTCAGCCCTTCTTCGTTTCTAAGGAAGGAGACAGGGCCTATTCTCGCCAAATCACGCTGTCAGAGTGTCCGGCCAATCAAAGACCAACAAATCATGCTTGACCACGCGAGATTTTGAGTGATATAAAAGACAGAACGCACTTCCTCCTTCCTCTTTTTTCTCTTTCCCAGCAAGTAACACGGTCCTGTCAACGAAGTCTTTCTCTCCCTACGACCAGCGATTAAGACGATCCCATCAACAGACAAAAAAGGCATGGGGCAAAAAGAAACACTGCCTGCTACTGTCCTACAGTTACTACACGCCGTCTCCTCTTTCCTCCTCACCGGACACAGCAGAAATAGTAAGCTTAAACTCTTTCTTTCTTTTCTCTGTTTTAAGTACCTTTCAACATAAATTCCTACCATTTCGTACACTCCCAAAAAATGGGTAGAGACACGGCTCATTTTCTCTAATATACGCGAACACCAAAACACGTGTGCTTTCCAAGAACAAACTTTAAAAGAGACATTTTATACAAACAGTAAAAGGGACATTTTCGTGTACACAAAACTCAGACTTTCACTGAGGAATTTATACAATTTAAATGAACCACGTTAAATAAATTGTTATGTTTATATGAATTTTGAGTGCTGGCTTTCTTACTTTTTGTGTTGGTTACTGGTGTATTTTTACTCGTTCTTTCATGTTTAACGTTTAGAATTCGTTAGTAGAAAAACCCTACGACATTTTGAAGGATGCCATAATAAGGAGGACCGGAAAGTCAGACAAAAAGCCGACTCCATGATCTCTTTAACAATTTAAATTTAGGCGACATGAAGCCATCTCAACTTTTGAGGAAGATGCGGACATTGTTAGGGACAAATTCAATGTCCGATACAGTATTAAAAAAAGTTATGGACGGATAAACTCTATACTCATACAACGCAAATTCTGGCATCACTCTCGGACGACCTGAGTTTAGACAAGCTAGCAGATATAGCTGATAAAATTCATGAGAGTAACAGCCCTAATCAAGAAAAAAATGTCTATGCATATTCAACGCCAACATTTCAAACAGGCACATCCGACATCGTAGCAAGGCTGGAGAAAAACATAACAGAATTTACACTCAAGGTACAGAGTCTCATCAACAACCAGGCCTATCAATTTTACCGGCCTCGGGGACGTTTCCGAGACAATTCATATTCTCCACATAGGAATAGCCGGAGACGTTCAAATTCTTTCTCCAGAGAGAGACAGACAGGCAATACCTGCTGGTATCATTTAAGATTTGGAAAAAAGCCCGGAAATGTATAAAACCATGCTACTTCGATGTGGAACAGACACAGGCGGGAAACGGACCTTCCAGCAGCAAGTAAAGACGACATTAACTGCTGGAATAAAACAAATGAGTCGTCTATTTTACATCCGGGATAGCAATACTGGATATCTTCTTTTAGTCGACACAGGCGCACAAATCAGTGTAATACCACCAGAACACAACAGCAAGACTATACCATCAGCATACACTTTACAAGCAGCAAATGGATCCAAAATCCAAACTTTTGGAGAAATATCACTGACACTGTATTTGGGACTGCGATGACCATTCTCATGGATTTTTACACAAGCCCAAGTAAAAACACCCATTCTTGGGGCAGACTTTCTATCACATTTTCGTTTGTCAGTGAATATGTTTACACACTGCCTCATCGACAGCGAAACAGTTGTCGATGAAAGGAATCACCTCAGTGTACACATCAACGGGAATCAGCTCTGCTTTACCAACCAACAGTGGTTTACAGGAACTTTAAAAAAAATTCCAATCAATAACAACTCCTTTAAAGCACACCGATGAAATTCGCCATTCTGCTAAATACCATATAAAAACTACGGGACCACCAATCCATGCATCTCCACGCAGATTACGCCCGGATAAGTGCAAAATAGCAAAAAAAAACGAATTTCAACACATGCTAAAATTAGGCATCATCCGCCCTTCAAGTAGCCCATACTCCTCGCCACTACACATGGCACCAAAACCAGATTCAGGGGCTTGGCGGCCCTGTGGAGACTTTCGAAACCTAAATACCAAAACAGTTCCTGACAGATATCCAATTCCCTATATTCACGATTTTGCCATAGGTCTGCAAGGAACTAAGATTCTTTCAAAACTTGATTTGGTCAAGGCATATTACCAAATTCCAGTAGCAGAAGAAGACATAGAAAAAACAGCAATAACAACTCCTTTTGGCCTATATGAATTTACAAAAATGCCTTTTGGATTACGCAACGCAGCTCAAAGTTTTCAGAGACTGATAGACGAGGTTTTGAGATGATTACCATTTGCCTTTGCGTACATCGATGGCGTACTAATCGGTAGTCGAAATATTCAAGAACATCACGAACATCTGGAACATGTTTTTGAGAGACTGGCACATTTTGGTTTAAAAATCAACATAAGCAAATGTGTTTTCACAGTCCCCCAACTGACATTCTTGCGTCACGTAATCGATGAACAAGGTATTGCGCCCGTGTCAGAAAAAGTGGCAGCAATCCAGCAATTTCCTCAACCAACATCATTGCGACAATTGAGAAGATACTTTGGTCTGATAAATTACTACCGCATATTCATTCCAGGTTGTGCAAACATTTTAACTCCTCTCACAAATTTGCTGCGCAAACAAAAAAAGAAAAATGCAACGATTACAGTAGAAGGGGAAGCACTGATCGCATTCAACAACTCAAAGAAAGCACTGGCAGATTTCACAAAACTATCTTACATCCATGATGAGGATAATTCAGTACTAACACTGACTACAGACGTTTCTTCATTTTCGATAGGATCAGTTCTACATCAAACTCAAAACGGTATAGAAAACCCCATTTCTTTCTTCTCGTGAAACTAAATAATGCACAACAAAAATACAGCGCTTTCTCGAGAGAATTACTTGCGATCTATCTGTCAATAAAACATTTCCGGCATCTTCTCGAGGGTCGAGACTTTACTGTTTTCATAGACCACAAACCCCTCACATATGCCTTACACACAAATATGGACAAATATACGCCCAGAGATACCCGACAACTGGACTACATATCCCAATTTACATCGGATATTCGTTACATCAAGGGCACAGACAATATTGTAGCGGATACCTTGTCACGCTCTACAATTCACGCCATAAATTCTGAAGCTCTTAACTTCGAGTTAATCGCAGATGAACAGAAAAATGACGAAACATTAGACAAGGTAAAATAGGACACTTCCTTAGAATTAAAGGCACATCCAATCCCTTTAGGAACTAAGACATTCCTATGCGACACACGTACAGGTTATTCCAGGCCTTATATACCCCCTTCATTCAGAAAAAAAGTTTTTGAACATTTCCATAACTTGTCACACCCAGGCCGACGAGCTTCTATCAAATTAATTAGTAATCGTTTTTCTGGCCTAAAATGCATACAGACATAAGGGATTGGACTAAAGTGTGTTTAAAATGTCAACCTAGCAAGGTGGGTAGACATACAAAATCTCCACCTGGCCAATTTATCCACCCAGGTGGTAGATTCACCAACTTACATATCGACATAGTTGGACCACTGCCAGAAGCAAATAGCCATGCATACTTATTAACAATCATCGACAGATTTGCCAGATGGCCTGTTATAACTCCTTTACGAGATATATCTGCGCAATTCGTCGCAAAAGCAATATTGCATGATTGGATAACTAATTTCGGTTGTCCATCAGCAATAACGACTGATCGTGGCGCTCAATTTAAATCAACACTTTTCGATGAATTTACAAAACTTTTGGGAGTAAAACACATAACCACGACGGCTTATCAACCTTGTGCCAACGGAATGGTCGAGCGTTTCCATCGACAATTAAAGGCAGCTCTGACAGCCAACAACCATTCCGGAACATGGTTAGAAAACATTCCTCTAGTTTTGTTGTCTATCAGGAATGTGAGAAAACAGGACTTAGGATGCACATTATCCGAAATGGTTTTCGGGACATCACTGACATTGCCCGGCCAGTTCTGCGAAAAAAAACGAATCATTTTCAACCATCTACAAACTTTGTCCAGAACTTAAAACAAAGAATGAATGATTTAATTTTCACGCCTACAAGGATACAAACAAAAGAAATTTACATCCCAAAGGACCTCCACAACTGTGAATATGTTTTCGTAAGCATTGATGCAGTAAAGAAACCTCTTTGTGCTATATATTCAGGACCTTTCCAAGGATACCAAAGTGTGCAAACAAGGTGTAAAATAACCAGCACACCACATAAACCTGAACTAATGACAACATCCGACAGGAAAGTAAATTGGCCTGCCAACCTGAAACAGTATGTTACATAATGAAAATATTTTTTCAATATTTTTCAATCTGAGGGGGGTTTATCGGATTAACATCCTAATATGTTATTATTTCTTTCTCTGTTAACTCAGCCCTTCTTCGTTTCTAAGGAAGGAGACAGGGCTTATTCTCGCCAAATCACGCTGTCAGAGGGTCTGGCCAATCAAAGACCAACAAATCATGCTTGACCACGCGAGATCTTGAGTGATATAAAAGACAGAACGCACTTCCTCCTTCCTCTTTTTTCTCTTTCCCAGCAAGTAACACGGTCCTGTCAACGAAGTCTTTCTCTCCCTACGACCAGCGATTAAGACGATCCCATCAACAGACAAAAAAGACATGGGGCAAAAAACAACACTGCCTGCTACTGTCTTACAGTTACTACACGCCGTCTCCTCTTTCCTCCTCACCGGACACAGGAGAAATAGTAAGCTTAAACTCTTTCTTTCTTTTCTCTGTTTTAAGTACCTTTCAACACAAATTCCTACCATTTCGTACACTCCCAAAAAATGGGTAGAGACACGGCTCATTTTCTCTAATATACGCGAACACCAAAACACGTGTGCTTTCCAAGAACACACTTTAAAAGAGACATTTTATACAAACAGTAAAAGGGACATTTTCCTGTACACAAAACTCAGACTTTCATTAAGGAATTTATACAATTTAAATGAACCACGTTAAATAAATTGTTATGTTTATATGAATTTTGAGTGCTGGCTTTCTTACTTTTTGTGTTGGTTACTGGCGTATTTTTACTCGTTCTTTCATGTTTAACGTTTAGGATTCGTTAGCACCCCCACACCACATATGAATTTAATTATAGATATGTTCGTGTTTGTAAACTATTGTAATTCTTTTAGATGTGTACTCAAATAGTAACCAACTCTTATCATGTCGGGGCATTTTCACAAAACACAAGTAATTTTCATTTAATTTTACTGTTTACTTACTACAAAGTTACACCAAGGGTTCCCGCCATGAGTTTATATATATATATATATATATATATAGTGTGTGGATTTCAATTTTGTGTAGAGAATCTGAATAACAGAGCTCAATGTAATTCAAACAGAGCAAAACAGAATTATAAAAAGAAAAACTATATACACATTAAGGTTGTACACATAATAACTTATTTCGACCCCTTTAATTAGGTCTCCTCAGATGTATGGACAACCACGTCAAAAAAACCAAATAATGAGAAAAATTGATCGTCTTAAAAAGATAAAGATAAATTCACTTTTGTGATTGGTCTATGTAAAAAGGAGGTAAATGTTAAAATAATAAAATAATCGAGGAGGGGTGACAGAAGTAAGATTAATTTTTTAATATATGCAGAAATATAAAAAAATATTAAAAAAAATATATATAAAGGAATTCTTTTTTGCTATTTAAACAAATAAATCATCTCATTTAAAATTTCGAATGTGAGCCTTATGGGTAAAAATATATGATGAAATATTCGAGCGTTCACGATTAAAAACTACGTTTAATTATTTACGATTAAAAATTAGAAGACGAAAATGTAGGACGAAGATTTCGGTTTAGATTAGAACATATTAAAAATTTAAGTTATATAGCGTCAAGATTCGGGATGATTTACACTATGGAATTAAAGTTTAGCGACAATTTAAAAACGGTTTATTTACAAAATTGGTAAAGATTCTGGCGTTCACGATTAATTATTTATGATTAGAAATAAAAAAGACGAAAATTCGCTGGAATTTATATGAAATAGTAATACCAGTTGTCTGAATGTAGGTGTGATTTAATTGCGTTCCACTGCAGATAAATGTGGCACAAACAACGGAAGGTGTGGAAAACCAGCTCTCCTTAAGGGGAGCTGATCTGGCGCAAAAATGGTATTCCTCGGTAGGGGTGCTCAGACGATTGGCTAATAAACCAACCCCTTCTTGAAAAGAGAAACCAAGGCCTAAGAGGGTACACATCTTAAGACTGAACAGAACCCTACCTCATTCTGATAAAAGAAGACCTGCTCATCGGCGAGACAGGCCATCTTTGACAGCATTATTCTAAGGATGTATATTCGGCTGGCATAAACATAGTCGTACAACCAGACATTCTGAATGGATGGTGGGAGACCGGCCCATTCAGATTAATACCGTAAATGATTATATACACTTCGGAATAGTTCAGTATTAGAGGGTTGATCGTCGTTTTCACCGTCAAGATAATTTTCTTCGATAAATTAATGTTTTCCTTTTGGGATCTGGGTTCAGAAATTCTCTGCATGTTCTTGTTCCTTTTGTCATCAGTCTTGTAAGTACAATTGGTGGCCGTGGAATGTCGAAAATATCATAAATTTCATCCATAGGTACTTCTCTTCGTGCAGTTACATTCTCAATAAATCTATGGTCACGTTTGATTTATATGTTCACATTATTATTGACATCCTTGGATCTGGAATATTTTACGGACTAGGAAAAAGTGGCTTGTTACATTTAACACCATTAAAACCAAGATTCGCTTATTTCACCATTAAAGCTCGGACTATTGCCTGGCCCTAGTCGAAATGAACAGCCCTCTCTCCTTCAATAAGCACCTTGTTTTGAAAAGCTCTTTGGACTGATTTTAACTCCAGATGTAAGACGTATATCTAGTCTGTTGCTAAGGTCGTTGAAAAATGATTTGATCCTTCTACCACTCCAGAAAGTACCTGTCTCCAGATGAATTCCTCTACCTACATAAGAATCAGGCTCGTCCTGAGATGGCCATATGCTGTCACATCTGAAAAGGTGCCTCTCAGAGCACTATTTTCTTCCTTGACAGAGTACAAAATCTACTTCAAAATCTAGTTGGAGATGATCTCTTCTCCTCCATCCAAACTCTTTCTCCAGAAGAGAATTTGCTAATCTCTCTCTACTCTATCGTGATTTCCATAGTTGTTCGACTGAGGTCCAATCTTTAGTTCCTTATTGTACGACATTCACAGCAAGAACTTGTCTAGCTGCGAAAACAGAGAACGGTTTTTCTTTCTTCATCTATATGCATAGCATCAGGTGGAATTTCCATTGGCAGGTCTTCTTTGCAAGGTATTCTCGTCTGTGGAACACCTTATCGAGGGACTGCTTCTATGCAGATTACAACATAGTCAATTTCGAATCGAATGGGAAAAATACTTGCCATAAACAACCCCATAATCGACTTAGTCCATACCATTAATTGTTCCTCATCTTTTGTCTGGCAATCATTCCATCTTATAAACTCTTATCCTCGAGTGACTTTTGGCCTTGAAAAGTAGTGATCCAATAATAAAAAGATGTCTTTAAGGCTTCTATTTTGCACTACGTAACACATGTATTGATTTTCCCAATTTTCTGGTAATAATTAAACTTGATTTTTTATTTAAAATCATTTGTTTCATCCTTATTTTTAATTTCGTCTAAGATTCAGGGTATTTCACGTACTGTATTATACTTTTTTATTCCCTTCTCGGCTTTTAATGCTGCTATCACTGTGTCTTTCAGTGGTTCTGAAAAATGTGACAGACTATCTGCATGTCTTCATTTTTAGTGTAAGAATAATGGCTTAATAAGTTTCTCTCCAACTCTTTAATCTGTTGACTGTATAGGTAAGCACATCTATCATTAATCCACATTATGTATAATAGTAGACTGTGATCTGTCTGTAAAAATAGATGTGTTTTTTTTTTTCAGAATATCATATAGTGTAAAACTGCTATCAATATTGTTAATCTTATATTAATATTGTCACGTTGTAAGCTAGGCTAACTACGAAAACTGTAAATAACGGGTTCAAATGCCATATAAATTTAAAACTACCTTATTGAAAATAAAAATATGACACAGATAATTTTAGAATTACGGAATTTAAGCCAGCATATAGATCCGATTTTTAACGTAATTTGAACATCAACAGTAAAGAATGAGATTAGAACAAAAAATGAAAATAAGAACACGTTGCCGGCTTGTCACACATCATAGAATGTAGTTAAAGTCGGTGTCGGGATTTAATTTTATTTCTGTCAAGAAATTACAAAATAATTCGCTAGAAAACAAAAACAACAATAACTGTGAAATGCTTATATAAGAAGAGAAAATATATACATAGTCAGACACAGACAGACAGTTTTATTTTTTTCATAGTCGAAACAAGCATGCAACACTCACACACACATCTGTTGGGCGAGATATAACAACCGCAGAGCCCCCCCCCCCTCCCCACATACACACACTAGCAGGAGACGTGTGCGATAAATGAATCCTTATCACAACAAACGACCGGAAGGTTAAAATAAAAAAGTAGATCATTTTTATTCCGTTTCTCTGTTGTGTGTTTTGCTGTTAACTCTTCCACGGAAATCGCTACGGCGACGAGATCAACACCCTGAAACGAATTCCAACAAACTTTCTTGTGATTCGAGGCGTGTTAATCCTTCATCCATTTTATAGGCATAATGCTACTATATAATTTCTTCCAAAGCATCTTCTGGCCTTTAGTTTATTCCTTTTATAATATCATTGACATTTCGAATTAAACACGTTTAGGTAGACTATTCTCATTCTTCGTTTCATGAATTTATATCGGTTTAATCTAATCTTTTTCTTTACATTTTGCGCCCTAGATTAAACTCACAATCTCTAGGTAGAATTACATTTAGAACATTACATCTAAAATAGCCACTATTCAGAATAGTATAGTCTGGCACAAGGCTATTAAATATTTGACAAAAATATTCATTAGTTTTTGTTTAAGTTTGCTCACAAACTAAGCAATAAACAAACAAAATTAATAAGGATGGAGACGTTGCATCTCTTTCGATGTAAGTTATAATAAAAATGAAAGGAACTGTTATTTGAGGTAGTAAATAACGCTAGAAAAGTGCATCCTGTCTAACAGCGTACGATAAAGATTGATAAGTCATGTAGTGCAGTCCTTGGAGAATATTATTCAAACAGCGAATTTCTTATGCGTATACCAACTTAATCGTTAGTCTGTCTCTAGTGAACTGAACGAACAAAGCCACACATCACAGGAAATTAAAAGGTAAAGCCAGCGGTGGTAAATAGTTCTTTGAACGCCGCTTATAAAAGTAGACACTCCCAGACGAATACACGCAAAGAAGAATATTATGTATTCGAGTTGAACAAAAATATTTCAATCCTTACTACCTTATTTAAAACGGGTGCAAAAACTAGATAGGTTTTTGCTGAATTACTGTCATTGCAACGGTATATGTCCTGTGTTTACATACATTTAGTCCTAACCATATTGCATCTAAAGTACATATATTATTCAACTATATATATATATATATATATATATATATATATATATATATATATAAAAATATATATATATATATACATATATATATAAATATATATATATATATATATATATGCATTTATATATATATGTATTTATATATATATGTATTTATATATATATATATATATGTATATATATATATATGTATTTATATATATATATATATATATATATATATATATATATATATATATATATATATATATATATATATATATATATATCAAGTGTGATTGTTGAATATTGCAGAATTCTTCTGTTTTACAATGCTTTCAAATTCGTCTAATAATAGTTTTCTATCGTAATCAAAAAGATTCATAAAAGTTCCAAACGCATTGTGAGTACTATCGATTCGTCCATGAATCATCTTCCGGCAACAGTAAAAACAAATAAACAATAAGCTGGTAGAAACACCTACAATAAAAGCAACTGAGACACTGCATGACTGGATCTGTTAAGTCAACAACGAACCGGTTCTTTGGCTATGAGAAAAGTATAGTATCGTTCTGATGCTGTACTTGGTATTTTCTGTTTTCGGTCAGTGAAGATGGAGTCCTTCTAGACTGAGGCAATTTTTATTTTTCTACCAATTCATAGTATCTCTTTAGGCGAAGCTGAATATTCACCACATTAAAAACCAACCTTGTGTTAAACTTTGCCCTCGTGGGTAGGCAAGTAAATAGGAACAACACACCGGTGTCAGTAGCAGCGATGAGTTTACTATTCATATTCAGAATGAGCAACAGGAAATAGCGCCCCGGGGAATAAAATGCACCTACGCTAAACACTTTAAACATTTGTACCTGTTACATAAGTAATCTTATTGATTGTGGTTCTTTTTTTATATAAATAGCTTCTAATATTTTTACTTTTTAAATATTTTAGCTATGTAGTTTTTTGGTGCTGCTAACTCAAAGTTGTCTAAATTCAGAGAAGGGCAATCATGTTTTTTTAAATGTTAGTAAATTGAGATAGCCTTAGCCATATGCATTTTACGTCTACGTGAAATACCTCTAGTAGTGAAACGTATGTAGCTATTAGTTTCTTAAGGAACTTCTATTACGAACACAAAGAATAAATTAACAGATTCACTCATGAAGTATCTCGCTTATTTTATTGAATTTGTTTTTCCTTTCAATTTAATATTCATTCGTTTTTGATGTTGTCTGGACATGAGTCATGACGAATCGAAAGCACTCACAATAACTTTTGAAATTAATATTACTATTTTTGATTTTGAAACAAAAACATCATCAGATGAATTGAAAAGATCAAGAAAGATATAGTCAAAGAGAAGAATACTGCACTATTAACAATGAATGCTGCTTAAATACACACACACTATATACATGCGTATGTATGTATACATGTATGTATGTATCTGATAATATTCAAATACAATACCGGACTACAATATGCAGATTACTTGTATCCCACAAAATATAGGCATCATATGCTACCATTTTACTGCTAGAAGGGTGTATGGTAGACTGAACCTTTCTATAAATAGACCAAAAACTGACGTGGTTTGATAGTGTACATCCACTCCTATAGTTCATATGCCAATATTCACCATTTCCCATACACCACTCATGTCAAGAGAAGCATTTAGCTACATGAATAGTTTCGTCTCTGTTGGTTGCAGTATCGACATGAAGACTTAACACCAAAATATACTACCGTAATTTTCTTTTAAAAGACTCAAGAGAAATTTGTTTTCAAAACATACACTTCGTCAATTTATGTGGAAGTTTTCATCACACATATCCTGTATAGCATGAGCAATATTGAGCCTATACAGACGTCATAGCATTGTTTGTCAGGTTATCCATATATTCTCACAGTGTATGATAAGGATGATGGCCTAAACGAGTACCCTATATTGAAATACTCCGTAAGACCACATTCCGGCATCAACTTTGCTGTCTCAGTCATGTCATCATGAAGACTATTTACCACGTAAATTCATGTAAGGCTAATTACGTATGAGTTATCACTATAAACATGATATAGAGTTCAAGTGAAGATCGGTATGAAAAAAGAATGTCTCAAAACAAGCCAGCTAGAAAACAAAGTCGTTTATGGCTTTATATATATATATATATATATATATATATATATATATATATATATATATATATATATATGTATGTATTTATATATATGTATATATATATAAATATATATATATATATATATATATATATATATATATATATATATATATATATATAGAGAGAGAGAGAGAGAGAGAGAGAGAGAGAGATAAAGGGAGCGAGAAATGTGTATATATATATATATATATATATGAGTTAAAAGCTTCTTTATTTATATGCTTTGTGGCTGTATGCTCTTAATCAAATGACTAAGGATGGACATTATGAAAGAAGATATCATCATTTGTTTTAGTGCCTTTTTATATTAGTTTTGATTATTTTCCCAAATTATTTTTCCTGAAATATTCATTGATCTGCTTAAACAAGAGGATAAAAATAAGTAAAATGAATAGAACAATATTGATGTTAACGGTTCTGTTTTTTTGGTATTTAATCTAACGGGAAATAGAAATTCACTGAAGAAGCCTTTTGAAGTTGTTATTAAGGGAAACTGTGTCTTTTGAATTGAAAATGAGCAGAAACAATTGTATAGATAAGGATTTTTTTATAACAAATTCGAAAGATTTATTAAATTAGTATATATATATATATATATATATATATATATATATTTTAATAATGGAGTTTATTTATCTGTCTGTCTTTCTGTATGTCTCTCTGAAGCCTAAACCCCATTAGAGTAGCATGGTTATTTACTAAGCCCGCCAGCTTCATTATATACTACTAGAAAAACCGCCGGAAACACTATGCGCATTTCTCAATTTACATAATCAATTGCTTTCAACTTCTAATAAATTACTATTCGCAAATATACACTCATGATTGTTTTCTTCAGATTTCTACATGTATTTACGCTATTTTGCACGCTAATAATCTTACTTATAAATTACAGACATACAGACAGATACATAAACTCCATTATTAATAGATTTCTTCTATTATTTACATATATGCATACATGAAATGCGTTACGTAGTTAATATAACTATGACGAAACTGATTAAACAGCCAGCGTTAATCCATTGAATTGGTTCCTTTCCTCCCTCCGTTAATTCAATATGGCGCAACAGATTAAACAGCCAGCGTTAATCCATTGAATTGGTTCCCTTCCTCCCTCCGTTAATTCAAATGGCGCAACAGATTAAACAGCCAGCGTTAATCCATTGAATTGGTTCCCTTCCTCCCTCCGTTAATTCAAATGGCGCAACAGATTAAACAGCCAGTGTAAATCCATTGAATTGGTTCCCTTCCTCCCTCCGTTAATTCAAATGGCGCAACAGATTAAACAGCCAGCGTTAATCCATTGAATTGGTTCCCTTTCCACCCTTCGTTAATTCAATATGGCGCAACAGATTAAACAGCCAGCGTTAATCCATTGAATTAGTTCCTTCCCTCCTCCGTTAATTCAATATGGACGCAAGACGGCGCCTTATTTTAAATGTAAACAAAAACACTGGCATTCACTGTAATACTTTTACTCTGATTTTTTTTATTAAACCGTTCTAAGTTTGTTTATTTTCTTAATCTTATTAGCCATTATGTTTAAAACACAAATTCACTGAATCAAATTGTTTAATTAAAATGATAATTGATTTAAAAATTACTATTTAAAAACACGCACACACACATTATAACGGATTTAGTTTAGGTAAACTTCTCCTTTTCGAGAATTAAAAAACTATTCGTGTTTACTGCATTTGATTTTTTAATACTTTCTTATCCAATATTATCATTTTTTCACAACCTCAACTGAATTTATGATTTAAATTTCACGTTATACGTTGTTAAGCTTTCAGTTACAAACTGTTTTTATTATTCCATGTTTTATTTATTAAAATAAAAGATGTGATTTTTTATTCTTTTCAGTCAACAAAAAAACTAACACATTATACTGGAAAACTATGCAACTGATTTTAGAATCAAATTGTTAAATTAAACAAACGTTATGACACAAACACACGCACACACACATACACACACACACACACACATTCTAACGAATTTAATTTAGGTAAACGTTCTTACTGAAAGCATTTACATGACTAATCGTGTTCACTATATTTGATTTTTTGGTGTTTTTACACTTTAGGACCCGCGCTAACTTTGACTCCGTCGTTAGGGTCAGGGTCAAAGTGGGGTTTAGGGTTAGGGTTTAGAGTTAGAGTCATGGTCAAAGTTAGCGCGGGTCCTACAATAAAAGAGTACCGATTTTTTAATTGTTTTATTTTCGATACACCTTTCTTCCGATTCGAAAAAATGCTGTTCGCTGTATTTAGGTTTTTAAATTATTGATTTTAACAATTTAATTTGATCAAATTGTTTCATTAAAATTAAAAAATGATTTAAAACTTACTATTTAAAAAATCACAGACATTCTAATGAATTTAATTTAGGTAAACTTCTTCTCGACAGCATTAAAATAACTAATTGTGTTCGCTGGATTTGATTTTTTTTACTTCTTTTCTTTTTATTGTTAAATTAAAAATATTTATATGTATGGGGAGGATAAACATAAAATAAAAATGGGGGTGATGTTCAAAATTTTTTTTAATTTTCTTAACTAAAATTATTTCTATGTAAATAAAAAAATGAGGGGGGGGGGTCCAAACATTTTTTTCTTCTTTTTTTTAAACTAAAAATATTTCTATTAATGGGGAGGGAAAAACAAAAATCGGGGTGGGGTCGAACATTTTTTATTTTCATCTAAAATCATTCTTGGTCTTAAACAAAGACAATCAATATCTAAACACCCAAGAAATATGACTGGGGCTCCATCGGTTTAAGCGAGAGCGTTTATTTCTGACGCGGCAGCCTAGCAAAAATATGCGACCGGAGGGAGCATATATTTGCTAGTATATATAATTTTCATACAGCTATTTCGTCGTCTAGGCATCTAGATTTATCTAGTGTATCCACACCAACATTCAAAACCCGGAGTTACAGTAAAAAAAATCAAGTGTTATATGTACCCAATCTCTTTACATGTATTTCTATCACGCGATTTCATAACCGAAATAAATATATTCTCTACAGAAGATTATTGCTTTATGCTAAGAGGGAACTGTTTCTCTCTCTCTCTCTCTCTCTCTCTCTCTCTCTCTCTCTCTCTCTATATATATATATATATATATATATATATATATATATATATATATATATATATAAGTTGGAAAGAAATAACTCAAACAAACAATCCAGTCATTACACGTTATAATTTAGTTTTTCACACCGGGACGAATCATCATGTGTGGTTATGAGATAAGATAAGAAGAAATAAATTATAACTTGAAATGACTGCATTGTTCATTCTAACTTATATTCTTATTGCTCTGTTTTTACATATATATATTCGATTTGTTCGAGGTGGGGGGAATGATTTTAGAATTTATAAAAGAAAATACGATTTAATGAAACATAGTAAAATAGATGTAACCCCGAGGCGCCTTTCAACCGACTACTTTTCATGGGAAAACGTCGGTATTTGTTTAAAAAAATATATATATATATATATATATATATATATATATATATACACACACATATGGCAGTGTGTGAATAATATGCTTACGGTCAACATTTTCCCAACTCTGAACAATTCTTAGGCTTGTCATTAATTCAGTTTTCATCCAAACTTGATGCATCTTTTTGCACTAGAATTGACTTTTTTGAACATAAAGTAATAAAAATTTAGTCCAGTAAAATAACGTTATTCAAAATATGTGTGGTCATCAGCGTGTTGGATAACGCCCCCTCCAATTGACTTTGAATAACCATAACTTTATTTAAAACAAATATTTATTTATTTTATACCCAAAATTTAGAAAACAGCACAAGAAATCTAAAAACATAGATATCTCGAAAGGAGTTTAAGATAGGGAAATTTTGAACAGCTGAAATTGACAGAACATCCAATTGAGTAACGCTCTTCGTGCATTTAAACTCGACATAACTTTTTAAATGATAAATATAATTGATGGATTAAAAATTAGAAAAATAGAACTCGATTAGCTGGTTCTAAATATGTTAATATCAAAAAGATTGGTGCCATAGAAACAGAGATGTGTGACTTTTAGTAGAAGAATACAAAAATGATAATTGACTTTTGAAACTAAATTTTTCAGGAAAAAATGCCAAAAAGGCCAAACTGAAAACTAAAGCCACACTTCTAGATGAAAAGAAGGCAACAAAAATGTCAAATTGAAAATTTCTTTATCAATGAAGAAAAATTGGCTATATTGAAGATATTAACTCTGGGGGATGTTGAAGATGTTAACCCCCAAATATTTGTATCTTTTTTTCTATTAGTTTCGTATTATTTTCTTAGCGGTGAAAGCAAATATGTTCCCTAGGAAATTGAAACTATGGGCTTTTTATATATACTTTTTGTGGAAAATTTATATAATTATTGCGTTAAATAAATAATACTTTCTACAGTATACATATTAATTTTAATATCGTACTGGTAAACTTTAAAGAATATTTGAACATGTTACATTTAAATAATTGTTGATACATTCGTAGATAGATACTCTCATCCACCTCTCCTAAACAAAACTAATATTATCTTTTTTTAGGCGATTACGTGTTGGGAATAAAAAACAATTATTTCAGAATTTAGAGTTTTGCATACAAATTTAACGTAAAATGATAACCTTTTTCATGCCGGTCGCTATCGGGATAGCGGTTTAAGAGCATATAACCATATGTTTTTGCAATGGGATATAAATTGTGCGGTTTTCCATGTGGAAACAGTACCCTAAAAAAATAAATCACTTAACTCAATTAATAACCTCAAGTCCAGGTGGCAAAAAAAAAAATAACTAGAACAGTTACATACTTTCTTGGCCTTTTAGCTAGGAGCAAAATGTATCAATTTTTGTATAATTTTGTATTTTTGTGCAAATAAATATTGCAAAGTAGAGTATATATTCTGATACTAAACTTCATCTTTTCTGTCCTCGGTCAGGGAAAGAGAACTCCTTCTAGACTAAGGCAATTTTCATTTTTTTACTATCCAAAGTTCTCCTAATTAAAGATCTGGATTTTCCGCACATTAAAAATCGACCTTGTGTTTACCTCGGTGCAAAGGAAAATTAGTCAATTTTGTCAAAGTAGGAAAATTATAAATAATATTGATTGCAAAATAGATTTTAGAACCGAGGATATACTTGTAAATACGGGGATACCCCCTCAACCAAAAAAGAACACTTCTTGTATTATCTTCTTGGTAATTGTACAGTTTACAGACCGGGTTATTTTTTAGATAAGATTTTCAAGTTAAATTACATTTTTACGATATCTTTTGTTTATTAAATTGTTAAGTAAAAGTACAGACTCGTTAGTAAAACCCCCTCT
The DNA here is from genome assembly GCA_963556195.1 of Sepiola atlantica. Lineage (NCBI taxonomy): Eukaryota > Metazoa > Mollusca > Cephalopoda > Sepiida > Sepiolidae > Sepiola > Sepiola atlantica. The sequence continues at coordinate 68,420,842 of OY744531.1, forward strand.
ATATGTTAAGAATGGCTTTTTAAATAATGTTATTATTTTGACCCGCTACGTAAACTACAAAAGTATAATCTTTTTCCAATTATCATATTTATGAAAACGTAGTAAATTAAAATCGTATTACGAGATTAAATTTATCATAATACATTTAGGTTTCTTCGTAAACAATTCAGCCAATTTGATATAATGTTGATATTTTAAATACTAAATCCATTAATTCGAGTTCAACATGTGAAAGGAATTTGGAAGTATTTAAACTGTCTAATAAAATGTCATTTAATCTTGCTTTAACATTCTTAGCAAATCTCAATTTATAAAAAGCCCCCATCCCCAAGATTATATTTAGAAATAAATGTTTGAGGAAAATATAGTTTTATAAAGGAGGTACCCCCCAAAAATGATTAAAAAATAAATATTTTACAATATTTATGGTTCCGTAATATTATGGCGGCACACGCGAACATTTTTGGTGATTTTGGGACACCACCTGCTACACGATGCCGTTTAATATTTAAGTTGAAAATTCTTATTAATAAGTTCAAAATAATAATTGACTTGTCGTTAACGCATGAATGTGTACTCAGCAGCGTAAGAAATTCATTTTTTTCATCTTGTAAACAAAACAAAAGTAGAAAAATTGAAAAACATGGACATTGCGAGAAAATTCTTTTAAAAAGTCGTCTAAATTTTACTAACAATTAATTTCAAATGTATGGTAGGGAAAAAGTATTATAAACAATTAAAAATACGGAATGTGCACCATCACACACTATACACTATGCGATGTTTTACTTACAGACAATCATTCAGTTTTGAGTTTTACTTTGAAAAACTAAAATGTAATTTTCACAATTAAAGTTTATATTTTTTTAATTAATAAAAGTTAGAAAGGTTAAAACTAAAACATATTCATCGACATTTAAAGAATTTTAACATCATTTTAAAATCAGATAGGGAAATAAATCATATTGAGACCAATTGAAACTGTGAAAGTAACTTTTTAATAAAAATAAATTAACTGTCTAGATTAATTCTAATAAAACAAATAAATTAGTGAAAATTATTAGAAAACCATCTGACAGATGATTTTTTATGATGTTCTATGACAAATTCATACCTACTATATAAAGTCAAAAATACTAAATGAAATTAATAACATGAAATGTTATAGCGATTATAATATTCCATACATAGTTTTTTGTCGGCAAACTAATTGTTGCTATTCTGATCGCTCATAAATTTTTTTGATGACACGAACATTTCTGAGATAATTATTTAATTTTTAGTAAAATGTGCATAAATGTATTTAATTCGGTGCTTTAACATCTTTGAAATAGTTCCAGAGAAAATGATATTTATATTTCAAAAGATTAGCAAAAGAGATTTCTTGAAATTTCAAACTTTACTGAATTTCTGTGGGTTTTAGCAATAATGAGAACATGTTTCATGCTAAAAGTTTTTTGACACGTAGAAATGATGTTTTTTAGATACACCTTAGGCTTTTACCTTTCGAACATAATCAAATATTATGTTGAACAATTAAATAGATATAATTAAAATGAGTTAAAAACGAATTGAATTATTATATTTTAATTAATTCTGAAATAATCAACAATTATTTGAAGTTATTTGAAACTCAGAAATTAAAATTTATTCTGATTATTCTAGTACTTATTCTGAAAATCAGTTCTTTTGAATTTATTAATATTTGAATTTAAAATATTCAACATATTTTTATCTAATTTTACCGTAATCTAAAAATTAAAATCCTGAAAATATTGAAAATTTTTGTAAATCATTTAATTTGAATATAAAAAAGAAAAACCTGAAATTATTAAATATAACTTATAATTGTTTTTTTATGTTAAAACTATGATGTTTAAATAGAAGAAATATTATTATTTTTGATAATTCTTAACTTATTGATAATTGAATCTCTAATAATTGAAAACAAAAAGAATACATTTTACTTAAAAACAAACAAAAAGAAAACTAAAAGAAGAATAAAATAATGATAAGAAAATTTGAGAGAATAAAAATATGAGTTCTAAGCAATCTTATTTATTTTGCTTGTTTACTTATTTTTAATAACTTCACTTATTTAAGTCAAACTCTAAATCAATTAATAGAATATTGTAATTTGTGACTATTTCTCTGTGGGCAGTACTGAGTCCTGTAGTAGGGTTGTCCAGAAAAAGACTGATGTCTTTTTTGATAATATTCTTAAAACAATTGTTTTATAAATTATATAAGTAAATATATTTTTTTATCGTTTTTTTATTTATTATTTCAAAATAACTCAATTTTCAAACTTAATCCATAAATTTATTACTAAAGTATAGTCAATTGTAGTTTTCTCGCTATGGGCAGTAATGAATCATGGAGTAGGGCGGTACAGAAAATGAAATATTTTAATAGACAATATTCTAATTACTTATATTTCATAAACTAAAAAAGTGAAGTTATTTTTAATTGTAAGCTTCATTAAAAAAATATAATAACTTTATTTGTAAAATTTTAATGTGTAATGATTGGGATATAGTCATTTGTGCTTTGTCTTTATTGGCAGTACTAAATGATATAGTAGAGCTGTACAGAAAAAGAAAATGTTTCATTTAATCTATTCCATTAACCATTTTTTGTTTCAAAATATACACGTGTAGTTATTATTGTTGTTAATTTCATGTTTAAGGTTAACTTTAAATTTATTACAATGAAATTTGTTGTGACGTTTTCTCGATGGGCAGTACTGAATTATGTAGTAAGGCTGCCCGAAAATTTAAATGTTTTTAATAATTATACCAAATATACTCATTTTTTTCTTAATTAGGATAATGAAGTTTGTTAGAATTAATTATATTTGCTTTTATGCAGATTACGAAGGAAAGTTTGAAGTAATTAATTTCTTTTCGGCAGATAAGAAGTAATAACTCCAAATCTAGTTCAATAAGGAATTAGATTCTTTCATTATTGTTTTGTAATAATGATCTTTGGTTAAACTCAATTAGCAATTGTTACTGATATTTCCTCTAACTCAAAGTATATGTGACTCAAGGTTAACCTAGTAACTGATGATTTGGGGTCTTGTTATTTGTTCTTTTTTACATTATAATAAAAAATACATTGTACATTTGTAAACTGCAATGCCTTAAAATAATTAGATTAGACTAAAAATTGCGAACGCATGTGTATTAATATTCTTAAATATAAACCTGGAAAAGTACTGAACACGTGGAATTAACTCTTAAAATATTGAAGCTGATATTTAGCTTTTATGAATTAAATGTAGAGAATAATAAACAATAATGAATTAGGTGATTCATTAAATAAAGTTTCATTTGCTTAAAGCACCATTCAAAATGTGAAACATCCATGAACGATTGCTCTTTACCACATTACCTCGAGTGGAGTGGATTCTGTGGCTGACTCTTCTCAGCTATGGAATCTGTCTGTAACAATGTATCCATACTGCACAGGTCAGGAAATTTTGATTTTTTTGTTACATCCAAATCACATTTAATAAAAAATAATTGCACCAACTTTGACATTATTAACTTACATTCAACTCTCCCTAATAGTAAACTCTCTCTAATTTTCAGTAGCATTTTGTTCCAACTTATATTTTTTTAACTTTTCCTGATTCTAGTAATTTTTGGTATTTCTCTCAAGTGACAATAAGATTGTTTTTAAATTCAAAATTTTCAAAAAGAGATTTCCACCTTTATTTCAAAATTTAGTTATAAAGTGATCAAGTGATAACAGTTTAGTGATTTAGTCACTAAATCTTTGAATCACTAAATCAAGTAACAAATCAGTTAGCCTAACTTGTTAATTTGCTAAATTCATCACTTTTTATGTTGACGTGGGGTGACTATTTCGACGAAATCTACTGTATAATTAAATAAGAATATTTGGGTGTTATATGTAAAACTTGCGTTAATCACAATACCAATATCCAAGAAAGAGCTCCGAAAAACCATTACATATGTCTGTCATTTTAGAAAGCTTGTGATTAAGTGTAATTAAGTGTACATTTAATTCTTTGAATCTTAATTCTAGCTTAAATATTTTAAGAGTTAATTCTTCTTGTTCTGTACTATTCCAGGTTAATATTTAAGAATATTAACACACATACGGTGTTCAGTCCAGAATATATATATATATATATATATATATATATATATATATATATATATATATATATATATATATATATCTCTCTCTCTCTCTCTCTATATATATATATATATATATATATATATAAATATATATATAAATATATATACATACGCACACACACACACACATATATATATATATATATATATATATATATATATATATATATATATATAGATAATGCTCTTAACTCTGAACCGCATATTACCGTTTTTTTTATTAATTTGTAAAATTAAATATGACTTAAATGTTCTCGCCCTGTCGACGAATTTTCCGACTGCTACCACATGCAGAGGGGTAGTCCCCCACCCTAAAACGGGTTCACTTGTAAGTCTTGGGTGGCGACCTGTGATGCCGTGGCGCGGGATTTTCGTGGCTTGGCATTCATCTACTTCGGCACTTACTTTTACAAGATGGAAGGTCAGAGAGGCCTGGTCTGATAAATCGGTAGGTCACGTCATTCCTGAGTATCTTTAAGTTCATCCCCAACCGTATTATTCTATAGGATTCTTTAACAAATCCAAAACTTATTTTTCCTTTCTATTTTTCTCCCCAAATAAATACTTAATGGTGATGGCTGAGGGTCAATAACATTGAGAACAAAGAAAATTACCAATGCGAAAGAGTAGTGTTTTGAAAGAGTCCTGTTTTCAAAGAAGTAATATTTTTTTCTGCGAGTATTGCTTTTCTTGGGGTAATGTTTTCTGAGAGTGATGCTCTCCTCTATCTATAGAATTCCTTTCTAAGAGTTATATTCACACTTTCATTGTGAAATTCCCTTCTGGGAACAATGTATACTGATAGCAATGTATTCTGAGTGTAATGTATTCTATAGGTAATGTATTCTTCTTATTTAAGAGCAATATATGCTGGTGATCTAAGAGCAATATATTCTGGTTATTAAAGAACAATGTATACTGGTAATGTAAGAGCAATGTATAGTGGTTATCTACGAGCAATGTATTTTAAGAATATAATTAATTATCCTACCTTTAGAATTATATTTGACAACTATATTAGACAAAGTTAATCCAGGTAGTTTACTCCAAACAACCGTACCCTTATCATCAGAAAGACGAACAAAGTCACATCTGACGGAAATCCGGGGAGGAAATCAGAAAAATGCACTATATATATATATATATATATATATATATATATATATATATACACATATATATATATATACACATATATATATATATATATAGAGAGAGAGAGAGAGAGAGAGAGCAAGAGAGAGAAAGAGAGAGAGAGAGAGAGAAAGAGAGAGAGAGGGAGAGAAAGTAGTTTTAAAATATACTTAATGAAAAGAAACTACACAGAAAAGTCTGTGTTTCACTAACATTTCTTTTATCAAATAACTAAGTAGTGTTAGTAGCAACCTAGCTGTCCAATTACTTCGAACTTCAAAACTAAATCTGTTTTGTTTTGTGTTTAGTTCCAATATTGTCTTCTTGAACGACTTGTTGACCCTCACGTAGAGTAAATTAATTCACACCAACAGAACCATCTGCACCTGATGAACCTATTTGCAACTCCCCACTCCTACTGGTCTTTTCATATCTTTACATCAGTTTTTTGTAATCTTTTTCTCTCAACATCAAGGTCTGGAAAAATGCCCTCTCTGGACACCAGCTATTGTTAAACTTAACAAAACATTGCTGCTAGCTGTAAACATTGTCGTTGAACAAAGAAATACATTATAAGACGAGAGAAAAGAAAGTAAGAAATGAAAGTACATATATTAAACGTATTTCTTTTAGTTGGATTATCTGTTTTGTTAACATCAAGCGTTTTAGAGTTATGTAATACGGAAATAACAATACTTATTACAAAGTATTGATTGCATTGTTATATACCGTGTAGGCTGATGTAATTGTCTTTATTTTATGTGTATCCCTTCAACCCCGTTGCATATTTTTCATCTCTTACTTGAACTCTTCAGTATGTACAGGGTGTTCGAGACAGCTTCGATACTTCTTGGAAAGGAAGGAAAAACGTCGTATCTTGGTCAATAACCAATTAATTTGTATTCTCCAAATCCATAGCGCATCTTTGAGAGAACATTTTACCAAATTTTTATTTTAACATAGTTAATCCCAAACAAGGCAGGTCGCCACTGGAGACGTAAGGGGCTACTGAGAATTAGGGTGGGTCATCCTGAATTGGGAGCCGTGCAGCAAGATGTCTGTTTACATTAGTTTTGAATTTCTGTATGTCGGTACAGTCGGGGAAACAGGTTGCACGGTGGGAGTTTCAGAGGCCAGCAGCGTGAGGAAGGAAGCTGCTGGAGTAGAAGGCTCTTCGGCATCTGGGGACTTCCACAGTGAATGGATGAGATTTAGATGATTGTCGGGTTAGTCTAGGAAATTTACGCCGAGGGGGCACTAGTGCAGCACGTTCATTAGAGAACAATCCATTGAAGTACTTGTAAAACAGGCACAAGGATGCAGCATTGCGGCGAAGGGACAGGGGCTGACGCTTCGTGGATAGTGAGAGACCTATTAAGTTAGCGACTCTTTTGTGGACATTGTCTAAAAGGGATAGACTGGTGGATTATGCACCAGCCAAGATATGGCAACAATACTCTATGCATGGGCAGATAGTGGCTTTGTAGAGATATAGGATAATGTCAGATGTAAGAAGTTTACTAATACGGTAGAGAGAGCCTACCTTCTTTGCAGCAGCCTTGGCAATGTCTTCTATGTATTATTCCAATTTATGTTACCTGTGAATAATAGGCCGATATGCTTGAATGTTTAACTCTCAAGTAGGGTGTTATTTGCCAAGGCAATCGGTAGTTAAAGAGTTTCCTTTAGTTATTGAAGATAAGGAGCTTAGTCTTTGCGGGATTAAAAGTTACCATCAATTTATTACTTTAATCCACTACAGTCTGGAGGTCATTTTCCAAAGATTTAGCTATTGCCTTAGCTATGTGTGCGTCCCTTTTGTCAACATGACGAGAGTAGAGTGTGGTGTCGTCAGCAAATATACCTTTTTTAGTCTTAATTACATCAAGGGGGTCGTTTATGAAAAGCAGGAACAGTAGAAGCCCAAGGATGGACCCCTGGGTACACTAACATTTATACTATGTTGCTTAAATGAACGGCAATCGAGGACAACCTGGATCTTTCTTTTGGTCAGGTAGGATCTAATTATATTAAATATTTGTCGTGTAATACCATATGAGTTAATTTTTAGGAGAAACCCTTTATGCCCAACCTTGTCAAAAGCTTTGGATATATCAAACGCTATCGCCCTAGCTTCACTTGCCTTGCCCAGTGTATGATATATGCGTTCAGAGATGACTGTTATAATATCCGCAGTAGATAGTGCTTGTCTAAATCCGTAATGATTATCAGAACGTAGTTTTGCATTAACTAAGTGCCGGACTATCGCTAGATTGATTAAGGATTCAAAAAATTTACAAAGATCGGGAGTCGACTGATTTGGCAGTAGTTTAGAAGATCAGTTGTATTTAAAGACTTCTTGAAGACTTGTACCCCAGAGGCGCTTTTTCAGCTATCAGGGAAGCAAGATTCAGCAGAGCATTTGTTGTAGAGTTTTTGGAGGACAGAGGCCAGTTTAGCAGATCAGGTCCACAAGCTTGGGAGGTGTCAAGGTTTTTAATGATGTCCATTCCCTGATATGGGGTAATATCAACATTTTAAAGTGTGGCATCAGTCCGCAATTAGAACTTAGGGAGGGGTGGTCATCTGAGTCCAAAGTGGAGTTTAAGACGAAACGCCGAGCAAGTAGCTCAGCCTTATCAGTTGTCATGCAAACGACATCTTTGTGGTTTTATAGCGGTGGAATTGTTGTTTTTCTATTGTTCACACCATAATTGTAGATTTTACAGAAACTGCTAGTACCTAGTTTCTGTGACTGAAAGCTCTTTTTGATTTTTGCTTCACCTATCACTACTTTACAATCATTTCTTTACTTTATAACTTTCTGTCTTTTCGCAGTTTACTATAGCAGCCGAATTTTCGGAAGGCTTGCAGCTGCACATTCCGAGGTGAACCATTGAGGAGAGTGGAGTTTTCTGAAGAATTTTCGCATCAGGGCATAAGCTTGACCCATTCGAGTAACCTATTTGCACACTGATCAGTAGGGAGTGAGAAGATTTCAATCCATGGTGCGTCGCTGATGTGTTCTCTGAGTGATTTCAAATCAGGCTGCTCGTAGTTTCACGTCGTTTTGAGAAACAGCTCATCAGCTTTTAAACGACGTTTTAAAGTGATATAAATCATTACAACAATGTGATCAGAGTTTCTCAGTAGGCTATGGGCATACGCCACAAAAGCCTCGGGTAGTGAGGTCGAGAATAAGTGGAGAAGTGAGGCTTGTTGGTCCGCACGATCAGAGAAGCGGGTTTGGAGTGAGCTAAAGAGAAATTAAACGTAGAGTTACAAGATGCATCAGTAAAGCTGGAGGAATCTAGCCAGTCATGGTGGTAGGCATTTAAATCCCCAAATACATGTATTTTTGCATTCAAGTCGAGTGAGAGTGCTCCATCTATGCTTTCAGAGACAACGTTTTGCAGGGTACAGTCCTGGGTCGAAAAAGAACTGTATAAGAAATAAAAGTAACTAACACTGTGATGTAAGGTCAATCTAAAGCACGTGTAGGCTTGGTCATCGGATTCTAACCTATATTTTCTAGTGAAGGGGAGGGTGTTCTGAACATAAACTCCTAGCCCGTGCATATATTTGTCAAAGTCTTTCCGGTAGAAAGAGAGGTTTCAATCATATCAAAGTGGTGAAATGAGATTGAGGATTTAAGGTTTGTTTCACTTAGTTCTAGTATATCCAGAGAGTTAGTGAGGAGAAACGTTTCTAAGTCGTTAATTTTGTTTCTAAGTCCCCGGATATTTGTGAATGCGAGTCTCAAGGCGGAGGCGAATATGTATTTTGTTCGATGTCTGGTTTATGCTTGATTCTTTTACTTTGTAAGTTCATCTTTGTTTAAGATAGAGTGGGTAGACAACGTGGGTGCTAGTTTGGTGTAAATAAGCTCTCACAACCAGTCCATTAGTCGTGACTTTGTCCATAGGGGTGTGTGGCCTTTGGAAAGCCCACAGGGGATAACTGTAGGGTCCATTGCAACGCACGACATGGCACGTACAGTTACCAATATATTATGCAACTGTTGATGAAGCAGCCGTTCTGAGCGCTGCTTCAGAGGTTGGGCTCCTGTACAAACAGTCGGAAACAGCAGCCAGACAAGCTGTCTATCTTGTACCCTCAACCTGTCGGTACAGAAACTTGTCATCGAGGACTTAGTGACGGAACAACTTCCCCTAAGTTGCCCCGATAGAAAGAAAGAGAGGCGACGTTCATTGTCCTAGTCAGGAAGCAAGGCCAGTCACTGGGTGTCTGTAGAGGCATCCCAACGATGGTACTTATCGGCTTACTTACAGAGAAGGAGTGCAAAGGCTGGGCGATAAGCAGAGCCAATCTACTCCTTAAGCAATTTTAGGTTTGCACACCTGGATATTTAGTCCGAGATTCCAGCTCTAGGAAGGTTGTCGATAAGGAATAAGAAGGCCTCCCTCCCAAACGGGTTGCTGCCAAGACGTAAGTGGTTAGTAGCAATGTTTTATTATCAGAGTTCTCCTTCTCTTAGATAGATGACGTGACAATGGTTTACGTGGCGAACACACCGAGATGAGGTAATGTTCGCCAGTGTACTTGCCATGTATTTCCGAGCCCCCGCAGGTAAGAAAATCTTTCATATATATATATATATATATATATATATATATATATATATATATATATAAGTGTAAATAAGTCGTCCAAGGCTATAGCAATGCGATGTGGTTGCCGTGAGATGGAAAAGTGAAAAGAAATAAACGCAGGGAGAAAGTGAAACTCAAAACGATTTATTAATAATTTCACGAAAACTGATTAAATACCAAATAGTATTTTTTTTTTTTTGGTAAGTAACAGATCGGCAAAGGATAATCTTAAATTTTCGAAAGAAAAACTTTCATTATCAGAAGACAACAATAGAAGACCGAGAGGGTCGAAAAAACGAGAAAAAACCGGTGTCAGATCATCGTAATACAGGGGAAAACAATTGGCAGTAGGAACGAAGAAAATGTCAAAATTCCATTAAGCAATCATATAACTAAGGTTAAAACATTATAAACATTAGTTTAGTAATATACCAATTTTTTAAATTTTATTATGTTTCATTTTACATGACTCATCAATCTTTATTTATTTATTTATTTATTTATTTATTTTTTTTTTCATTTATTCTCTTCAAATCTAAATTTAAATTTACTGTCAAAGGGAGATAACTTATTCTAAATAATATATTCAGACTTTAGAAATGAGATTGGAAACTTGAGAAGGAATTTGAGTTGTGAAGTGGATAAAAGCCAAGGATGGGACCTTTTTTTATTTTTTTATTTTTTTTTTATTAGCAGGGGAAGGGGGGGGAATAAGAAGAGATTATGGGAAGGGGGAGGATTATAAAAAAAAAAAAAGAAAAAAAAGTAAGTAAGTTGGGGGTGGGAGTGTGAGGAGGTGGGAGTGTGAGGATGTAAGAATCAGAGGATGAAGGGAGATGACAACTCGAATCTGTTATTCAAGGCAGGGCGAAATTTAGAGATTAGGATAGCTTCCGAAATTCGAAGCTGACCTATATTGCGGACAGAGTTGAGGATGCGGACACTAATGGAGCGATGTGTGTTGCCACATGATATTAAGTGTTTATGGAAGGAAGAAATGTGGGTGTTTAGATGCTCTTTAATACGTTGGTGTAGAGGCCTAACGGTACTACCGATGTAGAACTTTTGACACTTAGAGCATTGCAGGTTGTATACTGTATATGTGCGGAGGCAGAGGCCAGAGTTGGGGATGGGGCAACTAGCTAGAGAGCAGGGGTCTGGGGTGTAGTGGCTTTTTTTGGATAAATGTTGTCGGAGAGAGGTGCCTGTGTGAGAAAGTTGTATGTTAAGGTTCTCACTACGTATGGCATTGCGGATAGCAGAAGTGATACGGTCGCTAAAGAAGGGGAGTTTAAGGAAGCAAGTGTTGGTGAGAGTGTGGTGTCTACGTCTTCTGGTGTTGTTAAGGCTAGATATGGTAGTTAGCGGGAAGCCGTTGGTCAATAGAGTTTGGTGGAAGGCTTCGGTGTGTGTTGTTTTATCGGAAGAAGAAGATTATTTGTCTTGTATGCGGGTGATTTCGGTTTGTGCGTAACTAATTTTGGATTTGAGGGGTAGTGCGGATTTGTAGTGGATAAAGAGATTCCTGCAGGCGGGTTTTCTATAGAAAGTGGTGTGGAGAGATCCGTCGTCATTAATGCTGAGTTTGAAGTCTAGAAGTGAGAGAGAGCCTGAGGTGTTGGGATGTTCTATGGTGAATTTAATGTGGGGGTCAGAATTATTAAATGTATTAAAGATAGAGATAGCTTCCCTTCGGGATGAAGTGAGGATCAAAATGTCGTCGACGTATCTCGAGAAGAAAATATGGGAATGGCAGGTGCTAAGTGCTTGCTGCTCCAGTCTGTTCATGTAAGAAATGGCGAGGAGGCCGGAGAGACTGGAACCCATGGGTAGGCCAGAGACTTGTTTGTATGTGTCTTGTTGGAACTTAAAGTAAGTGTTATCCACAATGATACGTAGGAGCTGATGAATGTCTGTAGGGGTAAGCCCAAAACAGTCAAGATTGTTAGAGGAGATGTGGTCAGTTATGAGGTCAATGGCGGGGTGTGCGGGAATGGAAGTATAAAGGGAGACTACGTCAAGGCTGAAGATGTAGTTGTTGACGCGGAGCTGTTGGGGTTGGAGCAAGTTGAGTCTATCTATTACCTGGTCAGAGCTGCTGACGTGTGCCGGGAAGGTGGGGAGTAGCGGTTTAAGTAAGTGGGAGAGGAGCCAGGAGATCTTGTAAAGAGGCCCCTCAGTACTGGAGACTATAGGTCTGATCTGTAGGTGGTTGCTGGTTTTGTGGGTTTTAATAAGATGGTAAAAGGTGGGGAGTCTACTGTTTCTAGTGGTGAGATTGAGCCTATAAGCCTTGGGGAGATTACGTCTGGAGCAAATTTGGGACCAAGCGTTGTTAATAGAGGTTTGTATGCGGGTAGCAGAGATGTCATTATCGGGTGTGTAAAGGGATGTATTGCTGAGGTGTTCTAGGGCGAGAGTATTGTAGGATTCTTGGGAGATAATGCAGAATTCCTTGCCTTTGTCAGAGGGTAGGTAGACCAGGTTTTTTTTCTTAAGGCCTTTGAGAGTGAGACGCTGGGAATGGGAGATATGTGGTGTGATACGGTGTTTTTCCCGTTGTATTATGGAGAAAATCTTATGTTTGAGATTTACCAACTTTAGGTCTAAAGGGTGGTTTTCAGGAGGAGGGTGTAGGGGGCGGTCAGGTTGATAAACGGGGAAGGGGTTGGATGAAAAATTAGGGGGATCGGTGGGGGTGGAGTCGTTAAGTCGGTCCAGGGAGGGTGGTTCAAAGGCTGATAACCATTTCAAATGGTACGCTGTCCTGCAGAACTGTGTTTCAATATCGAGGAGGGTTTGGTCATTAAGTTTTTGTGTAACGAAGAATTTGGGTCCGAGGCTGAGGAGATCAGTTTCTGTTGCGGAGAGAGAACACGTGAGGTCAGTGATAAGTGGTTGGGTAGTAGTTTGAGGATGGAGAGGGGGTCCGTGTACAGCTCCATAATTGGTAAGTGGCTGTGTAGTAACAAAGATAATTGATGCCTGTCTCCCCCTTGGAGTAATAATGGAATGTTCTACATTCGTGTATATTAAGAGAGAATATTAAAACACTATTTGTCTAGCTAAGCAACAAATGGTTAAATAAAGCTTATCCTTAAGTTATATTCGGCGTCCAGTTTTTATTACAGGCTGTAAGATCTGTTTTTGGTGGAGCCAGTTGAATTTAAGTATGAGTCTGTTTTTTTCCGTGTGGAAACAGTGGTGGAAAGCTTTGTTGACAGATGTGGAGATGCGGGGTGGAAGGTGTGAGGGGGGGGGGGGGGGAAATTGGCTTTTATCCACTTCACAACTCAAATTCCTTCTCAAGTTTCCAAGCTCATTTCTAAAGTCTGAATATATTATTTAGAATAAGTTATCTCCCTTTGACAGTAAATTTAAATTTAGATTTGAAGAGAATAAATGAAAAAAAAAAATAAAATAAATAAATAAAGATTGATGAGTCATGTAAAATGAAACATAATAAAATTTAAAAAATTGGTATATTACTAAACTAATGTTTATAATGTTTTAACCGTAGTTATATGATTGCTTAATGGAATTTTGACATTTTCTGCGTTCCTACTGCCAATTGTTTTCCCCTGTATTACGATGATCTGACACCGGTTTTTTCTCGTTTTTTCGACCCTCTCGGTCTTCTATTGTTGTCTTCTGATAATGAAAGTTTTTCTTTCGAAAATTTAAGATTACCCTTTGCCGATCTGTTACTTACCTAAAAAAAAAAAAAAAAATACTATTTGGTATTTAATCAGTTTTCGTGAAATTATTAATAAATCGTTTTGAGTTTCACTTTCTCCCTGCGTTTATTTCTTTTCACTTTTCCATCTCACGGCAACCACATCGCATTGCTATAGCCTTGGACGACTTATTTACACTTACATTTACCAGCAATGCTTCAAGCAAACTACAATCTCCTTTTATCTCTCAATCTCGGCCAGACAGAGTTTGCATACACCAAGAAAATGTTCCGACTTTCGGAGAAGCGGGCTAGGACCGGCTGCCAGATCAACTTCCTGAAGAGATGCCTCAGACATGGAATTTTCCCCAACACTATCAAGAACATTCACCTACCGTCGTGCTTCTACCTATCCACTCTCCACTCTGCACGCTCGTTCATACATACCTTTTGTATAAAAAAACCATCAAACACCTCCATTGCAAGCTACACCAACATATCAACGCTATGTCTGATAGCAAATTCCCCCCTCCCTCACACCTTCCACCCCGCATCTCCACATCTGTCAACAAAGCTTTCCACCACTGTTTCCACACGGAAAAAACAGACTCATACTTAAATTCAACTGGCTCCACCAAAAACAGATCTTACAGCCACTTACCAATTATGGAGCTGTACACGGACCCCCTCTCCATCCTCAAACTACTACCCAACCACTTATCACTGACCTCACGTGTTCTCTCTCCGCAACAGAAACTGATCTCCTCAGCCTCGGACCCAAATTCTTCGTTACACAAAAACTTAATGACCAAACCCTCCTCGATATTGAAACACAGTTCTGCAGGACAGCGTACCATTTGAAATGGTTATCAGCCTTTGAACCACCCTCCCTGGACCGACTTAACGACTCCACCCCCACCGATCCCCCTAATTTTTCATCCAACCCCTTCCCCGTTTATCAACCTGACCGCCCCCTACACCCTCCTCCTGAAAACCACCCTTTAGACCTAAAGTTGGTAAATCTCAAACATAAGATTTTCTCCATAATACAACGGGAAAAACACCGTATCACACCAAATATCTCCCATTCCCAGCGTCTCACCCTCAAAGGCCTTAAGAAAAAAAAACCTGGTCTACCTACCCTCTGACAAAGGCAAGGAATTCTGCATTATCTCCCAAGAATCCTACAATACTCTCGCCCTAGAACACCTCAGCAATACATCCCTTTACACACCCGATAATGACATCTCTGCTACCCGCATACAAACCTCTATTAACAACGCTTGGTCCCAAATTTGCTCCAGACGTAATCTCCCCAAGGCTTATAGGCTCAATCTCACCACTAGAAACAGTAGACTCCCCACCTTTTACCATCTTATTAAAACCCACAAAACCAGCAACCACCTACAGATCAGACCTATAGTCTCCAGTACTGAGGGGCCTCTTTACAAGATCTCCTGGCTCCTCTCCCACTTACTTAAACCGCTACTCCCCACCTTCCCGGCACACGTCAGCAGCTCTGACCAGGTAATAGATAGACTCAACTTGCTCCAACCCCAACAGCTCCGCGTCAACAACTACATCTTCAGCCTTGACGTAGTCTCCCTTTATACTTCCATTCCCTCACACCCCGCCATTGACCTCATAACTGACCACATCTCCTCTAACAATCTTGACTGTTTTGGGCTTACCCCTACAGACATTCATCAGCTCCTACGTATCATTGTGGATAACACTTACTTTAAGTTCCAACAAGACACATACAAACAAGTCTCTGGCCTACCCATGGGTTCCAGTCTCTCCGGCCTCCTCGCCATTTCTTACATGAACAGACTGGAGCAGCAAGCACTTAGCACCTGCCATTCCCATATTTTCTTCTCGAGATACGTCGACGACATTTTGATCCTCACTTCATCCCGAAGGGAAGCTATCTCTATCTTTAATACATTTAATAATTCTGACCCCCACATTAAATTCACCATCGAACATCCCAACACCTCAGGCTCTCTCTCACTTCTAGACTTCAAACTCAGCATTAATGACGACGGATCTCTCCACACCACTTTCTATAGAAAACCCGCCTGCAGGAATCTCTTTATCCACTACAAATCCGCACTACCCCTCAAATCCAAAATTAGTTACGCACAAACCGAAATCACCCGCATACAAGACAAATGATCTTCTTCTTCCGATAAAACAACACACACCGAAGCCTTCCACCAAACTCTATTGACCAACGGCTTCCCGCTAACTACCATATCTAGCCTTAACAACACCAGAAGACGTAGACACCACACTCTCACCAACACTTGCTTCCTTAAACTCCCCTTCTTTAGCGACCGTATCACTTCTGCTATCCGCAATGCCATACGTAGTGAGAACCTTAACATACAACTTTCTCACGCAGGCACCTCTCTCCGACAACATTTATCCAAAAAAAGCCACTACACCCCAGACCCCTGCTCTCTAGCTAGTTGCCCCATCCCCAACTCTGGCCTCTGCCTCCGCACATATACAGTATACAACCTGCAATGCTCTAAGTGTCAAAAGTTCTACATCGGTAGTACCGTTAGGCCTCTACACCAACGTATTAAAGAGCATCTAAACACCCACATTTCTTCCTTCCATAAACACTTAATATTATGTGGCAACACACATCGCTCCATTAGTGTCCGCATCCTCAACTCTGTCCGCAATATAGGTCAGCTTCGAATTTCGGAAGCTATCCTAATCTCTAAATTTCGCCCTGCCTTGAATAACAGATTCGAGTTGTCATCTCCCTTCATCCTCTGATTCTTACATCCTCACACTCCCACCTCCTCACACTCCCACCCCCAACTTACTTACTTTTTTTTTTTTTTTTTATAATCCTCCCCCTTCCCATAATCTCTTCTTATTCCCCCCCTTCCCCTGCTAATAAAAAAAAATAAAAAAAGGTCCCATCCTTGGCTTTTATCCACTTCACAACTCAAATTCCTTCTCAAGTTTCCAATCTCATTTCTAAAGTCTGAATATATTATTTAGAATAAGTTATCTCCCTTTGACAGTAAATTTAAATTTAGATTTGAAGAGAATAAAAAAAAAAAATAAATAAATAAAAAATAAATAAAGATTGATGAGTCATGTAAAATGAAACATAATAAAATTTAAAAAATTGGTATATTACTAAACTAATGTTTATAATGTTTTAACCTTAGTTATATGATTGCTTAATGGAATTTTGACATTTTCTGCGTTCCTACTGCCAATTGTTTTCCCCTGTATTACGATGATCTGACACCGGTTTTTTCTCGTTTTTTCGACCCTCTCGGTCTTCTATTGTTGTCTTCTGATAATGAAAGTTTTTCTTTCGAAAATTTAAGATTATCCTTTGCCGATCTGTTACTTACCAAAAAAAAAAAAAAAAAAATACTATTTGGTATTTAATCAGTTTTCGTGAAATTATTAATAAATCGTTTTGAGTTTCACTTTCTCCCTGCGTTTATTTCTTTTCACTTTTCCATCTCACGGCAACCACATCGCATTGCTATAGCCTTGGACGACTTATTTACACTTACATTTACCAGCAATGCTTCAAGCAAACTACAATCTCCTTTTATATATATATATATATATATATATATATATATATATATATATATATATATATATATATATATAAAAATATGAAACTAAAAGTATACTTTTGGAGGATAGGACCTATCAATATACGAGACAGAGCAATTATAAAGATGAATCAAAGAAGAGAGATGTAGATGTACGAATGACAAATCTATTTCAACTTCGATTGTTCAATGCAAGGTGTACTCGGTAAACACATGTTTATTTTTCTTTCCTTACGCCAAGGCATTTCAAAGATTAAAATCTTATCATCAGAGGAATTACATAGAATGATAAGTTGGCAGTGGAAAAGCCAAAATTCAAAATTTGAAAAAATATAAAGTAATGGGGAGTAAGAGTGTGAGTGTAAAAATATGGAGTCTGTCCAATTGGTGAATGTCCGTAGATAAGGTGTACGGTGAAAGGAGATTTAAAGATGGAAGCGTTGAAAATGTTCAAAATAGAGTAAATACAATAGAAATATATTTAGTTCAATCGTAGATCGAACGCACTTATTCGGATGTAATTTTGAGAATTAGGGCCATTTGAAAATACTTCCGTGGACCGAGAATGAAAGTAGTTTTTCAGAAGTTAAGTTTGAAATGTGTATATAAAACGCAGGCAGTCAGGAATTTAAGTAGTCAATTCGATCTAGTCTAAGAA
>OY744531.1:68443702-68866202 GCA_963556195.1 Sepiola atlantica
ACAAAGAAATAAGGCATAAATTAACGCTAGAAAATGGAGTGATCTGTAATGGAGATCTGGTAATTCCCCCAGAACTTTGGTTATAAAATGTGTACATTATGATATACACTGTGGAGTAGCGGCCACACAAAAGAGAATAAAACTAGACACATGGTGCCGGAATATTCACGAGATATCGAGGAATATACAAAAAGATGCAAAAAATGTAGAGAATTAAAAATATTTACACAGAATACTTTATATTCATGGCACAGAGAAGAAGAGTCATGGAGTCGTGTGCATATGGATCATGCGTACATGTCTGAAGTGGGACTCTTATTAATATTAGTAGACACTTTTTCAGCCTGGCCTGAAGTAGTCCATGTGTCGCACAATAATATTCTACTATAAAACATATTCTAAGGGTCATATTCTCTAGAATAGATACCCCCAAAACCCTGGTATCTGACAGTGCTCCAGAGTTTTGTGATGAAGATCTTAATTCATAGTTTGAAAAATAGGCTGTATACCGTATAAGACACCGCCATATCACCCTCAATCGAATGGGTGGTGGAAAGAATGATGCAGACCGTAAAAACGGGACTAAAAGCATGTTCTCAGCAAAAAGAAAAAAATAGAAGTTTTTTTCTACCTAGGCTGCTTTAAGCTACCGAACAATACCACACGCGGGAAGATTAGAAAGCCCATCAGCTTTAATGGGAAGACGAATTAGAGCTCCGTTAACTATGGCGTATTCTATAAAATGAAAAAATCTGGTACACAAAACAAATAATCAAAGCAAGAGAGAATAGTATTTATCGTGAAAAAAAGTCACAATACAGCTTTAATAAATAAGCAAAACGGAAAAAGTGTGTTGTCCCATACATACACAAATAACGTCCCATGGTGAATACGAAAAGCAAAATGAAAATATCGCTACGATTACTTCCGTTATTGAGTTATTAGAACAACCTGTACAGATTGAAACGCCAGAAGATGAAACAATGCGAGATCAAGCAGGTCAAAATGAGGTTTCGGTGTCTGATTCGTATCAAAATATGAAAGGGAACGACACTGGTTACAGTTTACTGCGAGACAGGTCGAGATCTCCTAGAGAAAGACATAATGGAGAGAGAGAGAGAGAGAGAGAGATAGAGAGAGAGAGAGAGAGAGAGAGAGAGAGAGAAGTGCAAAATGAAACGATGATTCAAAGTGCAAGATGCACTAGAGGCATAAAGCGTATACGGATGTGGTGGTATTAGCTAATTGATATGAATAATTAGCATAAGTAGAAATAGATTACTATATAAGTCTCTTCTCCAGCATAGTTAGCAGTGAAACTACACTAGCAACTGACTAGGTAAATTTCCAACTTCACAAAAGTTATTAAATATTTGTTTTTCCAGGTTTTACATATATAATTCGCTAAGAATTTATCCCGTAACCGAACCCATTGAAACCCCGTCAATTTGAGTTTAAATATAACCCTTTGAGTTGAGTCATACAAAGGTAGTTCGGTGGTGCAGATAAATGGTAACTTTTTAGTATTTTCTAAATTAATTTTAAGTGGAGGGAGGGACGGGTTGTTGTATGTATTATTGATGATTATGTCTATTGTTTCCTTTACAGGTACATTAGTGAATAGGCGTTCTAGGTCTAAGGAGGCAATGATTTTATGATCCGGTTGTTTGCTTTGTAAAATTTGTAATAGTTTTTGTGTGGACTTAACACTATATTCGCTAGGTAGATACGGGCTGAAGTTCATTTAAGGTCTTTAAGGAATATATAGGAGTAGAAATGTGAAACATGATAGGTCAGAGAGAGGAATTAGGTTTATGTATCTTAACTGTTCCGTATAAATATCCAGATTCAAAATCGCCAATTATTTTGGGAAGTTGATAATTATCAATTTCTGCATTGTTGGCAGTGATAAGTCTGTTAACTTTTGTTTTTAGTATGTTGGTAGGATTGTTGTTAATTCTTTTGAATTTAGTGTTGTCGCCAAGAATTGTTTAAAGTTTAGCGTAATAGTCTGATTTATTAAGTACGACAAATATGTTTGTTTTGTCGGCATTTTTATAATGATGTTTGGATGATTGCGGAGTTCATTAGCGTTTTGTTTTATATTGGGATTAAATAATGAATTTGATTGTTTTTATCATGTCGATTTTTTTAAACTTCTGGTTTTAGTAGATCACGTACGCCAGAATGTGATGTAATTTTATTTTCTGTTTCTAGTTAGTTATGTTTTCATATAGTAATACTATTTCTGCTTTTTTGTTTTATTTTTTGTGTTTTAATACAAAAAAGACCACCGGAAAAATTGAAAAGATAAGAATCCTGCTATCTTTACAATGTTAGCATAAATGAGAAAATGTTGTCTAAATACACACACGCAGACACAATGTATATATATATATATATATATATATATATATATATATATATATATATATATATATATATATAAAACTAAGTTTGAGTTTATCAACGTTTTTTCCTATATACTTCAATAAAGCGAAATGCATGTTAAAATAAACCTCAGTTTTAGGGTTGAGCAATATTTAAAAAAATAGTATGTTTTAATTGTTTTAATTAGCCACCATTTACGATTAACTGAACATGGCACCTATCTCTCTTAGGTATCAATTGTTGCAAGCGGACTAACGCTGTTCCCAATCCTAACTTCAGTTATACATAAATGTTTCTTATTTAATCATGCATTTAATATTTAACTAACTGGGAATTCTTTAAAGTCTTTATACACCAAACTCTGAAATACTAGTTTTTGTCTAAATTATTACATATTAAACACGTAAATTCAAGATTTCCATTAATCTGAACCCGAATTTTCCAATTGGAACCCTTTTAAACCTTCTGAATTATATATAAGTTTGTATAAAAATTCGTTTTAATTACGGGCCTCCTTTCAGAACTACTTACTTACTGACCTGATTTCACTTATGTTTCATGTTAGTGATAACCCCACATCAACTAGCACCGGTTTATTGCTTACTAGCAATGAGCAGTAACCAAACAAACCCTTCCCCTTCTGTTCTCCCAACATCAGTCATAGTTGATTTAACTAACCCTATCACCCACCTTCTTCATCTTTCCCCCACTTCTTTACTTGTTTTTTTTCTCTAACCAGAGCTGCCGCTTTTCTTAGAATCGATCAAAGTGACTACTTAAATTACCGACTGCTTGCGTTTAATATACACAGCTGCATACCAACTTCTGAAAAACTACGTTTATTCTCGGTCCACGGAAGTATTTTAAAATGTCTCTAATTCTAAAAATTACATCCGAATAAGTGCGTTCAATCTACGATTGAACTGAACATTTTTATATTGGATTTACTCCATCTTTGAACATTTTTAACGCTGATTTCACGAAACTCCTTTTTTTCCATCTTTAAATCTCCTTTCACCGGACACCTTATCTACGGACATTCACCAACTAAACAGACTCCATATTTTTTTACACGCACACTCTTACTCTTCATTACTTTATATTTTTTTCAAATTTTGAATTTTAGCTTTTCCACTGCACACTTATTCACCTATGTAATTCCTCTGATGATAAGATTTTAATCTTTGAAATGCCTTGGCTTAAGGAAAGAAAAATAAACACGTTTTTACCGAGTGCACCTTGCATTGAACAATCGAAGTTGAAATAGATTTGTCATTCGTACATATTTATACCTCTTCTTTCATTCATCTTTATAATTGATCTATCTCGTATATTGAGCTTAACCCATTTCACTATAGGTTCTATCCTCTAAAAGTATACTTTTAGTTTCGTATTTTATAAATATATATATATATATATATATATATATATATATATATATATATATATATAAAAGAAAACGTATGAATCTGTATAGAAAGCAGAAAGAAAAAAGAGAAAACGTTTAATTACGGGAGCAGATTGAAGATAGGGATTGTTTGACTTGCATATTTATTCTCTAAATTCCCTTAAATACTTGAAATTCGTTCGTTTGGCAATTTTTTTTATTTACTAACCTTTGTGTGACATTTCGGATATACACACATTCTAGAGTGGAGGATATTAATATTATATTAAATATTATTTCTGGCATGGACTTACTGAATAATCATCCTAAACGTACGGAATGCCTTTATTGTCGCCGTGCCCCACTTAACCTTAATATCGCACATGGCGTTAATTCGCTTAGCGTGCTAGTCGCAAATAAGTGGTTGGTCGATCTGCTTTCAACACATGCCGAGGATTGGCAGGATTTTGCTTTTGCTTCAACAATAGAAGAAGCAAACCAAGTGTCGCATTGATCTAATTTCTGCGACGAAGAACAAAAGAAAACTCGAATCCACTCTTAATGGAATAACGGTATTTTCTTAGTTTTAAATGATGTTAGCTGCCGAAATTGGAATTACGACGTGCGAAATTCACTAACGCTGCTAGTTCTGTTCGTCATTTCGGATAGTTTTTTTTAATTCATGCGTTTTTCTTTTTTCTTTTTTCAATTTAATTTTTGATAGTTTGGTTCTAAGATGACTGATTTTCTCATTTTTATCTAATATTTTGTATTTGTTATATTTTCTTTTCATTCTCATTTTACTTTTTTAATGCTTTCTTTTATTATTTCACGATAATTTGATGTGTTGTATTTATTTCTGTTTACTTCATTTTTCTTTGTTCGCGTTCAAATTTTAAAAACGTGCTTAGTACGATGCAAGACTACAAGAGAAGAAAGTGTACGACTATTGCATTGTCCCAGTGTCTCAAATACAAAGGATGTTCTTGTGTACAATGTACTATTTGTTTTTCTTTTTGACTTTGTTTTGTGTTTGTTAATTTCGTAAATGGGTTGTTAAGAAAGTATAAAGGACTAAAATATAACAATACAAAGCTACGTGGTGTGGAACCTTGTTCCAGCAGTAGTAGCGACAACGGCGGCAGCAAAAAAATTTCATAAGTATTTAATTAGGATTGGTTAATATTTTGGGTTTCCAAAATCAGACTTTAACGAATCAGAAAGAGTTGCTCTGGGAGCCGAGTACCTGTTTGTATTAGCTATTTAAGCGACAACCATAAATCAGTAAGTAGTGAGAGACCTAACCTGCAACAGGAAAGTTTGTGAGTCACAGAGCGGTGTTATCAATTACTACAAACCTTGCAAGGGAAAGCAAATGTAGGCTTGACCGCTAGGCCACAGTATCTCGCAGACAACACGAAAAGCATACACGAACTCCCTCACGCATACATTATCTAAAACACAGAAAGCATACATACGCATGCCGCTTACTCAGTAAGACTACATTTTTCTCACAAATCCTTGCCAGAGTGTTCCATATGAACACTGTTCAATCAGACGCCTTTAATAAACTGTTATACAGGCGAACTACGTACGTGCACAAAGTCTGTTTCTGCTGATAAGAAACTCTAAATAATTCGTTTTGATTTTAATTAATTAATATTGATTCTGTTCTGTTTTTAAACCGAGCTTATGAATACATTTTAATTAATATTTCTATAAATTGTCTTTAATATTAATTGATATTGTTTTTTCTCTTATAACGTTGTTATAATATTAATTTCTTAGTGGCTTTTATTGAACTCTCACGTGTAACTAGAAGCTGCTTGTCGATGAATTAATAACTATGAACAAGATAGAATAGTTTTTGTTGTTTTAGAAGTTTTAGTAGTTTTAGAAGTTAATAGCGTTTTCAACAGAAGGGTCCAGAAAATGTGACGATTATAAAATATGATTTAGGTGGGAAAACATGTGTAACTTGGAAATGTACGTAGGCATTTTAGACAATCGAAAAAAATGCGATTGTGTCGTTTATTTTTAGAAGAGATTCACTTAGCCGTCTAATTTACAAAAACGTGCAGCTTTAATCCGTGTCTATTAAATCTGTACGTTTAGCGATGAAGATTATATTTCAAAATAAGCGTGACACACCGACTGACGGGCAAGCCTTTCATATAAATATTTTGAATTAGCCGAAAATCATTTTGACCAAATCCTAAACCGCACCATCCGTGCAAAATGCAGCACCACCGACATCACAAAGACTCTTTTGAAAAGGTGACATGAGCGGTTTTCTCACGTTCTTCGACGCCCTGAAAGCAATTTATCCGCTAGTTGATAGTCCCAATGTTGCATAGCCCCTCTCTTGGGTCGCGGCGGTACTCGTTTTGTATACTAGTCCCACTACGGGCCGTGGCTTTACTCGTTTCGTATACTCCTCCCTGAAAGGATTGTGGCAGTTCACATTTAAATCTCGTCATTTTTAAAACATCATAAATCACATAGTTCATATATTGATTGCTCTCCCGCCGCGCAGAAGGGTCGTGTCGTCCCGATGTCGTCTAGTGGATAATTCTTTCTTCTTTTCTTGCTGCCGTGAACCACGCCGTCCGTTGTCTGCAACAAAAGTTTCCCGACCGACTCACCAAACAACAATCTCTTTAAGTTTCAATTCTTTTTATCACAAGCGTTGTTATTTATCGGCCTGGGCCATTCGCTACGTCGAGAGAGAGAGAGTGAGAGAGAGAGAGAGAAAGAGAACAAATCACTACTGTATCGTAGTTACTTAACAATTATTTTCTTAACCATTCATAGAGGGGGAAGGATATCTCTCGCTTGTATTTTCTTAGGAAAATATTTCCCTTATCTGTTGTAAATTACATGCTAACAATCACGTCTCATCGGTTTTCCTCTAAAACCCAGACAGGCTAAACTCGCTTCTCACGAAGAACGAGTGACGTCACAGATCCCTCTGTTTCCCACGCAAGGACCCGTGATGTCACAGAGCCTCTCGCAGTTGCACATTGACCCTTGATCTGTGATATCGTCACACGGTGAACTTGTCACGTCTGTGATTTCTGACTGTGAGAACAGGTCCTATTCTGCACTCGACTGCCGGTCCACCCCGCGTTAATTCGCGCAAGTCAAACCAACGATTTCCAACAGATACGTCCATTCCCATAAGGCCATTATCCAACACCAATCCCACCCGCTGGCTGGAAGAAAGGCAGAGACGGCCAACTGAAGACTTGGATTGGAACAGTGAAGACATACATGAAGCTGTTGACTGCGCACCGCGTTTGTAATGTTCGTCGTCGGAACTGGGAATGGTTTAAGTATGCCGAGGACTCAGTTGCCAATTGACGGAGGCACAGTCAACTTATTTGGAGCCGGCTCAACCTACCTGGAGTTACAATTACAATTATCTAAAATAGCACACGTCCATTTAATCTACACATCTATCGCTTAAAATATTATTTAAGACTGAAACTTGGTTTGCCGACCGAAAGAAAAATTATCGAGGACGCGCTTAAAAAGACTCTAAACATAGCGTTATGTGGAATCATGATGGCTTAGAAATGGAGGCTAGTTAGTCATTTTTAAATATTTGTTAACTCAGCTAACAAAATGATGGTGGGCGGTTATTAGAAAAGAAATCAACACAGGAAATAGAATATCCTTAGTCAGATGTAGGTTAATTAAAACAAGGAATATATTATGTTTCGGAAATTTGGAAATTCTGATTGATAATTCGAATTATTTGGATTTTTCAATAACTATTTTTATCTTGAAAATAATCAATTTTACCTGACAATCCTCTGAGGGTTGAAGGATCAATTCTCGCTACAGGCGATACTAACTAAAAATAACATTTTAAAATATCTAAGACTTCTACCTGGTAATAGCTGACTTGGAAAAGTATATGGGCGTTTTGGATAATCGAAAAAAATGCAATTGTGGGATTTATTTTGAGAAGAGATGGCGTGGAGTAAATATATATTTAGGTTTGAAATTCCGTATAGATTCCCGAATTCGACAATTTTTTTTAGTTCGACACATCTGAAGGGCGGATGTTACATCGGCTAAAACGTTGTGTGAATAACATCCAAGATGAGAATAGTCGTCCGAATAATCAAAATAATACAAAGACGATATTATATTGATAATTACGTCACAATTCTTGTAAATAGGATATTAGGCAGATCGTAGAGAAATCAGAGGGTTAGAAATAAAATATTAGCATTAAGACGGAGGTCGGGCATGAGTCAGGTGGGTTATTACATTATATTAGTGAGGCGTGTGGACAGTATCTAGGGGGGGAATACGCCATATTTTATTTCTGTCCTTTACTTGCGGACACAGCAACAATAAGATATATGTATTGTACTGTGTGTTAAGTAATCAAGCGGTCTGAGAGATACAAAGCTATGATTGGTCGACCAAGATCAGGTGACATTAGTGAAAGGAAAGAGGCGTTTAATTTTACAATAGTCTGTTAAAGCATACCAAAAATATAATAAATAATATACACGTGGCGATGTGCATAACAGCCAACTGGAAATGGGTGATAAAATCTACAAAATGACGAAACCAATGGACGGTGATTGTTTGAAATATTAATAAATGAATAGTATTTATATTATACATCGTTAATGGTGATAAATTCAGTTAAGCCACTGTAAGACATCCCTAGTCAACGTGTGGGGATCTATAAAACATTTTCTACTTTCAATATGTTGTGCTGTGGATTTTTGTCGTATTTCCTGGCCGGATCCCAGAGGGTATTTCATTGATGGATATTTTCCCTGGACTCATATGTTTTGGTTATAACTCAAGATTCGTTTGGAACCACGGTCACAAAGATTCGGTTTGTGGCATAGTGCGTTGTCTTGTACAACCCCATATTTTGAACAACTGACCGGTGCTTTGTTGGCAAAAAGCAGCTTGTCCCCTCTAAGTAGTTGGTTATGTTGAAGCTGAAGTTTCTGTATCTTCCTCTATCGCCTTATAGCTGTAATACTTGATTAACGTAAACATAAAAAACTAACAAGCTAATTGTTAAATGTTTTTTGATGTTGTATTCTTTTACAGAATAATAGTTTTGCACGTACGCTTTCAATCGCCCGCTCCCCTTGCTGGTGTTTAACGAAAACGGAGCTTCGAAAATCGCGACGGCACCCGGTCAACTCACCCGCCAAATAGCTCTACTTTTTATTTTTGTTTTATTGCTACGTGCCATTGAGTATTTCCTGTCCATGATTAAAATTTATGTAAACATAGCTCTGATTATACTCTTTTAATAAAGTGTTTCCATTATCTAAGTTATTTTTAACCTTGCGTGAAAACTTCCGTTTTTAACCTTAATTTTTACGGACTCGCATATACATATTGCCACAGATCTAAGATTGAGCGACTAAAAGTATCACGGAATAAAGTAGAGGAGGCAGTGTGTCACAGTTTTATATTCTTATCAATAATGAGAAAAAACTTGTAAAATACCATGTACCATCTTAGATGCCATAATTTTCCCGTCAAAAATCAAGATTAAATCTGACTCAACATAACGATTTAAAAAACGCAACAATATTAATAAAAACTGTTCAATACACAAATCACACAGCAAGTAAATAGAAAACAAAATCAAGTCGATATTTAAATTACATAGACCCAGTAACCACATTTCTATTACAGTCTGATACCTATGTACGTATTGATTGCCATTGTTGGTGTCATTGCGTGGATTTGTGGGTTTCCTTTTATCTAGTATCATAAATATTCATAATTGATGAACATAAGAGACAAGAAAATGCATACGATTTTCTTTTATTTCTATATGGATTTTACAAAAGTCATTATTTCTCTTTCGATAGAATGTTAAGTAATATTCTTGTGAAACATTATAGATATAGTGGATAAGAATAGAATCTATTCTTATCTCAATATTTTATGTTTCATATCCGCGTGCGTGTACGTGTTGAATTCAGTTTGTCGGTAACGAAGGAAACGAACACAGTTTTATGAAAGTAAAATTATTTCTTCATTCGTTGTATTCGTACCCATACGAAGTAAATTTCTTATGAATATATTATAACTGAAATTGTTAGCAGATGTCTTCATTTTAAGACCGGGTATAAAAGGGAGGAAAAAATGTGACACGTGCAGAATAAGCTGATTTGTATTTGATATATGGCTTACCTGCCTTGATTTCTTCTGTGTACCAATAGAACCTGCACTCACCTTGTTGTGCTTCCTAATATGTTACTCATCCTAAAATCAGCAGGTCGTTGAAATTTAAATCTAAACGTCATACATTAAGTCTAACCTTGGCTGACACTATTTTTCATAGATAATCAAAAATGCCACACTTTTAATTGAAGTCACGTCAATCATTAGAATTATTGTTAGTTTCACCAAGGAATATATGTTTTCGATCGGGTTTGTAACTATGTTTATTTGTTTGTCCATGTCACTTGAACAAACGTCACCAAATATGGTCATCATATCGGCCATGGTCTAACGTAACACTGATTTCATTTAGGCATATCGAGCTCATAGATCAAGGTCGAGGTAACGGAAAAGGTAAAAGTCACACTTTTTACGATAACTACGGTTGTGTTCATCGTGTAGCCTTTGAAGTCCAACATCTTATATGACAATGATTTCAGGTTGACCTTGAAAAGTTCGATCATGTTCGAAATGTTTCTAGAATTTCAACTTCCCTCTTTTCTAAATATGATGTATGGATCTGATGCTCTTTGATAACAGTAACCACCATGCAATATTTCAGCCTGGTCAGATAAGCAGTTTTTGAATGATAAACGTTTCTATCGAATAACTTCGGAAATACTCAATACATGATGGAAAAGTAAGGACAGATAAGACTTTGGCACATCTTTACGTTGTCAGGCGGAGGTATGCAGTCTCACGACGTATTGTGTTTTTTTAATACATGCATCAGCGTTTTTTTAATATATAAGTGCATCTGTATTTATAATTGTGTTCTTTTTATACATGCATAAGCGTTTTTTTAATATATAAGTGCATCTGTATTTATAATTGTGTTCTTTTTATACATGCATCAGCGTTTTTTTTATATATAAGTGCATCTGTATTTATAATTGTGTTCTTTTTATACATGCATCAGCGTTTTTTTAATATATAAGTGCATCTGTATTTATAATTGTGTTCTTTTTATACATGCATCAGCGTTTTTTAATATATAAGTGCATCTGTATTTATAATTGTGTTCTTTTTATACATGCATCAGCGTTTTTTAATATATAAGTGCGTCTGTATTTATAATTGTGTTCTTTTTATACATGCATCAGCGTTTTTTAATATATAAGTGCATCTGTATTTATAATTGTGTTCTTTTTATACATGCATCAGCGTTTTTTAATATATAAGTGCATCTGTATTCATAATTGTTTTCGAGAATGCTCTGCTTCTGTTCCTAATGATAGAAATTTGCGATTTTGAAAATAAATATTATGTCCATCAACAATCCAGAACAAATGTATTTTCTTACTAATAGAGGCTCCATGTAAATATGTTTAAAAACTAAGCTTAGAATATCATTTGAAATTAACATACTGTTATATAACTGCAACCATTATATTTATACACCGGTGTACTTACATATTAAAAAAATAATATTCTGTTTTGGTTAAAAGAATACAGATACAAAATCTACATTATAGTAAGAACAAAATAAGTATTTATGTTTTTACTGGGATTAATTGATTTAGAGGTCTATGATCTCCCACTAAAACTGATTAATAACAACTGAGTATTTATCCCCCTCCCCCCGCGGAAGATGTGACGCATGGTCAGACGGTGTAGATAGAATGCCCAGCAGACAACTAGTAGTGCATTCTTTTCTAGCAAAATATGCCTGAGCAGCCCAGTTGGCTTTCCCTGGTAGGGGCGCACGAAATGATTAGCAATAAACTAACTTCGTCTCAAAGCCAGAAAGTTAAACCTCTTAGTACTGCACAGAACAAGATATCAAACCGACAGAGCAGGACAGCATCCGTTCACCCCGTGGAACGGATTGTCGAGGACGTATCTTCGAACGATGCGAGGATTTTTGCTACATGCCATGCAATTAAAACGTTGGTTTACAGTCGTATCAGAGTGAAACGTTGAATTACTGAAAGTGAGCAAAATTGATCTTCAGTTCATACTAAGATTTAAAACCGCCTGTAATTAGCAGGTGACGAATATTTTCTTATAACTTAATACTAAAATGTCCTTGTCATCATTTATATAAAAGTATTTACTGTTAATCGGTTTTTAGCCTTGATCTTTCATTAGTATACGTTAATGGAGGAATGTTCTGTTTTAAGGTCACTTTCTCTGGTTCTCATTATGAACAAGACTAATGAACAAGACTAATTAACACGCTAACAATTGTTGCACAGCGAAAAGCATACTAAAACTATCGTATCATGTTTCGAATTCTTTTTAGATTATGATTGATAATCTGTATTTTTCGACTATTAGGACTACTGTTCTCATCTTGGATATTATTTTCAGGTGGGTGTGGTCGAACTCGGAAATCTTTATATCGAACTTGAGAATCTGTACGGAATTTCGAAGTTAACTCTTTATTTTATCTACGGAGATAGATTGATCTCTTTCCTTAAGCCATGAACGGGGTTAAATAAAAATCTTAAGTAATTCGTAATTGTATTCTTAGTATTCCCCTTCAATCCCAAGAAGATACTCACTTAGAACTGATTATAACTCAGCACTTTATCCGTTGCTCCACGGGTCGAGTATTTTTAAATGTTATATTTCAGTTATTCACGAGTTGAATTTTTAAATCTTACACATAATTCCAACAAATCTAACTTGAATAACACTCTAGAGATTTATATCTAAATTTTCAGCTTGTAAATTATATTTGTAAAGAATCGTTTTTTCCGTTTTTAACGTATGTTAAAGATTACCGAGTTCAACAAGGTGTCCCTGAAGCAGGTCTCATGGTATATCGGCCGAAACGATGGGTAAATAACGGGCCAGATGAAAACAATGGTCAGAATAATTAAAATAATATAAATATTGCGGTCTTCTTTACACAATTGCTACTTATGTGATTCACAATAAAGAAAAATATTCATTGATTTCTCGAACTTATCTACACGAAATCACGAGGCTTTCTCTCGCGACGAGATTTTCGCGTTTTCCGTTGTTGTTCATTCAAAATTATTTAATTTTATCGACTGTAAATTAAGTTAACACCACCATGTAATTCAATTTTTAAATTTCGATGTAATTCAATTTTCAAATTTTGACAGTTTGGTTTAGATGACCAAGAAATATTGTTATGGGTTTCTAACTACTGTTTACTTTTGTTTTAATTCAGTTAAAATAAATTTATCTGATTTATTCGAGTATTTTTAAATGTTATATTTCGGTTATTCACGATTTGATTTTTGAAATCTTACACAGAAATTCAACAAATCTAATTTGAATAACACTCCAGAGATTTATATTTACAATTACAGCTTCTAAATTATATTTGTAAAGGATCGTTTTTCCGTTTTTGACGTATGTTTAATTGATTTTCGCGTGTACACATGTCGTCATCAAATGTAAGAGGCAAGGTGTAGAACAAATTATGGCATGCTTTAGAAAGCTAATTCTCGAGTAGTAGTTCGTCTGTGCAACTGAACGACTTACGCAATACATTCACAATACTATGGCAATTAGTGAAGATGGTCATAAACATGTCTATGAGGACCGTTATTGAACGATTTATGAGCTGCACTATTGCAATACTTCGCAGAATCAGTACCAAAGCTGAATCCAATTTAACAATCTATCTTACTGTATCAGTGTATACTATAGAGTGGGCCAGGGGCATTTTGAAAAGAAATGAGCAATTTTGAAAGAAAAAACAAATTTATAATAGAGACTTTCGTTTGAATCCGATGGTTCTATTGTTGGTATTGGTTCCCCGATATCTTTCTAGT
This sequence comes from Sepiola atlantica, assembly GCA_963556195.1. Classification (NCBI taxonomy): domain Eukaryota; kingdom Metazoa; phylum Mollusca; class Cephalopoda; order Sepiida; family Sepiolidae; genus Sepiola; species Sepiola atlantica. The sequence goes on from OY744531.1 coordinate 68,457,461, forward strand.
TATAATTCTTTCTATAAAGACATCGAGTACTTACAGGAGAGACCACGTGAAGATTGCTAACATCTTAAATGAAAGTGTTTCTGTGGAACGAATTTGGCCACCCCAGGTTATCAGTCGGTGTTGTTAACCACTTACCACCATAACATCTCATAGAATATTGTTCTTACCATTTATTGTTCCTCATCTTTCAGTTGACAGTCTTTTAATATCATTGATCTTCATCATCGAGTGATCGAAAAATATATTCAAATAAATGAAACCACACACCATCTACGTCACTTCATAAAGGGGTCCTTAAATCACTTGCAAATGACCTTGTGCCAGCCATATAAAAACCGGAAAACATCTCTTACCTAGAAATACATTTATCCAGCTATAAGTTGGAAAGTTTAAACCCCAAACGTTTAAGCTTTGATAAACTACACTGAATGACGCTTCATATCCTCGGCTTTGCGCTTGGATCAATGTTTAGTATATGTTTTATCCTTAGTCGGTGAACGAGATACACACCTAGACTTAGAATTTTTAAAATTTTGCAGAGATGAGTTTTCCCATACATTAAAAATTGACCTAGTGTCTAACTCTGCCCTCGTCATAACACGCGGGTTTTCTAAAGTAACCTGGCCATTAAAGAAATGACCCTGTAACCTGAAAAATGACTGGGATGCTAATAATTTTTGTCTTTATTTATATCAGAATCGTAAGTGAAAACAAAGCACTATAACAAGATCAAACCTTTCTTGAGTAAATTTTATTAGGAATTTTATGTTTTGTATTTGTTTTTTTTACAATAATATCGTGAGACCGTTGTTCGCTGTGAACATCTGCAAATATACGATTTTATTTAAGAAATTAAAAATTAAGAATGAAAGTGGTTATATTGCGTGCATTAACAGTAAAAACTCGTGTTGCGACCGCAACGGAAACATACTTTTGTTTCTTCTTTCATGTGTCTAGCGTATGTTATATCAACATATTTTGCCCCATTAAGCAAGAAAGAAAAATACGGGACTCGTTGGCACATGTTCCCCTACAATAAAAAAAGTGCAATTCGCCAGAAGGTACATACATTAGAAATTGGGGACGGATGTATTCCAGACAAGAGAGATGCAGAGGTAGCAAATGATTGGCTAGCCGATCACAAAAAAACCCTGTTGCTAGTCCAAGAACCGTAAAGTCAGCCCACGCAGTTTGCGTGGCGGATGAAGGGCAACCAATCAAATTCGAGAAAGTTGCTATGCAAACGGAAGGCCCTAGACAGAGAGCTGGGGTTCCCGGCAAGAAACACGAGTTGAGGAATTAAAGACACGACGCCATAAGATGTGCTGCTCACCAAGCAGACAAGTTCAAAATAATATATCCACGTACACAAAAAAGTTGGATTCAAAATTTATCGGCCTAAAAATTACAGCGACGAACTTACCGCTGTCTATCGAACATTAACAAAGAACAAACCAAGTCTGACAAAGTGATGAAAAATGACACAACAGCCGAAGTTAGCATTTTCCTTTTCAAATACGAGATTATAAATATATCGCTGCGCTGAAAACAAGTCCGCAGAAAACGGACAACTGAATCTAAAATTCTGTGAAAATATCTTTCCCACATCCCCATCTACCGATTGCCGTTCAGAAATCAAAAGGTCGCTGAGAGCTCTCTTTACTCACTCAACGTGTACACTAACACGAAAATATTGTCAAAGGTATGTGTCTTATGAAAAAAGGAATTCCATATTTAATTCGTCCAAAAGTCTGAACGTTGATATTTTCGAATCTTGTCTCAGAGATTATCTTCTATTTGATCAACCATCTCGGTCTTATCAAATCCATCCCCTTCTATTAAGGACTCCCTTAGAACGGAGAACTTTTCGTTTGCTAATTGAAATTATAAACGCTTGTTATGTTTGAACAGTATCGCCTTTTTGTTGTTCTTGCAAGTGTATTGTTAATATGTTTGTAAATTAAGATTCTGGATGTGTCCTGCTTTCTCTCGCATGAATTAGATACTTATCTCCCTTTAACTGTTTTATTAAAAAGTATAAGTCGTATTCACTAAAAGTGGGTTATACATGTGACTCACCAGACACGAACCAATACAAAAGATATGAGGCATGTTTTGAGAGAGAGGTAACGAAAATATCGCTGGTGTCAGTATGTAGCATGGATGTCGTAAGCTTTTTGAATTTTCAGATATAACATTTTGTGTCAGAGGCTGTTCAGCATTTTTAGATCAATAGCATTTCACATGTATAACACGTACGACGAGAATTCCATGGCCAGGGATTCTTTGTACTTATTCATGTTTGCGGAGCACATTAGCCAGGGACTGTTTCCCTGCAAATTACATGGCCGTCTTCAAATTCTGTGTCAACGAATACTTGTCATAAACCCACCCATAATAAACCAAACATAGTTCATACAATTAAATGTTCCTTAACTTTCGGCTGACAATCATTGCATTTCATTAACTCTTATCCTCGAGCGACTCTTTGCCTTGATAGTTGGTGACATAATAGTATAAAAAAGAACTAGAAGCAGGACTACATAAAAGCCCATATTACTTTTCTGGCAACGCGCGTTTTATCTGTTAGTGTTCAATAAAAGAAATTATAACCTTTGCAAAATCTATATAATAAACTAGCAGAGCTATCCGGCGTTGCTCCGGGCCATAAAAAATAGAAGAAGTTAAATAGCGTGTGTAAAACGAAATGTAATTCATTTACTAGAGCTATCCCTTTTAAATATAGGACTATGATCTTACATTTATTGCTCCTGGACAACGCCGAGTAGAACATAACACAATGGAATTTTTATACCGGGTACTTCCGCCCCTGCTTTGAAGAGAAATGATGTTGATAATGAATCTGTGATGAAGTCCATCTATTGACGTAGGCTTCTTTTTTTAGGGCAATAGTTGTAGACATATCAAATGCCTTTGATAAGGTTTGGAACAAAGGTTTGCTATACAATCTACTTAGCTATGGAATATCTGGAAATGTCTTTTCAACCATCAAATCCTTGTTTTTTATAGGTTTATAAAAGTAGTCGTTGATTGACAGAAATCTGAAGCACATAGCACGAATGGCGGCGTTCTTTAAGCATCCATTTTGAGCCCAACCCTTATCCTGATCTTTATCAATGATCTCCTAAATCACATTATAAGATCATTTGTTGACATTTATGCATATGATACAACCATCTATTGTAAAACTTCGAAGAGCATTAATGATCAAGATCTTTCTGTTTCCCTCTCTTCTGAACGTTGAAGAATGGGGAAAAGGGCAGCTGGTTTCTTTTAATACATCTTGAACTAAACTTCTCTCTATTCACCGCCAACGCCCGGATTCTCAATTGCCTCAATTTAAATGCATTGCTGTCTTCTTTAGGAAGACTCATTCATTGATAAGCTTCTTAAACTGACCTTCACTCCAGACCTGAAATGGAAGACTTACATAAAATCTGTTGTTAAGGTCGCGTGAAAAATGGTCGGATTAGTATACCACTGCAGAAATCATCTACTTCCTGACGCAACCCTCTACTTTCATAAGAGTCAAATACGTCCTAATATGGAGTAATATTGCCACATCTAGGGACGTGTTGCTCAAAGCACTCTTTCTGGCCTTGACAGAGTGAACAAATGACGTAAGAATCTAGTGGGACATTCATCTTCTCTTCTCTACAGCATTTTTTCTTGAAGAATATAGATTGCTAGTCTTTCTCTACTCTATCGTTAATTTTATGGTAGGTGCACGACGTAGTTACATTCTATGACCCCCTGTAAAACAAAGTGTCGTCTAGCTACAACCACTGTAACTAATTTCTTTTCTTTTTCTGTGTACCTAAAATTGAACGGAACTTCTATGAGCAAAGTTTATTTCCAAGAACTACCCGTCTGCGGAACACAATACCACGGGACTGCTTCTCAGCTGACTAAAATATAGTCGTTTTCAAGTCCAATTTTACAAATCTTTGTTGAGCTGTCGTCTTAAATAATCAGATTCTACCCTGTCCTTACCCTTGTTACCAAACTTCACGGTGTTGTCACACCGTTCTCCTGACAAAATTCATGGACCCTCATTCTCGAGTGGCCTTTGGGCTAGTATAAGTGGTGATATATTAGTACACAAACAAACTTCGATGATCTAACTGGAACCGGTGTGTGAATATGATTATACCGTATGTAATATACACGGTTCATTGTATACGATTAAATGAACACAAGGTAGATTTTCATGAGATAGAAATAGAACTCTATGAAAACCGAAATCATTTCAGCCTAATTTTATAGTCTTCCACTGTGACTGGAGATTACTTATTCTGAGAGATTTACATTTGATAACGAGACCTAGCTATGCAGCATTTATTCTTCAATCAACGACATAAACGCTATACAACTCTTTCTTCCCCCTCTCTTAGCTGATCCATACTACATGTCAATATATCTGCCTTTGTTCTTGAATGCAAATAATAACACGAGGAAAGCAATCAATTAAATGTCATTTTTATTTAGAATGCAAAACTGAGAAATAAAAATAAATGCAATATGTTTTCCTGCATGGAAATATGTTGAACGTGACTTACTAGGATGCTATAGTCGGGGAAGAAGATAATTTGTATCTTATCTCGGGTAAAAAATTCCTCTATTGTCTGTGCTCTCTCAAAGAGTCACGTAGTGTCATGAGAACAAGACAATGCCAATATACCAATGACGTGACTTATCTCTTCATAAATATTGACCCTCAGAAATTGCTGGTCTACACGAAGCCCTCTTCGTTGTTCGCAGCTATTCGTTAACTTGCAGGATTGCAGTATTTTACCCCAACGCCGGGAACAGCATAGCACAGGCGTTGCACGCAAAGTCAAGAAAGGTTTGGTCCAGAACACACAAACTAATGGAACAGAGGAAACATTTTCAGTGCATTAATTTACGGTTTCGCGCCTTACACGCCTGTCACACGCAGATCCAGAGACGACCAGAGGACGACGGATCCTGATAACGACTCCTAAATACCCACCAGAGTCCTGTTAGCCGAGTTTCGGCCTAATACCGCTTGGTCCTAAACATGTCCGCCAATAGTGGTCCTGCCAGGAACCTAATTTCCAGACATCATAACTCTGACACTACCACGTTGCTTCCGCTCCCACAACAGTTAGAAAACGTTTAATTTAAGGGTTTATCTTTATGAAGGAGGAGACGATGTGTTTTAGTAACCCAACAAGTCTTTCCACAGACGTTTTGAGCAATACTCGATTTGTTTAGAATCTGTTACCAAAATTACTGTCTAAATGCAAATTGCCTATCTCTAAAGCGGAATGAATAATTTGGAAGTCAACTGCAAGAATTATCTAGACTGAAAATCGAACTTACATGAAAATAAGCTTTTGTTTTTTTTGCCGTATTTCATCTGATCTATGATTGTTTTCTACAGTTAAGCACTTTCGATCGATCTGGGCGAGTCTATAAAGTATGAAGGGATAATTTGCTATTCATGATTCTCTTCTATATCACGTGTATTATTGATAACTTCTATGATTTGAGAATTATTTTCTTATTTCTTCAGAGTTCATTTTAAGCGACAGGGCTGTCTGGGGGGGGGGTTGTCCGACTTGCTGTTTGTTTTCTGGATTCTCAAACCACTTGAAAGTGGTCTCGCCCGAAGGCTAGAAAAGGTGCGCGTACTCACTCATAATTTAGCGCGCTATCTAGGTTTGTTAGCTATGCTCTAGATCTCGGGCTATCTATTGTGTCAGTCACTTGGTTTTGCATAACCTGTTTCTCGCTGCTACCTTTTTCTAGTCACTTCTCTTTCGTTTAGTTGTCTAGTTAATTTCGTGTTCTTTGCTATTTATTGAATGGCCAGCTCCGGAAGACGAACCTTGTGACTAACATTGAGTGAGTCTACAAAAAGACTGCAAACGACCTTTATTTAAAACTACCTGCCCCAGCACGAAATTGAGTCGCAAATGTCAAGTGGAGGCTACGAGCTAACTGAATGACAACCATCAAGCCCGACAGACAATTATCTTAGGCTGCGACGCTCGCCACTGCCCCTTCACCCCCTTGTGTCTAGTAAAACACTTAGGAGCATTTTCCTCCCGAAAATGTATAAGTCCAACGTTTTCTTCCCTCGCGTCTGGATTATACTAACTCAGAGAAAATGTAAAACTACAAAATACCGATAAACAAAAAAATATAAATAAACCTACAAATAAGTTATTTTTAAAAAATTGTATACTGTTGTAGAACCAACCCGCCTTCTTCTTGTCTTCACCGTCGTTCTAGCCGAGTCTTCTATCCACTGACGAATCGTTGAGAGCCCATCACTGGTTTAAAAGTTTATAAAACAAATAAAAACAACGCAATTCACAAGAAAGAACACTAACTCATATACATTGTGTTTTAACGGTTGAACTCTGGTTGTGTGTGATACCGAAAGGGACGCCAAACGTTAACGTTCACATTTTAGTGAACAGAGATTAAATTGTCTGTCGAGGCCAGTACCGTCGCTCGGTTTATCAGTTCATCTCATCGTTTGCTCGGCTCGATCTGATCTCGTCTGGAGTTGAATCAAAACTGAATCTCTTCCTTCTGAGTCCCAACTCGTCAACTTTTTGCCGCAAACCGTCGCCTGTCGTTAAACTAACTTATTGTCGTAAAAAAAGTCGTAAAGCCCTATCATTCCAAATATCTTATCTCCGGGTCGTTTTGTCTTAGTCACCGACAAGCCCTCACCTCTGAAAAATAGAAACGAACCACTCCTTGTTGATTGTTCATCCCATTTCCTATCGTCTTTGTGTGAATTAGTGAATCATTTACACCCACCGTTCAGGGCTTTGCCTCCCCTCGGTCTATAGTATCACACTGCCATGGAATAGAGAATGTGTCTTAATGATAAAATAAAATGTGTACATACAATTCTTAATGCGGAGGTACTGTTTGTTTCAGGCAAAGATGGCAGAAAAGTAAATTCATAACACGCCTTTTTTCTTTCTGATTAGTCGGTCCGAAATACTTGCAGTTAAACTGCGTAATCATCGAAATGTTACGTGTGTGTATGTTTTGTATTGAGTACCCTACGTTGTTTTTTCACTTCAGATTCCCTGAATATTCTGATTCTCAGTTCTCTACGGACTTATGACTCTATGCCGATGATTCTGGCTTGGATATGATATAGATGACAGTTGTCTCTTTGAAAATATACCAACATCCACGCTGACAATTAAGAATGTGATAAATGTCGAATGACAAAAATGGATGTTACGAATAAAATGGTAACCATTTAGCAAGTGTTAAATTCACCAACAGCTGTTGTGAATGGAAGAGAGAAAAATATGGTAAACGAACAAAACATATTTACATCTATACAAATTTGATGTGAAAGATATTTTGAGTGAGTAAATTGTTCGTTTAGAAAAGTTTAAAGTTCTCTTGTTTGTAGAATATTCGCAATGTGGACTTCCATGATTGTAAAGCCGACATGATTGTAAAGAGTTTGTATATCTAGATTTTTGTTTTCTCTCAATGTGAATATGTGTCTGTGAGTGCATCGAACATCATGCGAATGCAGTCTTTGTCAATGTGCGAATATGTGTGTGTGAGTTCTTGAGTCTTTGTTTGTCTACCCTGGCTTCGAAGAGTAATGGGTGAGTGTAAATGCTGTGCTGCTTCTGTTTGGTTTCTGATGCTGCGTGAGTCTCTCCCTCTGTTTTTATAGCTCATTACGCTTATCGTTTTGAACGAATATTTATCAGTTTCATTAGGTGGAAATGTCGAGTGCACACTTTATGTGAAATAATCGTTTTTTATTCATTCGAGAACGACGGACGTAGCACAAATCTATTTATTTGACTGTCTCCCATTTCTAAGTCATCCGGAAAGTAATAAATGAAAAGAAAAGAGCAAGCAAAAGATAAAACGGAGAAAGAAAGAGAGTAGCTTATAAAAGCTAGTAACGTTTTACACTCGCTGGCCTCGCATCTCTACCTCCCTACGACTTCTCATTGAGATCTTAACGGTTCGATCAGTAGCCAGTATTTAACGCACTTGTAAATTTCGTGCTCTCGTGGGGAGGCAAGTATATCAGAGATGCAATGAATATTTTAGAGCGAACAGTGTTTTTGCCAGGCGGAGATTCACTTCTAGGACAAAATGAATAGTTCTATGGAGAAGTGATTAATATTTGAACCAAAGACCTTCGTAAAAATTATAATATAACTGAGCTGAATATTGGGCTGCGACTTCACAAATATAATATATTTGAATTAAATATGCAGCGGTGACTTGACTGATATAATATAATGATGTTCGTAGAGAATGCCTTCTTGCTAGTAATCTAATTTGAAATAGTAACTGCAGTAATATTATATGAATGAATTTGCAAACAATATCATCTTACGAGTAATTGAATGTAGAAGTTTTTAATTCTGTTATAAGATGATTCTGATGAAGTTATGTTCTTGTACACACATGAATAGCGCCATCAATATGATATCATTCTTCCAAAATTTCTACGAGGAAGAGTATATGCCATCTTGCTGAAAGCCAGTCATTTACGCTTTGGTGTGAGCTGTGTCAAAGCCTGGTGTGGGCGAAGAATATAATTTTAATACAGTAATTTTTATATAGTATTAGGTTTTTTGTAAGAAAATAAAGCTTTATTATCGGACGAAAATTCGATTATAGACTAATTTAAGCTAATCGTTGACTTTAGAGTTTTTGAATTCCATGTTCACCTGTTCTGCCTGACCCCATTCTTGAGAACATTCTATATCAGCTCCATCTATTCGGACGTTGTTTTGTTATTGAACTGATTGCGAATAAATCCACTGGAAACTATTATGCATTCGAATTGATAATGTCATCGATATGCTTATGAAGAAAAACATAAAAGTTTGTCAAGTTTTACTCTGATGTAATAGTGATCATAAATATATTTTGAAACGCGCGTCATATGGATAAACATTGTTAAGTGTTGATTTTCGGAGCATCATTATACAATATAAATTATGCCATAACTTTTTTAATCTAGTGAATTAAAATATGAAAGCTCTACTTGACATAACCTGTTGATCATTTCTGTAATATATACTAAATCCTAGGAATTGATAATATCTTATTTATTGATAAATACATGTTGTTTATGTAAGCTCCTATGAATATAGCAATTGTTTTGAGTCTTTAACTGAACTAGTCGCATTTTCCTTTTCGTCCGATTAAGGGCGAATTAAAAAAAAGAAAATGCGCTCATTCTTAAAAATAATAAAAACAGAATGCTAAGGGTGGCGAATCATAAGAAGGCACCGTAGAAGAACATCGGTCGCTATCGTTAAAGAAAGAACAATAACAAATAATCTACACACACACGCACACACACAGACATATATATATATATATATATATATATATATATATATATAGAGAGAGAGAGAGAGAGAGAGAGAGAGAGAGAGATAGATAGATAGAAGAAAAAAGAGTGATAAATATGCGACGGAACTTCTCTTTAACTGCATTTTTTAAATATTATTTTTCATATATTTTTCAAATATTTGAACTTTGGTTTTTTCGAAAGCCAACTTATCTATCTGTGTTTCTCCTCTGATGATAAGATCTCGATCTTTGAAAAGCCTTGGCTTAAGGAAAAAATAATAAACACTAGTTTATTACTGAATAGACCTTGCATTGAACAATTGAAATTTGAAATAAATTTGGACAATCGTCGCATATTTATCACTCTTTTTTCTTCTATCCCTACAATTACTCTATCTCGTATATTGAGCTAAACCTCTTCACTATAGGTTCCATCTACTAAAAGTTTTACTTTTGGTTTATAATTGATCTAAATTAAAAAAGAAACGAGAACAGACTATTGAAATAATTAACGTTAAAAATAATTAAGAAAGGAATTTTAAAAGGCACAACACTACGTGCTCAAGAAAGAAATGGAAAACACACAACGCGAGCGGCGGACAGACAAAGAGATTATACGTGAGATAAAGGAAACAGTCAGACTCAATGACGCAGCAAAATGAATGGAAGAGAAGAAATGTAAGTAATGACTACTTTTATTCACAAACACATTACAAATCATTAGTTAAAGCTAAGAGTAAAAGACATTCAAAAACAGTCGTACATTAACATTTGTTATATAAATACATGACTTTAAAGAAAAAAACGAAAGACAGAACATTAGTTATATTAAGAGAAAGAACGGAAAAATACAGTTAGCGTGATTTAAGAGAACAATAGACTATTTGTTTTGGTCTCCTTTTTTGTTTTATGCTTTGTTCAAACGACGTATGTAGTTTCTTTCTTTTCTTTTCTCCGCCTGTGGTGACGTGAGGGTGGATTGGTCGGACATGAATGGCAGTGGAAAATAGCTAATAGCTTAAATTTTAACTGATAGACAATAATAAAAGTTGGATTGATAATAAATACTAGTTGACTTATTTGAATACAGGGCAGTGGATATATAGATTACAATGCCATATTAAATGTTTAAACTTAATTACTGACTTTTAAGGAAGAAATAAATGAGTATTGATTTACTCCTCTCCAGGAGTTAGGCACAAGGCCAGTTTTTATCTTACTCCCACAAGTAAGATGTGACCCAAGGTCGGGTCTGGAAAGTGGGGTTTAAAAATTGCCTGGGCAGCCCCGTCGGCATTCCCCGGTAGGGGCGCCTCAGGCAGTAAGCAATAAACTTACTCCTCCCCAAAGAGGGGAGGCGAAGCCTGGGAGGGTGGACCTCCTAGAACTGCACAGGATATACCCATCGACCGGCGTAAATCAAGCCCCGAAACCCAAGACAATACCAGTCTATGGGGTGCAGTATCCATCGGAACAGATACTACACTTAGATCTTAGCCACAAGCCCAAAAACGTCGGAAGAAATAAATGAGTAGATACGCTACGATAGCAAAGGGTAACGCAGAATCCAGACATTGGAGTGTCAGAATTGGCAGCGCTGTACTCACGTTCTGGTGGGGTAAAGACAGAATATAGCGAGTAATGGGAATTTGACGGGCGATAACAAGAAAAATGAAAAATGGCCTTTGAATTTATGAAATATCGTGTAGGGATATATATAGAAGAATGGGGAATTGCGGATGTAATTCCTGGCGTCCCAGTGGGGTTAAGTACGAAGGGTACCCTAACCTGGATATCACACCCTTGTGGCTAGAGAAAGCAGACGTAGGCTGTAAGATCTGTTGTCCCACACAATGATGGTGCATGAAGAAAGAGATCTAGGTCATAAAATATGTTGCCTACACCCGACCATACATGAAGTAAAAGGCCGTAAAGCTGCTCCCATCGATGTGTTAAACAACGAATTACGAGAAGCCTTAACCTATCCAGTACTTGGATTTTCAGAATTAGACTTTTTATTGAGCTACTGGATATATGTTAAAATATATATTGTCTTGCAGATAAAAGTCAGACAAGATGAAGAAATAAATTAATCGTGAAAATGGGTCCTCTTGTAGGAATGAGTTGATGACAATTTTAGCGGAAGTGACGTCAGAAGATGGATTGAAGACATAGAATGAGTAGACCGTTTGGATAGAAGCTACCGAACTAGTAATACGTGTTTTAAGATGTTCTGAAAAACGTAAAAATTATCTAAGCCATGCAATTATCAATAATGTCCTTCTCTTTCTGGCTCCCCCTTTTGCCTTTCAGCTTAAAAAGACGACCATATCCGAATGAATCATCTTTCTTTTTTTATAAACGTGTTGAATTAGTTAACCGAATGGCAAACAATGCGTGAACACCATAAAGCCAGCTGAAGAGAAACATGGTATGATGTAATTTCAGTTTAAACTGTTGATTCTAAATGACTATAAAATATGTAATGGGTGATATGCAACACACTGATCGTATACACATTATCCTTAATTTTGTAATATAGTGACTTGATATCTTACAGTGTAAGGAATCTATTCACAGCACCAGAAAAAAGTAACAGTGGGGATCGGTCTACTGATGTTGCGAGGGCTCTCATTATAAGCCATTCATTAAATTCATACAGTTTTCTTAATGTATCTTTTAATCATTGATCATGAAGATATTATGAACGGGGAACGGGGTGCGGGTTACGCTGGATGGGCTGCAAAAGATGGCGCTTTGCATCCGTATGCACAGCAAAACATCGAAAACTACGGTCCCCCTTGGTTTTTGGGAAGTCTGAAAATTGGAAGTATTTAACAATGAGTTTCCCCGCCGCATTTTGCGTTGCCGGCGGACCGACCCTGTCCGAACTACTGTGATCCGCTGCGGTCTTTTTTGTTTCAGCAACGTGTTCGATGGTTTGGGAATGCAGAACGCCGCCCGGCAGAAGGGTTAATTCGCAACCCGATCTTTCCTAACTCGTTGTTTGGGTGGCACAAGCGTATCGGTGGACAGTTGAGGACCTGGGCAACACCCATAAAAGATATATCGGCTGAACTCTCAGGTCCACAAGTAATCAGTATTCGTCAATGGAATAGCGATTGGTTAGCCATCTTATTCGACCTTGTGTGAGCCGCCGTGAATGTGCAGGCATAGTTCTAGATATTGTGCAGGCCAGGGAACACCCGGGCTAATCTCAACCAGGGAAAACTCGGTTGCAACAACAAAAAAAAAAACAACAACAAAATCGAAAACTTCCATCAGCAAGAATCTCTGATGAACAAGATAGTTGCGACCAGCAGAATAACTAGTAAATAAGAAAAACCAGCATGCAAACCAAAAGAAAAACCAGCGTCCACGAGTACAGTGTTGCAGTTTAACATATAGAGACGACTGTTGGTAAAGTACCTGGTAAAATAAAACTGTTTCTTTCCCTATTGTTTACATTCTGTATCTTCTTACAATTACACTAAAAATTTCGGAACCCTTATTATAAGACAAACATATGTAATAATTTGCAATTCCGCTATATTTTAACTAAAATGTACTTAAACATTTTAAAAAGTGCTCTTAACGATTTAAATTTACGCATATATTTCAAAACAGGTCACTAGACTTAGAGAATATGTTTGAAAAAATTATTTACTGTTTTTTTGTCTTTAAAAGTGATTTTAATTCGAAAATACTTGGAATATAAATCTAACTTTAAACGACAAGTAACGCATACGATTAGATTTAGAGAACAAAGAAGAAAAGACGAACGTATAGACGGCGAAACAAAACACAAAATATATATTGACGATGAAAGTGAAAGTGAAGGAAGAATAAAAGAGAGAAATCAAGATAGAAACGTCGAAGAGAATGAAAGAAAGAAACTAAATATGAAAGAAAAAGACGAAAAAAATGAACAAATAAAATAAAGAAAGAAAAGACGAAACTAAAAAAGAGACTGAAAAGACAAGAGACAGAAAAACAGTAAAAGGATGTAAAATTCAAAGGAAAGGAAATAAAGACAGTAAGAGAGAAAGAAAATACCAGAAAACTAAAAGAAAGTACACACGAATAAACTGGTAGGAATAAAGGAAGATGTTAAACCAATGGAGATGAAAGAAAGAGAAATGATGAAACTGAAAGAATAACTCAAATTTATAAAAGCCGAGAAAATGAAAAAGAAAGTTAAAAAGAAAAAGAAGACGAAGAAACTTTTATATATTTTTTTTTAAAGAAAAACAGAAAAAAATATGTAAAAATCAAAGTAAAAGAAGGAAAAGAAAAGCAAGAAAAAAGAAAAGACGAGGAAACTGAAAGAAAGAAACACGAAGGGACTGAAAGGATAAAAAAGAAAGATTTAAAGCTGAAGAAGATAAATAAAAACAAAGAAAAGACGAAGTAACTTATAAAGAAAGGAAAAATATAAAAGCCAAGGAAAATAAGAGAAAAAAGTTATAAGAGAAGACGACGAAACTGAAAGAAAGAATAGTAAAAAAAACTGAAAAAAGAAAAACTTGACACATGAAACAAATAAAGAAAGCACGCGTAATGGTAAGAATAAAACATTACATTTTGCTTATTATTAACGCAATGACATTATTCCACACGGAGTGACCTTCATTCAGGACTGAGTGCAATTCTAAGCTAGCTCATACAATATAATAAATATGAAGGTTTTGTTTTTCTGAAAGTCAAAATGATGAACACTGCCAGAGTGGCTCGCTGGCTCGCCACATTTGTGATGTTGCATAGTACTTATCGAATCATTGTAAATTCAGTTATGATCAAATAAAAATAGATAAGACGAACAGGCTTGGATAAATCGATATTGATCGATTTAAATTTGCACATTCGTTACATTTAGAAAATTGCTTTATGTAGATCAGCATAAGAATCAGAAAAAAACTATCGAAGATAAATGCTTTCTAGAAAAGAAAAAACAAACAAAAAGAAAATATATATTAGGTATAGTCGAAGACATAAAGAAAGGAAGAAATAAATATAACACAGAAAAAAATTATAGACGAAATAAAAAGAGAATAAAGAAAGAATAAAGAAAGGAAAAAGATTAGAAATATATAATACGAGGAGTGGGAGAAAGAAAGAAAATATGAAGAAAGAAATGAAGGAATGGAAGAAATTAAGAAATAAAAGGTATACATATAATAGGAATAGAGGAAAATATAAACAAAGAAAGGAAATACGAGAAAGGAATGAAGGAAAGAAAAAGAAAGATAAAAATAAATGCAGAAAGTAAGAAAGAAGGAGAGAATAAACTAATAGTGAATAAAAAAATAAATAAAATATATAAGAAAAAATAAAAATAAATAGAAAAAACAGCAAAAAAGAATGAAGATCGATGAAAAGAAAGATCTATTAGAAAAAGAAGAAATATATAAAGAAAAAAAGAGAGTGTATAAAAAAAAAAAATAAAATATATAAATAGCAAGAAGATAAATATGGCAAGACAGAAAAAATAAAGATTTATTAAAAAAAAGAAATTTAGCTATGAGAAAAAGTATTAGAATACAAAATAGAAAAAATAAAAATGAAATATGAGAATAATAAATAAATATATAGAATAACGAAAAAGGTATGAATATCTATGGAAAAAAAGAAAATCTATGTAATAAACTAATATATATGATCAGAATGAAAGAAAGAAATATCTGGATTGAAAGCAATTAGAATGAAATGAAATAAAACAAAAATCATATAACGAAAGAAAGAATGGTGAAAATATATTCAAAGAAAGAAAGAAGGAAAACCGAAGAAAAAAATGAAAAACAATATATGATAAAAATGAAAAATTATTGAAAATAAAGACCATGTATAAGAAAATAAAGAAAAAAACAAGCAATAAATGGAAGGAAAGAAGTAAAGAAAATATGATCTATGGAAGAAAGGGAATGAAAGAGTGTCTACGACAAAAAAGAAATGAATAAAAACAGAAGAAAAGCTATATATGGGGAAATGAACAACGTGAAACACAACAAAAGAAAATATATGGACTGAACAAGAGAATGAAAAATTAAAGGAAAAGAAAGAATGAAGGGAATTATATGAAACAAAAGTAAGGAAGAAAAAGGAAAGAAAATACATATCGAACGAATAAAAAAAGAAAAAATAAGCAAAAAGAAATATGGAATGAAAGTAAGAAAAAAGGATATATATGGAAAGAAAAGAAAACAAAGGAAAAGGAAAAAATATAAAGTACCAAAGAAAAAGATAAACATATGAAACGAAAGTAAGACGGAAAAGGAAATAAAAAATATATAGAACGAAAGCAACAAAAAAAGGAAATATATGGAAATAAAGTGTGACAAAAGGAATAACGGAAAAGAAATAAAGTAAATATATGGAACAAAAGTAAGAAAAAAAAGAAAATGTATGGAATAAAATAAATAAAGAAAAGGAAGCGACGCGAATATATGGAATAAAAACAAGAGTAAAAAGAAGGAAAAATAAATGAATTAAATATATAGAGCGAAAGCAAGAAAAAAAATAGAACATATAGAACCAAATTAAAAAGAAAAAAGAAATGAAAAGATAACAGGAATCACAATCTATGAACAAAAAGAAGAGAATCCACAATGAACAATAATAAATACATCAATCAAGGAAAAAGTAAATGAAGAAGGTATTTTATTTACATCATCTCCAGAAGGTTTAACACAAGGTCAGGTGTGGGTTCTGATGAAAGTTTTTCTGTGCAACGAACTGAATTCGAACCTGGTACACTCTGGTCCTCAATTGTTAACCACGTAGCCACCGCACCATCTCGAGTGACATTAAATATAGAAGTTATGAAGATCCCTTAATAGAAAGAAAGACAATTTATAAAATATGTACGATATCCATTTTATGGAAAGAAAGAAGAAAACAACGAACGAAAGAAACTGCATACACTTGAAAAGGACCGAATCATAAGAATGAAAATGAATAAATATGAGATTGATATTACGAGGTGATAATCGCGCATGTCGTTATCGAATGTCATTCAAGCGAATTTACGAATCCTCCACCTTTTCTTGATGCTCTTCAATTGTCATAGCGGAACAGATATATTGGTTTCTAATTCGCTTGCCC
The DNA here is from genome assembly GCA_963556195.1 of Sepiola atlantica. Taxonomy (NCBI): domain Eukaryota; kingdom Metazoa; phylum Mollusca; class Cephalopoda; order Sepiida; family Sepiolidae; genus Sepiola; species Sepiola atlantica. Next base: position 68,473,928 of record OY744531.1, read on the forward strand.
ATATAACACTGCCGCGCCCTCTGGTGGAATCCACACTATACGTTGAAATGGGTTTCTTTTGCATGACTAGGCGCCTCCGTAAATAGCGGTCCTGCGACCGGCAAAGTCGCCTCTCTTGCCCGGCGGGAAAATGAGTAAAACCTGTTTACTTTAAATGCAATATGAATCTTTTTATCTGCGGGACCAAAGCCATTGCTAGATTAAGCAATGCGGTTAACTCCAGACACCAAAGTTACAAACATATTTATGAGCCAATTCTTCTTCAGATAGGAATTGGCTAATACATATGTTTGTCACTTTGCTGTTCAATCTCTTTTAAAGACCGGCATATTTGCTGATGTAACTGAATTAGTATCCATAGTAGCAGTAATATAAGTTTTGTTGCAATTGCTGTGGATAAGTTGACTTCTACATAGAGCTCACGAGAACTATGCCTCGGAATTGTCTGTTTTGCACGAAGTCTTCTTAGTTAGACACAGCTGGAAGATTAAAGGTTTTACCTTCAACTCCCATAGCAGCAACGCTCAGCGGTTGCATGCGAAGTCGAGGAAGGTTTGGTCCAGAACACACAAAGGAATAGCGCAGAAGAAACATTGCCACTTTCGCTACATTGATTTGCTGTTCTGCACCGACACTGCTTTGCTTGCTACACGCAGAGACAGGGACGATTAGAGGACGACGGATCCTGATGCCGACTCTTCCTGGATTTTCACCGGAGCCGTTAGCCAGTTTGCAGCCCTAATACCGTTTTGTGCCTAACCTGTTCACAATGGCTTGCTCTGCCAGGAAGCGGAGTTTCTAATGTCATAGCTCTGACACGACCACATTGGTGAGGAAGGCTTAGACTTTAGAAGAGATTTGTTGGATTACAATGACTCCGTTGGTAGTATTCGCAGTCGTACTATCAGTAGCAAAATGTTCGTACTAGTTTTAAAGGTGTATATTACTATTAAAATAACTTTTAAAGAGTGTATGTGCGATGGAAAGTCAATAGTTAAGCATGGGTTGCGTAATCCCTAACCTCACATTCCCTAAACCTCCTTGCTTAACTCATGTTACGACGACTCTAAGCAATACTTACATATGCGCAAGAAAATGATCATATTTCGTGTTCTTTGACTTGTTGACTCAACGGGTCTAAAAAGCTTCGTCTACCCTACTATTCTTTATTGCTAAAGAAAAATGGATGTACTTATTCACAATGGTATTAGAGAAATATAATTTGCAGTTTTTTTTATTTCTAAACATATGCGACCTGCTATTACCTGGTCACTCATCTAAGTACTGAACAGTGTGAACGTTGCTTAACTTAGGTGATTCTATGATAACAGTTGTTTTTACTGTGACATACACGTAAACAGTATAGTTGTATCAATAACAGGTTTCATTTGGTCTATTTTATTACGTTATATCTTTTTTTTCTTCAGCGTGCTTAGCATCAGGCGTCATTTTCTAAAAACATAGTTTTTTCTCAATGGTCTCTCGTCTGTGGAACGTATTTCCATGGGTCTGCTTCCCTGTAGATTACAACTTGGTCTTCTTCAAATCCAATATCAACAGATTCCTCTTAAGAACGACCCGTATTTATTACGCCATGCACAATAACTTTTTGAAATAGAAGTGGTAGTTGTCATAGTAGTACTTGCAATAGAACAGTACTCGGATTTTTCTTCCGGCCTATTTAGTTTAAAACGTACAGTATCTTTTGACGAACTTATTAGACCTAGTTCTTGGTAAAATAAATTGAGACTGATGTTCAATATTTCTTTGCCATGATCATCTTAGTAGTTGAATTCAGATTTTCTCTATGTGTGCACCGCGTCCCTATTATATTTTCCTTGGCTGAAATATGCCTTAGAACGAATTGATAAATCCGAACGGTGTATATCATTTGAAGTATTAATTCATTAATTCTACACAGCATTAGCGGCCAGGTTGTAGCTTCACATGTTTAGGTGGTTACGGACACGTGAGCACTATATGGCTCTTGTAGGCAAGTTGCTCGACAACTGTCTAAATATAAATGAATATTCCAATATCAACTTTTCTAACGTGTTTAACGTAATCGTGGTCCACTAATCACGATTCTGTATGCCTCAACCCTTCTCATTCTTTTTTATCCTCATCCGACAGTGAATAGCAGTAAACACACTCAGAATTCAATGCAGTAAATCAACTATATATTTTCTATTTCTGAATAATGTATACAAACTATTGATCGTCTTTTCGGGCGAATTCATTCTGGCAGTGAGTTGTATCGATTTCTCCACAACAGCTTCTTTTTATTTAACTTTCTCCGTCGGTGATATCTTTTTTTGTATCAATGTCCAGAGTCGAAGATCGTTATCTTTTACGCTTTCTAACACATTTTTTTCTGCTACTACTTGAGACCTTCGTAGTTAAAAATGATTACGATTACCTTCATAAGCTCTTTTCTACGATGATTTTGTTTTGATGTCTACCTAATTTAAAGCTGGTTATAGTGTATCTTAACAATACATTGAGAGTGTTTAATGATATACAATAGTTTTCTAATTCGTTTCTCAATAATGCCTTTTTTCCAGCTAATTTTTCCATATCTATAATCTTATAAAATATTTATTTTCACTAGGCTCGAACAATTTCGTTGTATTGGTATCATTAAAAAAACAACTTTTTAGGGTTAGCTATGTATTAGTTTATCAAATATCAATCTAATTTTCAAATAGCATCTAATTATCAAACATCATCTAATTTTACAATATCATCTAATTATCAAATATCATCTAATTGATCAAATATCATCTAATTGATCAATCTAATCTTTTTCTTTGCAAACATAAGTACAGTTGGTGGCATTCCCGGAATTCTACACGAGTTTGGAGTTTTCCCATACACTGTGAGAAATGGCGGTAACAGTTGGCTGGATTAAATGTATTTACGAAGTCTTCTGTTCAACTATTAGATCTTGGTTGAAACGCAGCGAGTGTCACATTAATTGATCTTTCTTTTAAGACATCTCCAAATTATTTTGCCGTAAACTGAGTTACATTATCAGACAAATTGTATCAGTAATAACAAATCATGCGAGGATTTAATACAAAAAGTTTATTGTGCTTTTTCCCGTAGGTTTTTTTCATCGGACAACGTCTGCCCACCTCATAATAGCCTTCATCTTAGTCATTAAATCAATATTTTAGTGATGTCACACACTCACCGTATAACAAAATACCATCATAAGAAGAAAAAGTGTTTTCATGAATTAACGTTTTATTTTATAAACTCATAGTTTTTTTCTGTTTTTAATTCATCAACTTTTGCTTTAAACCTCATCTTATCTACAGTTACTGGTAATTGCTTTACTGTATTTCAAAGTAACCCATTTCAGATCTATTTCTGTCATTAATGTAGTAAGTACTGTTTCCTAGACAGTCTGGCTGATATTCCAAAAAAATTACTATTATAAATACATAATTTAAAAGAATGGTTCACCATCTTTGTAAGCGATTCTCAACATCAGACGGTAAGCCTTACTTCGACCAAAATATTGATAATAATGGATGGTAGCCCGTTCACAAAATGAGTTTTCCATGTAAAAATGTATTAAATGTTTTACTGTAAATATTATACCTAGTGCCTCTTTTACTATTTGGCTGTATTCTCCCTGCCAGCAATAGGGTTCTTCGCGCGTGGCCTACTGCTGCCAGCTGTCTCATTCCTTGTGCAGTGAAACGGACATTAATGCCAAGTTACTAGCATGAGTTGAAATGCACACCTTTTTATTGTGACCATCATACGTGAGAGATAAGTCAAATTTAAAAGCTTTCATGATTTCTTCGAATGCCATTTGAGATCTCGAAGACCTGCTTAATTTATTATGTTTCTTAAGTGATTTACTTTGTGGAGCTCTTAATATGTGCATTTTAGGAATAAAATTGGTTGAAAGATATGCAAGTTCAAAATACTATCCGGTGGGAATCCTTCTTTTGATTCCAATGTCTCTTAATATTTTATCCAAAGTGTTCGGCTTTTATACCCAGTGCTCCTATAATTATGGGTATTACAGTTGATTTCGTTATGTTCCATATTATGTTTATCTCTCTAGTAAGATCCATGTACTTGCTTATTTTTTTCCAGTCTTCTTGATCTCAACCCCGTGAACTGCTGAAACGGCGAAATCTAATACTTTTCCTTTCTTAGGCATTATTATTTCGTCCTTCATCCTTGCTTATATGAGTTTGTCTGTTTGTATTTCTATGTTCCAAATGATTGCACGCTTTTCGTTTTCCAATACTTGTCCTTGTTTGTGCCTGTCGCATTTGTCTGCATGTTCAAAATATAATCATTTGCACCGTGGATTACATTTCGATATAGTCACGTCTATTTTAATATTTTTAGAGGGGCTAGTTTACTGCATTCAATTATGATGTGGTTTATTGTTTAGTCTCTTTGTTCATTTAGTGTTTTCCTTGGTTTTGTCTATTCTGGTTACTGTTTCCCAGTGTCTTGTGTTATATTTCTTATTCACTAGTTCTTCTCACACGAGTAATTGCCAGTAATCACACACTGACAACACAATTAGTATTCACTTTAGTCAAAATGGCAAGTCAGCCTGATCATCAGTACTCTCCGTTTCTCTCAATCATCGTTTGAAGTCAATTTGCGTTCTTGCGACAGCCGTTTACCAACTAATGCTGATGACACCGCGTTTTATTAGGAGGAAGGGTAAAAATTATAATATTTGTCTTACATATCTACCTTGGCAAGTTAAGTTGAATGGATTATTATCATTATTATCAGTAATAGTAGTAGTAGTAATAGTAGTAGTGGTAATATTTGTTACATTTTCCAGCAGTATTGCTTTCTTAAATAAAAATTGAAAATTAATTTTGTTATTATTCCAAACTCGTAGATATATGGCAATTCACGCAAGTAGTCAGAGATAAAATTTGCGGAGTTCGCATTACGTATCACTTTGAAGCTGGTTTTGAAACAAATTTTAGTATTACGCTTCCAAATAATTTTGCTAAGAATGTCCGATGCATGCCATCAACCATGTATTTACTAATCAACATTATATTAAGCCAAATTTACTTGTCGAGACATGACAATTTTATAAAACCCGGAATTCGAAAGTTGGGGGCCCGATCACCTTCAACCGTGACCAGTGGTGACGGATGATTTACTTTCTGAGTTTACGAACCCACTACAAAATTAGAGGAAATTATATCGCTTACATTAATGTTTCATCAGTTTATAAATTTTAAGTTACTGGTAAACGAAAAAATTCAATTCTACTTTTTAAGAATCTCACATTAGGTTAAGTGGGAACCATCATTTCCTCTCCCAGAGTGCTCCATCTATTGATAGCGTATATATATATATATATATATATATATATATATATATATATATATATAAATATATATATATATATAAATATATATATATATAACTATATATATATAAATATATAAATATATAAATATATATATATATATCAATATTTACATATATATATTATTGTTTTATACATATTAATATATATATATTAATATATATATAAATTCATCAGTATTTATATATATATTATTGTTTTATACATATTAATGTATATATATATATTACTGTTATATATATTACTGTTATATATATATATTACTGTTATATATATTACTGTTATATATATATTACTGTTATATATATTACTGTTATATATATATATATATGTATTATTGTTTTGTACATATATACACATATATATTACTGTTTTATATATATATATTACTGTTTTTATATATATTTCTGTTTTATATATCTCTATATATATTCCAATTATATATATATATATATTACTTTTTTATATATCTCTATATATATATATTACACTTATATATATATATGTATATATACATATATATATATATATACATATATATATACATATATATATACATATATATATACATATATATATATACATACATATATATATACATATATATATACATATATATATACATACATATATATATACATATGTATATACATACATATATATATACATACATATATACATACATATATATATATACATACATATATACATACATATATATATATATATACATATATATATATACATATATATACATACATATATACATACATATATATACATACATATATACATACATATATATATATACACACATATATATATATATACATACATATACACATACATATACATATATATACATACATATATACATACATATATACATACATATATATATATACATACATTTATACATACATATATATATACATACATATATACATACATATATATATACATACATATATATATATACATACATATATATATATACATACATATATACATACATACATCCATACATACATACATACATACATACATATATATATATATATATATATATATATGTATATATATATATACTTATGAGATCATTTGACGTGTATATATTTTAGTCTCGGTATTTCCTCAACGGACTTCAGTATATTAGTAAGGCTTGATAGTAGTAAAAAATACGCACGGTTAGTCTTCTACACAGACACGTTCGTGTTCCGATTTGTCGAAGAAATGCGTCATGAACCGCAATATGAGAAATTCTACTATGCTTTTTATAGGCAAATATTTTTAGTTACGTTTAAAGATATTAGTTATTATATTTTATTTAAAACGCCTACGCTCATCTCAACTCAACTCGTACGTTCATTTGGCATTAGTATTGCCATATATTACAACTCACGGAAGCCATGCACCGGCGTTTTTCGGGAAAATTATAGAACTCCAGAATCCCTTGCTCAAACATCTGAAGAAAATATAAGTATTTTAATCGAATGTTCTTTTATTATTAATTGTATACATAATAATACACATGTAAACGTTCGTATTATATCATAACTAAAACAGTATTCTCACAGCTACTTACGTACGTAATGGCGAGGTTTTGGTGTTTAATATTTTTAAGGGGAAGAATAAATAATACTCTCTATACACACACACTTACAATTCTGTAAGATAACATATATTTGTTTACAAATTAATTCTTTCAATATTATTTTGAAACAGTTCAGTGTTTACTTAGAAGAGTAAAGGATTATTATCTGTGTGATACTATTGTTCTGTGTGGAGTGTGAATTGGTTAGTTTACGCGTAGATGACGTATCTGGAAGGACTCTTATCGTCCTGGCACAGCACTACCAGCTCCCGGAAGGTACACGATAGTTACATTACCTTCATGAAAGTCTTAATTTCGTGAGTTGGTTTGACGAGTTTAGGGCGTCTTTATTTCTCTCCAGAGAATTAATTAGCTAGGCTGGGGAACATCGTGCTGAGATTGGACGCTTGTAATAAAGAACCGAATATATAGTTTGTATAAAATAAATAACTTTATATTTATTAATCTCAGTTTCGGGAAAACTGATAAAGCTCTCAAATGTCGACGAATTGGCTTCGGGTATGTCCGTTCCGTATGGAGAAGAAAAACAACAACTAAATTCTGCCCTCTCTCGCAATCAACAGTGGGGAGAGCGAGAGACAAGAGTAAAAACCGTGAACAAAATTAAAGACAGAAAGGAAAAACCATAATACACATGAAAATAGAAAGAGACAAAAAGAAAGAAAGACAACAATAACTGTTAGTATTATCAGTTCAACAAGTCTTAAGCGACAGCCACGATTGAATTTGACCTTTGTCCTTTCGAACATACCCAAAGGGTAATCAGTTTTATCAACAACTTGTTAATTCAGTCAAGTTCAGATTTTATTGACTACCCACTTGCCAATGCCGTCTGTAGCAACATTTTAATGCGACAACACCATTGTCTCGATTTACGTTCCGCCATACGAGCGAAAGATCAGGTAAAGACTTTCAATATAGGAAATTCCATCTCTAAAAATAACGCGTTCATCCTCGTTTCACATCTATTCTAGATTTCTATGATAAATGAAATCTGAATTTAAAAGAAATAGAAAGAGAATGTATAAATAAAAATGAACATACAAAATTTTGTATTGTTTCATGATTAAGAATGCACATACTCACAGTTACGTCCATACCTGGGACGATTTTTGTACATAACATGTTGTTTTAGAATAGGATTCTTAGTCAATTTCACGAAGCAATTCATTGAAAGGGCTAACTTGTTGGACAAGGTTACGGAATGCGTTATAATGAATTCAATGAACCACATTGCATTTTCGTGGATCTTATATAATTATCAAAATATATTATATAAATAAATAATTGTTTTAAAATAAAATATGATTATCACAATGTAATTCATTAAAATGGCCGACCTGTTTTCAAAAAATTCTATATGTTACTTATCATGAGAAATAAATCATTGAAATGTTTAAATTGTTTCATAAGAAAACGAAATGGTGGAATAAATATCTTAATTAAATAAAATAAGTTTTCTGTTTGACTCATCCGTTTCTTGTGAAATGACAAGTTAATAGCTACTATTTTTGTGTACGTGTGTAAGATTATGCGATAAGTGTAGGAATACAGAAGAGCGTGCTCATATTGTCATAGTGATAATAGGAATTGCGAGGAATTGCAATTCAGTTACTGTACAACAGCAACAGCCAAAGTACAGGAATACAGAATGGTGGAATAATGAAAGGAAGAGCATTCTAAGTAAGTCAATGCTTGTTTTGAACGAAGCCAACGCCAGTTGGTGTTCAATCGATCGTGTATGGAAGAACGGAATGACAAAATATTGACCAGAGATAAGTCATAGAATGGTAGAGGAAGTATCACTTGTGTGCTATCAGAAATGATAATCGCTCAATAGCACTGTAATACAGATTATTAAATGTATATATACAGTGGTCACATTTGGGGAAGTTAGAATTGGCTTAGAATGTTCAGAGGCAGAAATTGCTGGCTAAATATAAATCGGTTAGTCTATTATTCTGATAAGCAAAGATATGAAAAAACAATTATTTAGGGTAACCAATGAACACGCTTCAGAGATTAAAAAAACGTAGTTCACCCTCAAACAAAACAAGTTGCCACGGTAGACGTAAGGTGCTACTGAGAATTAGGGTGAAAGTTTAGGGGGTCATCCTAAATAAGAGCTGTGCAGCGAAATGATTGTTAAATTTGTTTTACATTTCAAAAAGCCGTCGGCTCGGGAAAAGAAGCTATTGTAGTGGAAGGCTCTCCGTTATCTGTGGACCTTCACAGTTAATGGATGGTATTTAGCTCATTGTCGGGTTGGTCGAGTATATAAACGTCGAGGGGGCACCAGAGCAGCAAGTTCATCAGAGCATATTCCCTTGAAGTACTTTTAAAACAACATTGCGGCGATTGGACAGAGACTGGAGCTTGATGGGTAGTGAAGGACCTATTAGATAAGACACTCATTTTTGGAACTTGTTCAAGAGGAAGAGACTAGTTGATGGTGCACTAGTCCATATGCGACAATAATACTCAATGTATAGACGGATGGTTACTTTGTAAAGATATAGGATACTGCCAGATGTAAGAAGTTTTCGCGTACGGTAGAGGGAGGCCATTTTCTTTGCATCAGCCTTGGCAATGTCTTTTATGTATTTGTTCCAATTCATGTTACCTGTTAATGTATAGCTGAGGATCTTGAACGTTAGACTCTCAGATAGGGTGTTATTTGCCATGACAATCGGTAGTTGGAAAGATTTCTTGTAGTTGTTGAAGGAAATGAGCTTTGCTTTAGCAGCATTAAATGTTACCATCCATTTATGACCCCATTCCACTACAGATTGGAGGTCACTTTCTAATGATTCAGCCATTGCTTCGGATATGTGCATGTCCGTTTTATCCACATGACAAGAGTAGAGTGTGGTGTCGTCAGCAAATGTATCCATCGCAGAAACAATGTCATCAGGGAGGTCGTTTATTAAAACTAGAAACAATAAAGGTCCAAGGATCGATCCCTGGAGTGCACCTGCATTTATGTCATGTTGTTTAGATGAACGGCTATCGAGGACAACCTGCATTCTTTTTTGGGTGGGAAGGATCTAATTATATTAAATATTCGTCTAGTAATACCATATAAATTAATTCTTATGAGAAAACTTTTATGCCAGACTTTGTCAAAGACTTTTGATATTTCAAGCGCTACAACCCTAGTATCACCTGCATTGTCAAGTGTATGGTATATGCGTTCAGAGATGACCGTTACGATATCCTCAGTAGACCTTTCTTTCCGAAGTCCATACTTTTGGTCAGAAAGAAGTTTAGCATTAACGAGGTGACGTACTATCGCTAGATTGATTAAGGATTCAAAGATTTTAGCGAAGACGCAATTTAACAGCTATCAAGGAAGCAAGATTCAACAAGGCATTTGTTTTAGAGTTTGGATAGGACAAGGACCAGTTCAGCGGAGCATTTCTGTATTACTATAACTGGTATATGATCAGCTCACATGTTTAGGAGGTGTCAAGGTTTTTTTATGATGCCCCAGGCATGAGATGGGGTGATGGTCATGTCATAAACTTTGGCTTCAGTTTGCAGTGGGAAATTTGGAAGAACGTGGTTTCGGAGTCCAAAGTGGAGTTTAAGGAGAAACAATCGCCAAGTAGTTCAGCCTTATCAGTTGCCGTGCAAACGACATTGTTGTGGTTGGATAGTGGGATAATTGTTGATTTCCCATTATTCACCACACTATTGAAGATTATCCAGAAATCACGAGTACCCAGTTTCTGTGACCGAATGCATTTTTTGGTTAACTCTGGATAACTTCTCCTTGCTTCATATATTACAGTTTTTTAATGATTTCTTTACGTGAAAAGATGATGTCTATTTGTAGTTTACATGTTGCAGCAGATGAATTGTCGGAATGCTTGCTGCCTCTGTGCAATAGCAGCTGCACAGTTCGAGGTGAACCATTGTGGAGAGTGGGGCTTGCTGTAGAATTTTCACATGGGAACATGCCTGCTTTGACCCATTCGGTTATCTCATTTGCGTACTGATCAGCAGGGAAAGAAAATGTTTCCCTCCATGGGGCGTCTCTGATATTATATCTGATAGATTCCCAATCAGGCCGCTTGTAGCATCTCGTCGGGCTATGGGTATTCGTCGCACAAGCCTCGGGCAGCGAGATCAAGAACAAGTCGAGAAGTGAGGCTAGTTGGTCCACACGATTAGGGAGGCGGGTCAGGAAAGTGACAGTCTATAGGAGAGAGTGCGCCATGGAGAAACTATAAGTAAAGTTACCAGCTGCGTCTGTATAGATGAAGAATCCAAACCAGTCACGGTGATGTACATTAAAATCTCGAAATACAGGTATTTGTCACTCGAGTAAAGTGCGAGTGCTGTATCGATGCGTTTAGACATAACGTTTAGCAGGTTATATTCTTGTGTCGAAGTGGGACTGTATAAGAAGTATAAGTTACTAACACTGTGCTGTAAGGTTAATCGAAAGCACATGTAGACCTGATCATCTGATTGTTGCCTATTTTTTGTAGTCAAGAGGAGAGTGTTCGGAAAATAAACTCATAGCCCGTGCATATGTTTGTAAGGGTGTTTTACGGTAGAGTTGGAGATATTCAGTCATGTCAGAATGATTTGAGGAGATTGAGGATTGTAGGTTTGTTTTACTTAGTGCTATGATATCCAGAGAGTTTATTAGGAGAAAGGTTTCTACGTCAGTGATGTAAGTTCTACGGTTATTTGTGAATGTCTGCCTCAAGAGTAGATGTGAAGATGTTTTGGGGGAGTGTCTGGTTTAGCTTTGTTTCTTTTACTTTGTATTGTCATTTTTATTTTAGATAGAGTTGGGAAGGCAAAGTGCGTGCTTTTTTGGTGCCAATAAGCTCACACAACCAGACTATTAGTTGAGACCTGTTCCATGGGGGTTGTGGCCTCGGAAACGTCCACTGGTCATAACCGTAGGGTCCCTTTCCATGCGCGACATAGAACGTACAGTAACCCACAATAATATAAAACCGTTGACGGAGCATCCGCTCTTAGCGCTACCTAAAAGTTAGAGCTCCTGCACTACCAGTCGGAAACAGCAGCCAGTGAAGCTGTCATACCTGTACTCTTAACTAGTCGGAATAAAAGCGACCCAGACATAATGACAAAATATTTTATATAAGTTGCCCAGATAGAGAAAAGAGACGGCTTTCATTGTCCTAGTCAGGAAACTCGGTGTTTTGAGGTGTACCTGCACGAATAGACAAAGAAGAAGTGCAAAGGCCGGGCGAGAGGCAGAGCGCATCTATTCCTTAAGCAATCTTAGGTTTTCAAATCGGATATTTTGTTCGAGACTCCAACTCTAAGAAGGTTGTTGATAAAGAATAAAAGAGGCCTCTCTCACCCAACAGTTTGCTTCCAATACGTAAGTAGTAAGTATTTCTTCTCTTAGATGGAAAACCTGACAAGGTCTACGGGTCCATCACACCGAGAGAGGTAATCCTTCGACCGTTTACTAGTCCTGTATTTCAAAGCTCCCTCAGGTATTAAGAAAATTCTACATACCTACACACACACACACACACACATATATATATATATATATATATATATATATATATATATATATATATATATATATATATATATATATATATATATATGTAGATTAAATAAGTTTACACGCAACCTTCCAGAGATAACAGAAATAAGTAATAAAAACTATAGAAGGGGGATCCTTCTATGAGTGGTCAGACCTTTTTTCGTATTTTAAGCTACGTATTTCAATTTTCTTTTTCATTTAACCTCACGAACAATCGAAACAGGCATTTCTCCGGCGAGTAGAGTGAAAATAAAGCACACGGAATAAAACAAAAATTAAAAAAAAAACATAGAAAATAAATACAATTAAATATAACAACAAGTTAAAATTAATAAATATACTATAATTAAGCATGCAAACACAACTTATCTGAACTTTTGGCGAATCTATTTAAATCTACAGGGCAATGTCCTGGCAACATTTTTTTTAGGCAGGACACTTTGAAAAAAAAATGGGTATATATATATAGAGAGAGAGCGTTCGTGGTTAAAATAGATTTGAGTGTGAGAGTGATCATTCCTCCGATTTCCTCTATGAAGTACTATCTCACGAGAAAATATCGAACATAATTAAATATAAAAATTAATAAATTGAACGAAATAGAAAAATAGTTTCTGAAAACGCGCACCAAAAATTGACCTAAATCGATATCGAAGCAGATTTTTATAAACAGCTTTTCGATTCAAAGCTATACCAGCCAATAGAACAGAGGAAAACCTAATTTATATATATATATATATATATATATATATATATATATATATATATATATATATAGTGTGTAAACTTTATTACATGATCATTTATTTGCGCTCCCAGAATTCAACGTTACAACTCTTTGTGTACGATCGTTTCTGAGACGATATATATTTAATAATATCAGTTCTCGTCATCAGCAAAAGGTTTAGACACAAATTTAACAGCTAACAAACAACATTAGGGCTATAGGGTTTATACTCCTAATAATACAGTAAATTAGAAAAAAATGAAGGGGGGTAGTGGTTTGCATGAATTAAATCAGTACAGACCGGGTAAAAACATATTCAGGGATTTACAGTGGTAGTCAAACAGGAAAAATGGATGTAACATGACATGCTAGGAGAAACACACAAACACACACACATATATATATATATATATATATATATATATATATATGTGTGTGTGTGTGTGTGTGCGTTTGTGTGTGTGTGTGCGTGATAATAAGCGTTCCTACATGATTTGCATTCTAAATACACTCTCATATTTAATTCATTGCCAATACTATTCTTAATATTTTAATTTTTTCCTATTTTCATAAAATATTGTCAATTCAATTTATTTGATTTCACACACGCATATATACACGTATATACATATATATATATATATATATATATATATATATATATATATATATATATATACATCTACTACAATAAAGAGGAACACTCACCGGCCGGAAAAAGAATGAGGTGCTTCGCATGTACTTTCTGCAGGATAAAGAAGAGCTTATTTTCATAAGGGCATGTTTTGATAGTGGTGTCTGATTTGCATACGTGGAGATCAGCTGATATGAATCAAGAGGACAGCTGGGAAGTGGCAGAAGCGATTTGGATTGCTGAGATAAAAGCAGAGAGAAAGTGGTTATATCGAAAATCGGTTGGAAGTTTAATTGCAATCAACGCTTTTATTTATTTATTTTTCTTGCACAGTTAGCAAACAAGCTATTTCGGCGTAAAATGGACAGCCGTTTCTACCTGAGTTTGAAGGGACTGGAGCAGTCGTTGAAACGATTGAGAAGGTGAAATAAGTGTGGGACCTATCGGGAGTGAAGCCGACTTTGGATTGTTGAGTAAATAACGTGAACGACTGCAGGACGGTGCGCGAGAACTCGGTTTGAAAGTTTAGCAGGAATGCAATATGCTGAAATGGGAACGAGGTAACGAGATCCCGAGTATGCCACGCAACATCACCAGACGTGCCGTGTTCTCTTTGTGTGGAAAACTAGTTGGGCACTTCCCAGTGGGCAGATGGATCAGAGTGGCAGCCGCGTTTATCAAAAGGAGAGCAGTGGCAGTTACCGAGGGTTGGGACGATGAGGTGGACGATATTCCGTTGACCACGATGATGACAGAAATTGTTGCGAGAGTGCACGAAGGAGACCCCGTACGAGGCAAGTGGTGTGTTGATGGTCGTGAGGTCGATGTCTGGGTTGATGCAAGCTCTTTGGCGATTGGAGTTTCGCTAGAGCAGGATGGGGCTGTGATAGAAGATGCAAGTTGGATACGCAAAGCAAAGGATACACAGCACATAAATCTGGCAGAACATGATGCTGTACTAAAAGACATTAATATGGCGTTGATGTGGAAAGCATTCATATTGCATCTTTTTACTGTGTGCACAAATAGATAATGGATACCCTTACAGGAAAGTCCAGAGTGCATACTAAAGCAGCAAGCGAAATGCTGATAAGACGACGACTGTATGCGCTCTTAAGCTTGATAGAAGAGTACAGGTTGTCAGTGGACATTACCTTAGTAAAGTCAAAATATAACCGAGCGAGAAAATCTGACACGCGTACCGCAACGATGGTTTAACTTAATTAGAAAAGCAGCTGAACCCCAGGGCTATGTGTGTGCTATATCAACACCCAGTCCAGAATCCGACCAAATCAGGGCTATCCATCGAAAAAGTGGTCACCCTGGCATAAAAAGGACGTGGTACTTTGTTAGCAGGATCGACCCCACGATTTCTAAGGCATCCGTCAGGACAGTAGTGAGAGAGTGCAAAGAGTGTCAGTCGATCGATCCGCCGTCCGTGTGCTGGCCGAAGGGGAACTTGGATGTTGGTGATACTTAGTATCGAGTGGGGATGGATATAACGCATTATCAGGGAAACCACTATATGTCGATCATTGACTGTAGGCCTACACGGTTTTCTATGTGGCGTTGTCTCAGACGGCAAGACGCAGCAAGTATCATCGACCAATTAGAAAATGTATTTTGCGAGCGCGGGCCACCAACTGAGATACTCATTGACAATGACCCAGAATTCTGCAGTATGAGTCTTAGAGACTTTATAAATGAGTGGGGAGTTCGACTGCGATTTCGCTGTGCACATAGACCATGAAGTAATGGTATCACAGAGCGGTGTCATCGAAGTGTGAAGCGGATTGCCGCAAGAAAACTGTGTTCAGTGATGGAGGCAGTTTATTGGTACAATGGCACCCCGAAGCACGATATGTCACCCCTGACAGCTCCTGCTAACATGATCCATTGTTACACAGTCAGACTGACGGGCATCGATATGGTGTCCCCCGATGAGCCCGAACAGCAACACTTGTGTTACAAGGTGGGATATCGTGTTTGGACGAGAAGTCCGAATGGACGGTATACATCCCCTTATGCAGTTGGACGCGTTACAGGTGTGATTAGCTCACGGAATGGCCTCATATATGGGATGCCTCGGCACGTAAGGGACCTACGATCCATTATAAGCTCAACTACATCGGAAAGTGGAAGTGACAGTGATTCGTCCACTCAGAGTGCGCGAGTGATCACTATGAGCGGCGCAAACAGCCTCATGCTTAGCACAGATGATTCGGGTGATTCTCTTGCAGACGAGTCATCGGAGGAGGCAGTTGTGGTCTCATCACCGCGGAGAAGGCCAGGCAGTCCAAGGCCTTGTACAAATGCATCGTATGCTCCTCCTGCGGACGAGTTATCTGAGGAAGAAGTCGCGGAGAAGCACCAGACAAAAAAGACCTGCCCCAGGTTGCCACATGTGCGATCATGAGATCAGGGGGTGTAACGGAGAGTGACCGACTGACGTAAATGCAGACACTTGTCGGCGCCGTTCAAAGATGCAGCGTCTAGTATGCTGTGTGTGTGAGGCGAACCCGAAAACGCTCGTGGACGACAAAAAAGAAAGAGGAGTGGGAGGAGAAAGGCGTCAGAAAGTCAAATAAGGTTTTTATTTGAAGATCCGGGCAGCGGTGTCGAGAGAGAGATTTATGCAAATTAAGTTGGTTTGCATGCGTCGCATCTTTTTTTTTATAAGAGAAGGAGAATGAACATTCGGTGACAGACGTGGAGATCGTTCTGAACGTGGGATCGTAAAGCGAACGAAAGGAGAAAATAGTGCTGGATTATTTATTGTTTATTTAGTTGTTAAGATGTATTTTTACGTTTACAAAGATTATCGCTGACATTAAAATTAAGTAAATAGTATTTATCCCCCCTTTTTCGTTCACAAAAAATCTGATCGACGGAGAGACGGACAGACAGACAGAGAACTTCTTCGTTACCTTATAAGTGGACTAGCCAAAATAGTCTCCCTATGGGTGTCTATTCTTACTAGGCTGCCGCGTCAGAAATCAACGCTCACTCGTAAACCGATGGCGCTTCAGTCATATTTCTTGGGTTGTTAGACATTGATCTTTTTTGTTTTAGACCAAAAATATTTTTAGTTAAAAATTAAAAAAAAAATTTCTTTCACCTTCCACTAAAAAAAAATTTTTTTCACCCACACCAACCATCTTAAAAATATTTTGTTTTGTAAGGAAAAAAGAAAAAAAAATTAGCCCCCTCGAATTTTTTTACCCTCCCCCACCCAAAAGAAATATGTTTAGTTAAAAAAAAATCCCCCCCAAACAATTTTTTTACTATACGCCACCCAAAAATATATTTTAGTTAAAAAAAAGAAAAATAATTTTTTTCACCTCCACAAAAAAAATTAACATTCCCCCCACCTCGAGCAAACGTATTTCCTGTTTTGGATGTCACGCGCCAACTCATGTTTAAATATGGTATTAGAGGCGCCTCAGTCATATCAAAGACCCAGTTTTGTTATTCTTCCAAAATCGTCACCCATTTACTAATTGCTGGGATATGCGTTGCTTAACTCCGATTTACAACAAAACACCTCGTAATGAAAATAAAGAATAATAATTTGAAAAAAAATCCACTCACAATGACGTTATTTCCGGAAGAATGGGTCGACAATTTTAAAAATTAACATTAATTTACGTGAACCCCTCAGCCCATCTCACAATGACGTAATTTCCGGAAGAATGAAGTAGCAATTTTAAAAATTAACAGAATTTGCCAAAAAACAACAACTTTATTTAAAAAGTATTATTTACTTCGAATTGGAATCAAATACTTTTTAAAAAATAGTTACAAATTTCTTCAAATATCTAATTAAAAAAACTGAAAACAAGCATTTTTTCATTACATAGCCTCGTTTTAAGATCATTCATTGTCAGTAAGTAAAAAAGTGAAAACACATTTCTTCAGCGCTAAGTATGTAAATCAGCCAGCTTCTATTGTATTTAGCATGTTGGCTCAGTCGGTAGCGGTACAGACTAAAATCATCCACTGTGACTTAAGACGTCTATGTTTAATCACGACCTCGGCGTCAACTTCATTTATTGTTAATTTAGTTGTTAATATGTGCCCTAATGTATTTCTTGCGTTTCCAAAGATTATCGTTGACTTCAAAATTAAGTAAATAGTATTTATCTGCGTCCCCATCTTACTTTTACACAAACTCTAGCCGACGGACAGACAGACAGACAGAGAACCCCTTCGTTATATTTTAAATGGTCTAACCAAAATAGCCTCTCTACGGTCGTCTATTTTTGCTAGGCTGCTGCGCCAGAAAAGAAACCTTACTAAAAATTCAAATTGATCTATATAAAATGTGATTACTTATGACGTCAACCCCGGCAGCGAGAAGCAAATAAGATCTATAATCCACATCTTGGTTTATATAACGTACTGACCAGACCAGTGGCATGCAGAGGGGTCGATTGAGCGGTGGCATCGGGCATAAAAATTGGGGTGGCATCCAATCATATTCAAATAATCTCCCTTTATCATATTTTTTAGTAATATGACTTATACTTGAGTATTTGGGGCATACAATCAAAGAGTTGACCCTGGGCATCACCAGACCTTTGCAGGCCACTGGACCTAACTCAATGATGCATCACATCGATGATAGAACACACGCCAATGTTTCAACGTGATACAGCCGCAAACCTCACCGATTTGAATATAATGGATATAGCGGAGGTGGGAGGGAACGTCGTATAAACATACTTGGTGTGCTATTAAGAGCTATTAGCGGCTTTTAATATTTATGCACAAACACGCCATTGTTTTTTCTTCTACCTCTGAAAGTATAAACCTGCTCATAATGAAAAGCATTATCAGACAATATATCGGCCATAAAAACCATTTCATTATATAAACATGTTTGCACTTGATGAAAAGCGCGGTGAAACCATCATTTTCGTATTAAACCGCTTTGATGGCTCAGTAGTTGTTTTTATAGAGACATTTAAAGCCTATATAATCTATAGGCGATAATCAAACATATATACGAGGAATTCTTATTAAATCTAAACCTGTTAGGATTTTTCTATAGCGTGTATTCAATGTTATATTATAGCATGCAATAGAGATATAGTCCGCCAATATTTACTACATACTCCTGAGTTGCGCCTTACATGATTAAAGGATTATAATATAGATCTGGTGCGCCTTTTTGTATAGTGTTGCTTTATTCCTAGGCATACGCATTACCTTTATTCCTAAGCATACTCATTATCTTTATTCGTAGGCATTCTAATTACCTTTATTCCTAGGCATACTCATTACCTTTATTCCTAGGCATACTCATTATCTTTTTTCCTAGGCATACTCATTATCTTTATTCCTAAGCATACTCATTACCTTTATTCCTAGGCATACTCATTATCTTTTTTCCTAGGCATACTCATTATCTTTATTCCTAGGCATACTCATTACCTTTATTCCTAGGCATACTCATTACCTTTATTCCTATGCATTCTAATTACCTTTATTCCTAGGCATACTCATTACCTTTATTCCTAAGCATACTCATTATCTTTATTCGTAGGCATACTCATTACCTTTATTCCTATGCATTCTAATTACCTTTATTCCTAGGCATACTCATTACCTTTATTCCTAAGCATACTCATTACCTTTCCAACCATCTATCGTCATCGCCGAGAGCACCCAACTTTCAAAACCTCAACCTGACATTCTGAAGCAACATGAAATGGAATACATAGAATGTATTGCCAAGATTGCTGCAAATAAGGTAGGCTCTCTCTATAGGGCTAGAAAACTTTTCAAACCTGCCAGTATTATATATCTCAACAAAGCCAACATTTGTCTGTGCATGTTGCTAAATGTGGGATGATGCATCAACTACTAGCTTCTCCCTATTGGACAGGGCGCAGAAAGTATGCCTAACCTACTTTCGGATAGTTTCTTTCTTCGAATCGTTTGCCTTTCGAAATTATTATTGTTCACTTTTTTCCCGACAGTACCAACATGTAGAAATTTCAATGTAATGTGAACAAACGTCTCTGTGCCCAACTTATCACCTTGGTTGTCTTCCTATAAATGCCACTTATCACAGCAGCCGCTTATGCTTTAAGTTAAGAGAAATCCTTGGAAAATATCACCTCCGCATATGATTTTACATTAAACTTGCGTAGCAAACGTTCATTCACCAGTTGTTTTCATAACAACATTTTAAATAAAACGCACGATAATTCAAACATACATGTGTCTAGTTTGATTAAATTTAAACCTGCAAACAGTGTTTTCTGTAGCTTGTATACAAGTTGATTCACACCATATGCGACGGGTGTAATTCGCAATTACTTTTTACTTAATCATAAGAGACACACTCAAAATTCGAGTATTATAAAGGATCCTTGTTTTCATGAAAGCTGCGATAATTCTAATAAAATATGTATAGTTATTCATATAAATTATACTGATTCACACAAAGTTGTATATTATTAATTAATTTAAACGCGTATCTCCAAGAAATAGATGCAGTTTCCCGCAAGTAAACACCAGCTCCTTTTAATATTGTATTTCATGCTATGCTTGAAAGAAAATGGTAAACTCTGTATAATATATATATATATATATATATATATATATATATATATATATATATATATATATATATATATATATATATATATATAAAAGGAGGTTGTAGTTTGTTTGGATCATTGCTGGTAAATATAAGTGTAGGTTTTTAATCCGAGGCTGTAGCAATGTTATATAGGTCCCGGAAGGTGGAAAAGGTGAACAAAAACAAACGAGACGAGAAAACAAGAATGGGATCCCAAATCAATTTATTAATATTTCACGTGAAAAGAAGCAGGAGAGTTCTCCAAATGGGAGATAAGTCAGAGTAAGGAAAGTTACTCGTAATTATTCATTACATATATATATATATATATATATATATATATATATAGCACAAGACAGGTAGAGGCTTACTTATCGCGCAACCTTAAACCAAACGTGACTTAAAAGAGGCACAACCAAAATATATTTCCACCTCGTCACTAATAAAAAAAGAGAGCATACTATAAATGTATCAGCATTGTTGTAAATACATAACTAAAGAACAGCCCATCTCCTTGTGCCGTATTGAAACAACTCATCGACCTTATTTTGGAACATCTGTGAGAGAGTGCGACACGCTAAAAGATTTAACTCATCGGGGTTTACTTAGGTGAAAGCTTACGGGCGAAGGGCGGAGTAGATGGTGTGAGGCGCCATGATTGACACTGTGTCAACGAGTTCTTTCTTACCTTCCTTTATTTTTGTGGCTGAATGCTTTTTTACCTATTTGTGTAGCGAATATCTATTTTTCTGATTCCGCTGTGAAAGAACGCAGCTACTTAACGACCTCCGCACGGCACCTAGTTTACCTAGCCAGAGAAATAACATGGAATTTTAAAGAATAAAATATATATTAGATAAAGAATTATACAAACATCTTAATTTTTATTCATTTTCCATTTTCCTTGCTCAATCATCATTATTAGTATTTTTTGGTTCGTTAATGTGATCGCAATTTTTTAATGATATCATTCGCCCTGACATCATAGTGATAGGTACGTGACGTCAGAGTGATAGTATTTGATAATATTTTAACGCCATCTCGGTTTGTCTTCTGATTGCCACTTGTGCAGTATATGATCCAGGCATGGTACTTGTGCAGTATATGACCGGGGGCATGGTACTTGTGCAGTATATGACCCGGGGCATAACACTTGTGCAGTATATTACCTGGGGCATGGCACTTGTGCAGTATATGACCCGGGCATGGTACTTGTGCAGTATATGACCCGGGGACTGGTACTTGTGCATTATATTACCAAGTCATGGTACTTGTGCATTATGTGACCCAGGCATGGTACTTGTGCAGTACATGACCCAGACATGGTACTTGTGCAGTACATGACCCGGGCATGGCACTCGTGCAGTATATGACCCGGGGCATGCCACTTTTGCAGTATATGACCTGAAGCATGGTACTTGTGCAGTATATGATCCGCCGCATGGCACTTGTGCACTATATGAACCGGGGCATGGCACTTGTGCACTATATGACCCAGACATGGTACTTGTGCATTACATGACCCGAGGCATGGCACTTGTGCAGTATATGAACCAGGCATGGTACTTGTGCAGTATATGAACCGGGCATGGTACTTGTGCAGTATATGACCCGGGGCGTGGTACTTGTGCAGTATATGACCCGGGGCATGGCGATTGTGCACTATATGACCCGGGCATGGCACTTGTGCTGTATATGACCCGGAGTATGGCACTAGTCCAGTATATGACCCAGGCATGGTACTTGTGCAGTATATGACCCGGGGCATGGCACGTTTGCATTATATGACCCGGGGCATGGTACTTGTGCTGTAATGACCAGGGGTATGGCACTAGTCCAGGACGGATACCTGTGCAGTATATGACCCCGGCATGGTACTTGTGCAGTATATTACCCGGGGACTGATATTTGTGCAGTATATGCCCCGGGCATGGTATTTGTGCAGTATATGACCCGGGCATGCTACTTGTGCATTATATGACCAAGGCATGGTACTTGTGCACTATATGCCCGGGGAATGGCACTTGTGCAGTATATGACACAGGCATGGTACTTTTTCATTATATGACCCGGGGCGTGGTACTTGTGCAGTATATGACCCGGGGCATGGCGATTGTGCACTATATGACCCGGGGCATGGCACTTGGGCACTATATGACCCGGGGCATGGCACTAGTGCACTATATGACCCGGGGCATGGTACTTGTAGAGTATATATATATATATTTTTAAACATTTTTTGTTTTTCAAAATTTATTTTTACTTCAAAATTTTTTTTCCGTCAAAATTTCTTTTATTCTTCAAAAGTTCTTTTTTCTTCAAAAGTTCTTTTTTCTTCAAAACTTTTTTCTTCCAATAGTTTTTTTCCTTCTAATTTTTTTTTGTTTCCTTCTAAATATTTTTTTTCTTCCGTTTTTTTCTTCAAATTTTTCTTTTCTTTTACTTTTGCAGTAAATAATCCGGGCATGGTACTTGTGCAGTATATGACCCATGGCATAGCACTTGTTTTTTGTTTTTTTTCTTCCAATTTTTTTTTATTTCAACCTTTTTTTCTCTTCTGCTTATTATGCTCATCAAAAGGAGGGTGAATGTCTATGTTTGTATGTTTTTTATCGCCCCGGGCAACGCCGGGTAGCCCTGCTAGTATCACTATAAAATCTGTGTAGTCTTGCAACGGTGATGGTTTTTAAAAAATTCTTCGTCATGGGGGAAGACGTAAATGCATTAGAAGTTGGTCCTCTTTTTGAAAGCGTTGGGTAATATGGAAAATATATCGTGTTGTCGGTCTCCGCACTCTAGTATTTTTTTTTAATATTCCGGGTTTAGCATTAGTGTTGTGGTTTGTATGATGTCAATCCTACCCGTAATTCTAATTCACCCTACTTTTATTCCCCAACAGTTTTTGTGCTCCTAAAATTATGTGTATTGCGGTAGCTTTATTCTTGCACTATATTCCTTTTAACTCGTTAGCAAGGATCATATATTTGTCTATTTCTCTGCCTACTTCAGCGTCATTGTGTGATCTGATAGCATAGATAACTCTACTATCTAGCCGACATTTTTTCTTTTTATGTATTATTACCATTTCTGGTGCCTTTTCTTAGAGGATTCTGTCGGTTTGTATTTCCTTCTCTCAGCGAAATTTCTATCTTCTTTCCAATACGGGTTCCAGTTTTGTCTGAACTATTCGTCTGCATGTTCCAAGTGAAGCCGTTTTCACAGTTCCAAGTGGACTATCATCCCAAAACAAACATGTTTATGTATATATTTCTCCTGGGATATTTATGTAGTTGATAATCAGACGAGATATCCCATAAAAATTATGCATGTGCAAGAAAAAAACCATAACATATATCCAAATATATCCGGCCGTCCAGCGTGACCAATTCCAGTCTATGCCTCCTCTCGTTACGGACGTTATCTAATCGCAATTAGTCACAGCAGTATCGATGATCTCAAGCGTACTCGGGTGAAGAATTTTACATTTTCATTTGCTGATGAGACCAAACCGAATTGCTCAGTATTACGCAGTCAATTTGAGATAGATAATTCAGCTAATGGTAGATATATTGAATAATATTATATGAAAACATACGGACATATGGTTTTACTAATGAGTCACCACTTATGAAGATCAAAAGTCATTCGAGGATTATGGTTAATGAGATCGATTGATTGTCAGTTGAATAATGAATAATATTATGAGAGGATTGAAAATGTTGAATTAAATGAACAAAATTACTTTTAAAAACGGTTTCTGACAAGTATTTCTGGACGTTGGATTTGAAAACGATCATTTGGTAGTCCGCACGGGAAGCAATTCCTTGCTTGCATATTCCAGAGATGGAAAGCTCTTACAAAGCAACTCTGTTCATGGAAATTCCGTCTGATGTTAGGTAAACGGAGCAAGAAAGTAAAATTCTTTGCAGTGGTGATCGTGACACTAACTCTTGTTGTAACTGAATCTCAGTTCAGCTTTTTCCATGGAAATAACAGTTGCGTAGCAAGTGACTAACAACGTCTCTTCTGTGATAGGAAAAGAAGAGATCATCCAACATCGAAGTCGATTGTGTTAAGATAAGAAAATATTGTTCTGAGAGATATATCTCTAGATGTGACACTAAGTTTTACCAAGAATTTACACAAGGGTTAGTAAGTATATTATCGGTTTGAGTTAATTGGGATCGTCTCCTTCTCGCAACTTTAATAGTACTCTGCCTTAATGTAGTAAGTATAAACATAATTGTTCTAGCATACTTTGGGATGATTATTTCATCATTCTTTATTTTTGCAATGTAATTACACACACACACACACACACACATATATATATATATATATATATATATATATATATATATATATATATATATATATATATATAAGGTTCGTATCCACAAATTTAAACCGACAGAATCTTAACTGTGTCTATATAACAGTGCTCAATAATAAATACATCTATTTATATAATAGTTTTATTCACTCAAACATTTGACTACACGCCATGACACGTTTAACCCGAGCGCATGGTGTTTACATATTCATAATATAAGGATATGAATATAGAAAAAGCAGACATTCATTTTTTTCTATAATCTTGAGAATGTAGGGTTATACGAGCTCCGGTTGAAACGTATCATGATGTGTAGCCAGATGTTTGTATAAATAAAACAAGTATATATATATATATATATATATATATATATATATATATATATATATATATATATATATATAAAGAGGTAAATCTCAAATATTTAAATATTTATGAAACAAAAACTTTTGTAATATGATGTGTATATATTGTATTATGCAAATAATAACAGGATTTAGTTATGTCACTGCTCTGTATCTATGTATTATTTGGATTATTCGGACGACTGTACTGATCGTTTCAGCCGATGTAACCCTCGACCTTCCGATCTCGGAAATCTTTATGTCGAACTCTGGAATCCGTAAAGAATTTCGAGCGGAACCCCTTTTTAATTCGCAGGGATATATGAGTCTCGTTCTGTCAGCCATGACCGGGCAGCAGTCTTAAGTAATTCGTAATTGTATTCTTTTGTCGCCTTACTGAAGGTGTAACGTGTGAGAATACCATCTAAGATGAGAACAGTAGTCCGAATGATACAAATAATACAAATTATCAATCCTCATTTAAAAATTCCAAAATTCTGTATTTATGTTGTATTTTTCTGTAATATGCCATGTTTAATATTGTATAAAAAACAAAATTCATTATATTATGAATAAAATTTAAAAAAATGTTGTACTACTTTCTGATAGTCGACCAACGCGAACGTAGACACCATGATCATGTTGTACTCTATTCTATTAAAATGAAATATAATTATCCAAATACTTAGGATGATTTAGTTTCAAAATATATAGGTAATTGTGGTCTATCTACATTTTCAAATTATGAAGTCAAAATATAGATTTCCGGCTTAAACAAAGCCCCTCGATATAATTGTGGCCTCTTTGATAAAAAATAAATATACTTATCAAAATATTCAGAATAATGCGGTTTCAGAATATATATGATGATGGGGGTCTATCGCTATGAACCTACAAACAAATGGAACAACAATATTGTATATGGCGAGATATTTATATATAATTATGTCGATAAAACAATTTTTACATAATAATAATAATAATAATAATAATAATAATAATAATAATAATAATAATAATAATAATAATAATAATAATAATAATGGAAAAGTCTGCATTGCTAGAGATTAAAAAAGGAAAGTTGGAAACGACTGAAGGCATGGAACTGCCCAACCGAGAACAGATGAGGGCGCTGGATGAACAAGAGAGCTATAAATATTTGCGAGTTTTGGAAGCAGACACAATCAAATCAACAGAAATGAAAGAGAAGATTGGAAAAGAATACCTGAGAAGAACAAGAAAGATCTTAGAAACAAAATTATATAGCAAAAACCTAATCAAAGGAATAAATACCTGGGCAGTATCACTAATAAGATATTCTGGACCATTCATAAGCTGGACTAAAGAAGAACTCAGGCACCTTGATCAGAGGACTAGGAAATTAATGGCTATGCACAATGCACTACATCCAAAAGACGATACAGACATACTCTACGTTAAGAGAAACGAAGGGGGAAGAGGACTGGTAAGTATAGAAGACTGTGTGGACGACACTAAAAAAGAGCTGGAGAAATACATAAACAAGAACACAGAAAGGCTGATCACCGCAGCAAGAGATACCGTCCCAACAAATAACGCAGGAAGCATCGAAACTGGTCACAAACAGACAAGAAAAGAAAAATGGGAAGAAAAACAACTACATGGACGCTTCATATAATTCACAAGAGAAGAAACCAACGCAAATAGCTGAACATTGCTAAGAAAAGGAAACTTGAGCAGAGAAACGGAATCTTTACACATGGCTGCACAGAACAATGCGATTAGGACAAACTACATTTAAGCTAAAATAGATAAAACCCAGGGAAATAATGAATGCAGACTGTGTGGACAAATAGACGAAACAGTAAATCATATAATAAGTGAATGTAGCAAACTTGCTCAAAAAGAATACAAGAACAGACATGATTGTGTTGGGAAAGTAATATACAGGGAACTGTGCAAACAATTGCATTTCGAATATGCAGACAAATGGTACAAACATAAACCAGAAACAGTACTAGAAAACGAAAAACACAAAATCCTATGGGATATGGATATACAAACAGATAAACTCATACAAGCAAGGAAACCTGATGTTATTATAATAGACAAAAATGAAAAATCTTGTAAAATCGTAGAGTTCGCCGTCCCAGCAGACAGAGAGTGAAGATCAAAGACACTGAAAAACCAAGTAAATACACAGAACTAGCCAGAGAACTGAAAGCAATATGGAGCATGAAGAAAGTTAGTATAATATCAATAATCGTAGGATCACTAGGAACAATCCAAAAAAACCTGGAGAAAAGACTGGGAGAAATTGGAATCAAAGGGACTATCGGAACCATACAAAGGACGTCAATGATCAAAACAGCTGCAATCTTAAGGACAATCCTCGAATGCGGAAACTAACACACATAAGCTACAAAGGCTAACCAGTCACAATAAATTTACAACGGAGAAAACAAAACCACATGGAGAACACCACAACAAGAGCCAAGGAACAGAAACTGCAAGAAACAGAACTTCATAATTCCCCCCCCCCCCGGCCTCAGCTATCACTACACAAAAATGAACCCAAGAAACAGAAATTACAAGAAACACTATAAGCTCCTTCAATTCCACCCCCCGAAAAAAAAAATTAAAAAGAATAAAAAAAAAATTTTAAATAAGGAAAAAGAAAAGGAAAAAAAAAAAAATTGAAAGGAAAAAAAATAAAAATTAAAAAAAAATTTAATTTAAAGAAATATTATTTTATTTATTTATTTATTCTTTTAACTGGTGCCGGCCTAGGCTGACACAAGACAACCTATTTGTAGAGGGTCGAGGAGGCTGAGAAGACCGAGGAGGGACAGCATAAACCAGACCTCCACTGGAAAAGTGCAGAGAGTGCTGAGACCTTGGGGAGGCTTATTGCCACCCATATCCCAGAGAAGACCAATTGTCCTTACCAGCGAGAAATCAATGGTAAGAGGCTGTTGCGATACCGCATTGTTATCGAAAAGAGGTGAAGAATACTGGAAGTCTGGGGAGACTTGTTGTCACTCAGACTCCAGGAAATACCACTGGTTATTGTCGGTGAGCTATCACTGACGATGATCTGTGTGAGAACTCCTAGTGAGTACAAATAATAATAATAATAATAATAATAATAATAATAATAATAATAATAATAATAAAAATAATAATAATGATCATTTTGATAATAAATTTATTATTTATTTGCCCATAAAGTTTGGTATGTGTATATATATATATATATATATATATATATATATACAGGGTGGGCCAAAATAAGGGTCCTATCTTTAAATTTGAATAACTTGAATTTGAATAACTTCCACAAAATAAAAGTTAAACTCACCAAACTGTATGTGTGTGTAGACCGACCCTTCCGAGATTTTTTGAAATAAACAAAACAAATTTTAGCCGAAAAACACTTCTTAAAACTTACAAAAACTAAAGTATTGTTTTTTACACTGTTTTGAGTTTTTTAAGCAAAAATAATGTTTTCTAAATGAGGGTACGTTCCTTAGGGCTAATACGGCTCATGCTTGCTTCGGAAGGGGTCCTTTACTTATTCTTAAAAAAAAAAAAAAAAAATCAATAAATAAAAAAGTTATGAATTTTTAAAAATAGGACCCTTATTTTTGCCCACCCTGTATATATATATATATATATATATATATATATATATATATATATATGTACAACGTAATCTCTAAAACTAATGAACGGATTATTATGAAATTTAAAATATATAATCTAGGCAAAACAGTTACATGGGTATATTTTTATTTGCAAATATTTACATTTTAGGGGTGCATATATATAAAGTGTGTTTATAAAAGTTTAGGAACCGATTGTTATGAATTTTGGAATATATATTCTCGGCAAGCCGGTGCGTAACATAAGCACAACCTTGTTTGGCCTTTCAGCTAGAATCAAAGTGTAGTATCTGTTCTGATACTGCATTTAGATTTTCAGTCCTTGGTCAGTGAAAGAGAAATTCTTGTAGATTAAGGAAATTTTGACTTTTCTACCACCCCAGAATTCCTTTTTTGAGGTAGCTGTATTATCTTCAGTTGAAAAAACGACTCTGTTTAGGGAGAGCGGGCAAGTAAATACGAATATCCGCACATTACGTTTTGTAAACTTTACATTTAAGGGATGCGTCCACCCAAACTCGCACACTCATCTAAAACGTTTTAAATTAGCTAAAGAAATATGTAATCGATATATATATATATATATATATATATATATATATATATATATATATATATACACATACAACCACACTCCATCGCGCCATACAAAGGTTAGCGAGTATTGATTTACTCCTCTCCAGGAGTTAGGCACAAGGCCAGTTTTTATCTTACTGCCACAAGTAAGATGTGACCCAAGGTCGGGTCGGGAAAGTGGGGTTTAAAAATTGCCTGGGCAGCCCCGTCGGCATTCCCCGGTAGGGGCGCCTCAGGCATTAAGCAATAAACTTACTCCTTCCCAAAGAGGGGAGACGAAGCCTGGGAGGGTGGACCTCCTAGAACTGCACAGGACAGACCCATAGACCGGCATAAATCAAGCCCCGAAGGCCAAGACAATACCAGTCTATGGGGTGCAGTATCCATCGGAACAGATACTACACTTTGATCTTAACCAAAAGGCTTCGTGATGAGGGGAAGCAAATAGAAAAAAAACAACATTTTTTTGTATGACGAGATTGATTTATATTTATTTATATGAATATGAATACACATTAATCTTTATTATAGAGCGGAAGATTGTTTTTCTGTTTACGAGTCACTTCATGTTTCTCATGATTTACTGTTTACGAGTCACTTCATGTTTCTCATGATTTTACGTAATAAAACTTTACTGATCTAAAATGCATCATGGGATATTTTGATTGATGCTTTGTTGTTCTTTGTAAAATAAAATAATCAGTGAATGTAATGTTTTGTTTAGCAATGTCTTTTTACTATGAGGGGAAGACATATCGCATTTAAATGAGACTACTTATTTATTTACATTTGATGCTATACTGATAACCGGAAGTTCCATTATTTTACGGAAGAGTATTGATTAACGATGAGTGGAAACCGTCATTTCGTCCACAAATATAAATAGCGATGAGACAGCATGGTAAATATACCAGTCATATTTGAAATTTTTAATGAAAGTTTTACAACTACATTTAGAATTGTCATCTCTGTTAGATTAGAAGAGGGTGAGATGATTTTTGTTTAATGTATAATGCCCATGGGGTTGAATTTACTACACGGTAAGTTATCGAAAAGCGTAATGTTGCCAAAGTATTTTTTGAAGATAGAAATGTGTTTGTCATTATTGTATGCAAACATTTATTCCAGGTTATATCCCCACGGCCTGATAGACACAACACAGAAAGGGGTATGTCCACGTGTCTTCAGCGTGGTGGTTTAATGAGTGGAAGGGCCACTAGTAGGAACGCATGCGATCTTCGTGGCATCGGTCTATATTTAATGCTGAGTCAACCAGAATACACCACTAGTGACTTCCTGTGTATCACAGTTATATAACTATTTACACTAGTTACGTTGTTGACAAGCACCAGTAAATTGCCCAATTAAGGAAACACCGATGTCTATAAGGTGACTAATAGTGGTTTGACGATCAAAGACTTTGTTCGCTTTTAATATTTAAAAACAATTAATTATTGCTAAATTTTAAATGATCTAATAAAATCACCCCGCGTCAATTTGGTTTATTAAAATTCATTGATTAAAATGCAGTTAACGTGAAATAAATATAAATCTATATACAACTATAAAAGTAAGTGTTTTGAGAGTTTCACTGTTATAGCGCAAATAGAAACATCTGATTTCTTAACGAAGAACGGGCAGAGTACACATTAAGTAGGCAGCAGTTTTTTACGATATTAATACTCGAGTTTGTATCTCATGTAAGTCAGAAGGATTTTTAGCTGGATACGGTTTTTATAAATTTTATAAACATAACTTTTAATACATATTACATAGATATTTTTGAAACATAGCTGATTTTTTTTTGATAATCTGCAAAAAACGTAGGCATAAACGTTATTCGGCATTATTTCAAAGCCAATTATTTTTGTTTATTAACATTATTTTTTATGTATTTGACCAATAAAAAAATAGGTAAATATGTAGTTATTTTCTCTCTTATAGAAAATACTAAGTAGCGTATTTTTCAAGACATTTCACAAATATGTTTATGTAATAGATATAAAGCGGTACGAAATAAGTAAATATGACAATTGATATACTCAGCTACGTTACCAACACCGTTCTGGAAGCGGGTATAATCTAGTATGATTGAAAATATATCACTTTCAGTTTACGATCTGAGAAAATTACTGATATTGTTCAAGCTAATGCGAGTACGGTTTTACCTGGTTATTACAGAGTTCTGAAAATAAGATATTTAAGATACCAACATGAGATTGTATAAAAATACAGCTTATATATATATATATATATATATATATATATATATATATATATATATAATAGCTTATTTTAGAAATCTCTGCAGAGAAATATATATTATCACTTGAGGGAATGCAATACTGTAATTTTTTTATTCTACTCAAATTCTGGAAATGAAACAACTTTGTCAGCAAGCGGCCATGATTTTCAGTTTTGATCACATACGTTTTCCCAGTTTGTTACTCAGTCAGAAGGTGGTATTTGATCAATATCAGCCGAGTAACGGTTGTGTTTCATGTTGAGAGATTAGAAATCCTAATTTAACACAGGTATAGTAATAACTGACGATATGGCCTGCTAAAATATTAGGTTATTTTAGGAACTAAATATAACCTGTTGAATGTAAAAATATATATATAGAACAAATGCATAGCTATCGTCTTATTTGTCTCATTTTCCATTTTTATTATTATTTTGCCTTTTATATTGGTTATAACATTACAAGGTCAATCAACGAAACAATTAGACTGACCTAATTTAGCTGGTTGCTAATTAGCTTTGCTTAATGACTTCAAATGTTTTCTTTCTTTTCTAGTGGCCGCTTTCATTCGATTCTTCCAATTCAATTTTCTTTTTCTTTTTATTGTTTTCTTTCAATCTATCCTTTCAACAGTGTTTAACTCTATTTTTATATCTCAATCTATACGCCTTTCTCTGTTATCTCTAGTTTCGTCTCATCTTTTTTTTTATTTCCAAACGTCATCTTTATCATTCAATTTTTCTATCTCTTCTAATCACAAGTCCTTTCATTGTAGCTGGCATGTTCATCACTCCAACGTTAATATGAATTTGTCAAGCAAGGTTCAATTTTCTACCAAACCAGTATGTCCCTACTTCATTTTGATATCATGAAAAAGGCATTAATTCATCTCCTTATACACTTAAACGCAAGATCTCACTTTCATACCCTTCCAACACATGAATATATATATATATATATAACGCTCTATAATAAAGAGTAAATATTTGCATATAAATAAATATATTTACTTACATTTCGCCGCGCAAAGGTTAGTGAGTAAAACATGTGACTAATTTTCGCTGCAAGACGAAAACATTTCAAGTAATGAAAGGAAGCGAGAAAGCAAATAGAAGGTCAGAAAACCACCTCAAACTTACCTATTTACCTGACATGATTTCGGAACGAAATCATTTACTTTATTATCAAAAGTACACCAGTGATTTTTTTTATCATGTCATCTAAGTAATAATAGTAATTTATATAAGAAAAATTGAATAAGTGACGTAATTCTACGAATCTGTATGCATTTTTGGTAATATATCTAGATAAATAGCGACTGTGAACATTTTTGAATCATACTTTATTTTTCCGAAATTATTAGCCAAAATATTAAAGTCAAAAAATGAAAAAGAAAAAAAAATCTCTTCTGATTTTTTAAATTTTTATTTTATGCATGTTTAAATTCAATATTTATTATATTGAATTTAAATATGCTTTTATCGGCTTTTCACCTCATTTATTATAACATTCTTAAAAAATATGTTTAAAAGGAAAATATGAACTCTTCCATTTTAATACAATTCTCGTAGGCATGCGCATTTCCTCATATTTGAAAGGTTAATGAACCGTTATTACAATACTTCTTTTTCATTCCATACCAAACTACGAACATACGGAACTATTATTACTTCTCACCGCTCTGAAGAAACTAATTTCTCTAGTGAGATTATTAGCCAAAAGATCAAAGTAAAAAAAATGAAAAACCAAAAAATCTGTTCTGATTTGTTTTCATTTTATTAATAAATATTGAATCTAAACATGCTTTTATAGGCTTTTAGCCTCATTTATTATTAAATTCTTAAAACTGATGTTGAAAAAAAAAGTGAACTCTCCAATTTTAATACAAGTTACGCGGGCATGCGCGTTTCCTCATATTTGAAAGGGGAATGAACCGTTATAATAACAATATGTCTTTTTCATCTATACGGACTACTACAACATACGGAACTATTATTACTTCTCACCGTTCTGAAATAGCTAGGTTTCTTTAGCGAAATTATTAGCCAAAAGATCAAAGTAAAAAATGAAAAAGCAAAAAAATCAAAAAATCTGTTCTCATTTTTTAAAATTTTATTTATAAATATTGCTGCTAAACATGTTTTTATAGGCTTTTCGTCTCATTTATTATTAAATTCTTAAAAAGATGTTGAAAAGAAAAAAAATATGAACTCCCCAATTTTACCCTTAATTTCAAACGGTACTCAATTATCGTCATCATTTTTTAATTTTTTATTTTTAAGTAGTTACTATCACCACGACGCCTGGTAGTAGACATACACCGTTCATTTACGTTTCGTTATCAATTTCATATGATCGTTAACAATCCACGTTTTAAATTCACCTTGATGTACATGAATAAAAAACGTATGTTTTTCCGTCCGTTATAGTTCGGACACTGTTCGTTTTACTTTCGCCCTGAATTGTACATTGTCATTCATCATTTACCTTTTAAATACACCTCGAAATATATGAGTTAAAGAAATATGTTTTACTATCCGTTATAGTTCGTTTACGTTTCGCTATGAATCTTATATAATCGTCCTCATCCACGTTTTAAATTCACATGAATTAAAGAAATATGTTTTACTAACCGTTATAGTTGTTTGAACCCAATTAATTTCTTTTACCACTGGATTTTAGTCATATATATTTCGTTATGTTGTACATGCTTTATAAAAAATTATATTGCCATGTAGAATGTACACTTCCGGTTTATCAGCAGTATACAAAACTAACCGAAACCTACGTTTCTATAATTAACTATGTTGCTGATACAAAAACTAATATTATTAAAAAACACATTAAAATATTTTTATATTTACTGGTTATTGTTTTTCATGTTATTAGTAATATTAACTATTTTATTTTTTATACCGTAATAAGTTTTAATATCTAGTTTCATCTATTTTCTCCTTTGTTTATTTAATAATATTTTAATAGTCCCGGCTTTATCTTCCTGTTGAAATAGTTCCGATGTAAACCAACAAGTCTAATCAATATCCTAAAGACGATGCGCTCGTAACTATAAAAAATATGAAAAATATATTATAATATCGTATACACATTTTCGTCTATAACTATTGTTTTATTTTACCAGATATATTAATATGTATATGCTTTATCAATTCAATGTATTACTTATTGTAATTCTGAGAGTAGCTGCAGAATAGGTCTACTGGAATTTTAAGAGTATTGTATGAATATTTTATAATTCCTCGTATCATCCGAAACAATCGTATGCCGAATATAATACAATCATTTTTTTGAAAGATTTGGACTTGCCCTTTCTTTCATTTTGCTGTAGTTTAAAACTAAATAATAAAAATATTTAATACCATAGCTCACACTATTGAGCTATAAAAGTACTTTCTTTTATTAAAACTTTACATTTAAAACATCAACAATTCTAAATGTTAATAGAAATATATATATATATATACATATATATATATATATATATATATATATATATATATATATATATATACATATATATATATATATATATATATATATATAGTTAGCTTTATTTTTTGATATACATAAAACGTATAAGGATCTCTTCTACTCGAAATTCCGAAAAAAGCGTTTTTGAAAGCGAAATCATGTTAGATAAAACCCAGCCGGGCAATATCTCAGACTTACATGAAAAACTAAACGGACATGCTAAACATTGAAGAGATAATTTCATCAAAAGTTTTACGAGGACAGTTGAAAACAATCACCGTTGAAAGACCATACGGATTTTCTAGTGATATTATGTAACGAAAAAAAAGAAAAATGTTACTATTTCCTGAAGATGGCTTTTTACAGTAAAAACCTTGTTGAATTTAAATGAATAAATAATTATTAAAACAAAATATATGTATTGTTTAGGCTTCAAAACAAAAAAATATCAAAACTTATTTTACTATCTAAAAATTTGGAGCTTATTCAGTAATAATCAAACCTGTTTTGAAACATTTTTGTTAATCGTGAAAAAATTATTGCGAAGCAAAACTACCAAAAGTTGATTCTGTGTTTAAAAATAAAAAAATGAAAATACCTGTTACTCTTATCAATTTATCTATCTAAGATATTGGTTTAATTTTTTATAAGAATATAAAAATAAGTAAAGGATAAAAGACCTTTAGTTAATGAATCTTTTGTTTTATAACATTTATTTAAAATTAAATTAGTTACGATATAAATTAATTAATATATAAATATTTCCGTTTTCTCGTGATTGCCGATCTGGTGAGCCTTTATATAATTTACACGATGAGTAGAATTGTAGATCCGTAGTTAGTGGGGTTATATAGGAATGACGGATTAATTATAGTTCCTAATAGTAGCGACCCTTTAGTAACTAGCATTCAGAAAAATAAAAACAGTATTTAAATATTTAGGATTAAAAATAAAGATAACCCCTTACTGTAATCAAGTCAACTATTTAAATATAACATTAAACTTAAAAGAGGGAATATATACACCTTTTATCAAAGACAACCACACTCCAATATACATTAACAGTAGAAATGCATTATTAAGCAAATACCCAAAACTATTAATACTAGAATTAATAAACACTCAGCAAATAATGATATTTTTAGGCAAATAAGCATATTTATAATATAGCATTAGAGAGCAGTGGTTACATTAAAGAACTAGAATATATCGAGAATAAAACTAAAAATAACTCCAGGAATAGAGGCCACAAACTATTATGGTTTATACACCATACTGCCAACTACCTAGCATTTTCATAGGTAAGTCTTTCTTGAATTTAATAGATAAGCATTTTAACACAAATAATCTTTTATGTAAGATATTTAATAGAAAAACAGTAACACATAGTTATTCCTGCACTAAAAGCATGGATAGTATAAAATCAATACACATAATCAAAAAATACTGAATAAACCTGATAATGCTAATGTAAAATAACATAAATGTAATTGCCAAGTAAAAAGTGAATGCGAACTAGATGCTAATTGTAATGTGAAGTGCGCAGTTTACAAGGTCACAATCTTTCCTGAAGAAAATACCAGGGACAAGAAAATTTACATCGCTATATCTGCGACGAGATAGAAACAGCGTTTTCACAACCACCCACACTCTTTTGTGAACCTAAAACTTAAGAATAAAACGGAGTTGGCTAAACAATGGTGGTCACTGAGGAACGAGGATTATACACCGGTGGTGTATTGGTCAATGTTGTGTAATTCCAGTATACCTAGAGGATTTAGACAGAGATGTAATTTGAGCTTGGAAGGAAAAATACGGATTCTGAGATACGAACACAGCAATCTGTTTAACAGAAGAGATGAACTGATGGACTAGGGCAGACATAAATTTAAATTTAAAATTAACAGTAACTCTTAATTATAGATTTACAGTAATCCTGAATAGTGGATTTTCCTAAATTTGGTCGGTTCTTATGTCTCTAAAGTTGGAATTTATTTATTTTTTTAATTATTTGTTTTAGGTTAGAATGGTATTCTTAACTATTTTTGGATTACGATACCATTTCCCTACCCCTACTCCTTCTTTCTGAATCGTCTTATTTTTTATTGTTATTGGCATTTTTTATGCTACTATATTTCTTCCTTTTGATTTTCCCTACTTATTTGACTTCATCTTATTCTGTCTTATATTATTTTTACTTTGAATAGGTTTTATTATCATTATTAACATTATTATTACTATTATCATTATTACTATTATCATTATTATTATTATCTATTAATAACTAAAATAAATTATTATTTTGTATTATATATTATTAGTATTATCAGTATTACCATTATTATTCTAATTACAGTTACTATTATTATTATTATTAACATTATTATTACCACTATTAATAGCATCATTGCTATTATTATGGTTATCTTGATTATTTTATTTTTATTTTATCATTATCGCTATTGTCATTATTATTATTATTAGTTGTATTATAATTATTATTATCAATATTTAAATTATTATTATTAGAATTATTATTATTATTATTAGCCTTATTATAATTAATATTATTATTATTTTATTATCTTACATTGCTTTCATCAATAGTATTTCATATCCTAATTTCATCATTAGATTAAATTCTGTTGTCTCAAATTGATTCAAATACATTAATCGCTTTAGTTAGGTATTTCTTTCTTCTTTTAATCTTCTGTCTATCTCACTTTATTTTCGGCTATATTTTTTATTCTCATATATTTTCCTTTTCAACCTGTTTCTTTCTTTCTTTTCTTTTCTTTTCTTTTCTTTTCTATCAGTTATTATTTTAATTATTTTATAACTTTTATATTTTTTGTCCCTCTTATTTTTATTTTTGTTTTAACTTTATTTTATTTCTTTATTTGTATTCTTGTTTGGATTGTACCCCCACCCCAACTTCGCCTGATCTTTTTCGATTGTTTTCGCCCCCCTTCTTACAACACGGAGTCTGGCTGTCTGTCTTCGGTGGGCCCCACGTTTCGAAGAAGGGCGTTAAAGTTTAGTTTCATGTAAACATATCATAGCAAATATGATGAGTATTTAAATAAACACAAATATTTTTTTTATTTTTCATTCCAATTTGAGACACATATTATCTGACCTCTTTATATTTCCCGCCCCTTCTTTTCGATGATTTTAACTTAAGTGTGTTGCTCTCCCCTTGTTTATCTCCCATCTCTCTGCCTATGCTATTTCTTTTGGGCTGATGATAATTTCTTTTTTCCGTCATTTCCAATATGTAACTGTCCTGTTAGCATTCTGAAGAGGCCAGGAGGTCGAAATAAATTATAATGCTGACTGTTACAATGTGTATGTGAATTCTTTCTTTCTATATTCTATTCTTGCTTCGTTTTCTACATTGAGCTACATTGTTTTAAACATGAAATTCAAAGGAATTTACCAGAACAATCTATTACTAATGGTTATTTGGTATATGTCTGCCTGAAGCCGAAACTATATTATTACTTCTAGTAAGTGTACTATATTTGCTCAGTTCAGTTTACTATACTATAGTAGATTTTTTAAAAACACATTTCACCCCAAACAAGGCAAGTTGCCACTGTAAATGTAAAGGGTAACTGAGAATTTGGGTGTGGGTTTTGAGTGTCAGCCCAAGTTGGGAGCAGTGTAGCGAGGTGTCTGTTTACATTAGTTTTAAACCTCTGCGTGTCGGTACTGTCGGGAGAAACAGGGAGCAGGGATTGAGTTTCAGATGCCAGCAGTACTAGGAAAGAAGGTATTGGAGTAGAAGACTCTCCGGCATCTGGGGGCCTCCACAGTGAATGGATGGGATTTAGCTGATTGTCGAGTTGGTCTAGTGAATGTACGTCGAGGGGGCACCAGAGTAAGGTATTCTCTTTCAATACTCGTTTTAGGAGAGCAGTTATGTTATGTTGTCATGTAGCCACGCTTCCAAGATGACCTCCTCCTTTTATGGAGGCGGTGGTGTAGTATCTATTCTCATGAACTCATCCTCCTATGTATTACCCCCTTGCTGGGCTTGTATAGTATCTGTTCTGTTGTCATGAAGCCATCATCCTAGGCATTCACCCCTCCTATAGTTTGCACTGTATTATATGTTCGTTCGTCATGCTACTATTCTCCCAGGCATTAGTTTTTCTTCGTGGACAGTATAATATATGTTCGTTTTTCGTGGTACTATCCACCCAGACATAACCTCCGTTTTTAGGAGGTAAGGTAGTATATGTTTTAGTGTCATTATACCATCTTCCTTGAGATTACCTTTTTCTGTTTTGGGTAGTAGCATATTTTTGTTAGTATTACTTCATTTTCGTATAAAACTATTTAAAATCACATCACAGTAGCATCTGTTTCCATCTTTGTCGTGTTTCATTTAAGGCAAACCGAACGGTAATAAATTAATTAGTATCATTCACTCGTTGATTACAGTACTTTTAAAAAATATTACTGCGTTTCTTTTATGAGTTTAACATATATAATAGTTATACTTGGTTTATATTCAATTAGTACGTCCTTTCGCGTATTTAATCGTGAACTTCGAAGCTAAACTGTAGAACTGTAAATGTAAGGAAGTGATGTACTTGTGAATGGCTATTTCAAATATTAAAAGCGTATATATATATATATATATATATATATATATATATATATATATATATTATATATATATATATATATATATATATATATAATGAATAATTACGAGTAACTTTCCTTACTCTGACTTATCTCCCATTTGGAGAACTCTCCTGCTTCTACTAACCACTATAAATAGTAGCATTAATACTGTATCGACATTGTGTGCTGAATAACAAGTAAGATCGAGAAGAGTACGTTTGTTTCTTTCTTTCTTGGCTGCTATTATATTGCGATTTTCCTGTTATAATTATTCTTATTATAGTTATTTTTGTTATTGTTGTTGTTATTTGGACTCTCTTTTTTAGAGCCGGATTAGTTTGAACACACGACTTTTTTTTTCTCTGCTGTTTTTTTTTATTTCCTTAACGGATTTTTTCTCCGGCCATGGCAGTTAGCCTTGTGCCAACAAGAGAAAAGACAACGACAATGGGGTCAACACCTTCGCCCCAACCTGGAACGTCGGGCTGGACTAAACCCCCGGCGGTGAATATTAATCTGGAGGAATTTCTAACTAAAATGGAGACCTACAAAACTAAAATTACAGAAACAGGACTGATAATTGACCTTCCAAAACTCCAAGAAATTCAGAAGAAAACTCTAACGATGTTTGTTATGGACATGAAAATTAAAAAAGCCGTAAGATCCTCTGTAGAAGTTATAACTAAACTTTTAGCTTCGGTCGGTCATAGACCGGTTAAAATAATCTAAACACGAGGACATCACAACTGGTCTGCACTTTTTGCATCAGAAGAGGAGTGCATGACACTTGCGAAAAAATAGATTATTACACCAGAATATGTAATACGAATCGAAACATCTTGGCAGACGGAGGACTACGATATCTGTGTTCAATGTCCCCTTCTATATTGAAGGCACTCACATTGGAGCCTTTTTTACAAAATATGCAGAGTTGATGTCAGTACCGTGCGACCAATACCTCTCCATATGGAATTTTGATATTCTCATCGACGAAAAAACGTTTTACGAGATACCGTATTATCTCGAAATTGAGAACGACAAACTGCCGGTTATTGTCGCAGGAAGAAAACCGGCCTGTTGGAGATGTAATGCAATAGGGCATCTCACCTTTGACTGCCCAGAAAGGAAACAAACAGTCAACAACCCCAAAAATCATGCTGGAGCACATCTTGGCCCTAAAATTGGGTTTCCGCTGATAGAGTCCCCCCCCCCCCCCCAAAAAAAGACAAAGCCAGACAATGAAAAATCTTTTGCAGAATTCGACGAAGATTACGAAAGAAATGAAGGATGGGCTATTGTAACGGGCAAGAAAACACCCGGAAGACTCGCTCTGGAACAATCAAGAATAGAGGCGGTAGAAGAAACTAAAATATCAAAGGATCCAGGGAAAGATTCATATGTCTATGCAGTCAACTTAAATAAAAAGCTGCGAAAGGAAGCATAACTCAGACCTAACTTCCCGCCCCAAAGCAACAAAGAAGACCCTATTTATATACCCCCAACAACACCCATTCCCCCCCAAAAGACCTCACCACACAAGATGCTGCCCCCAGTAACCACTATAAAAGAAAGGGAGTAAAAACTCATACCTCTAGGCCCTGCCTCTAAGAAAGCACGGATCAGCACCCCAAGACCCTCCCCGTTCGCCTCCCTACAACAGACTCCGACACACACAACCCTGCTTCCCTTAAGAAATCAAAAATGCTCCCTCCCCCTTCCACGCTTCTCAAGCACGCCCTAAGGCCCACTCCCCCCCCCATTCCCCGTTAAAAACCGACATATTTGGCCCCCCTCCGCCGCCCCAAACTTGTGAAATTGTTACTGCCCCCGTCAAAGGAAAGGAAGGAAAAAACAGCCCTTCTATCCTGGTGAAGATATATGTAAGATTTCATCAGAGGTTATCACCAGGGCGAAGTGTCATCACTACACTGACCTAAAAAAACTACTCGCATTTACGGAAGTAAAAGGCAAATCAATCGAAAACCCCTACAATTTTCCAAATGCCACCCGTCTATTAACCGTTATACGACCTCGAGACGAAGGAAAATCGGGTTGGAGGATGATTGAGGTAGCGAACATTACGTTTGATATTTACCCGCTACTAGCGATTCATAAATCCCCAACTTTAAGAGAATTACGCAAATCCTGTCATGGGAGAGTCCCCATTTTTAACATCCATCCCTGTACAGAGCTGTAAAACTAATCTTTCTCTTTGATGTCGGCGGTGTGTCCCAGGATGGCCTCATCAATACTGCGATGGGAACTTATTCCATGGGAAAAACCGCCGGTATCTTGACCCCAATCAATGTTCATTGGAGAATCTCAACCCTAAAACACTACAATGGCACTCTTTCTAGCAAGCGTGGATATCCGAGGTTTGAGGGCCGATCTTCGAAAATTACGATCATGCCTGGACCTTCGAAGCCTTGGAGTGGATGTATGTTGTGTTCAGGAAACTCACTTAATTCAAGGTGATTATTTAAGTGCGCTGTCTAGGGATTTTGATGTCTATTCAGCTTACTTCAATTCTAACTTGAGAGTGGCTAGTGAAGCGAACTATAGATGCGTCGTGTGACCCTTGTTTCATGAATTCGGAAGGAAGGCTTTGCGTTCTGGATGTTACCATAAAAGATACAGCGTTTCGATTGATTGGGGTTTATGCGCCCAACCTCCAGGCTGAGCGTGTTCCCTTTTTTCGGCGAATCGAGCGGTTCATGAACACACCTCGTTCAGTTATTTTAGCGGGAGACTGGAACGCAGTCCTTGATCCCGATTTAGATCGAGCAGGGAATCATTCTAGGGGTACTAACAGAGATCATGATACAAAAACATTTCGGGACTTTGTCGATGAGTTTGATCTTATCGATAAATTCCGAAATGAAAAGCCTCGTGATATAGTATGGACTTGGACAGCTAGACGCGGCTCCGGTGCAGTACAGCTTTCGAGTTATATTGACCGGTTCTTAATTAGAAGAGTCGACGTAGAATTATTAGAATGTCCAAGTTTTCATAATATAGTTTACTCGGATCATAGACTTGTTCGTGTCCGTGTAAACTTAGATAGCCGTAAACCTAGATTAGCTGGGTACTGGAAACTCAACACTTCGTTGTTCGATGTAAAGAGTTTCCGGGAACAGCTACTACTAACATATCAGCGGGTAATGGCGGGGGCTATAATTGGGAATGAGTTGTGGGTGAAATTTAAGAAAACCATTAGGTCCTTTTCTGCTGATTTTAGCCAACGACTCAACCTAGAATCTAGAGCAGCAGAAGTGACACTAGAATCTAGATTAGGTTGGGCAGTGGCGATGGCGGATAGTACTAATGTTACTATAATTAAGGCGAAGCTCGCCTCCTTGCCTAGCAAGGAACACGAAGCTTCTTTAATTAGGGCTAGGTTAAAGAGAATGCCTCATGAGATTGCAAACATGGCCGCTGAATTGCGGGCAGAGGAGCGTCGACACGCTACCGATCGATATATCGCACGTGTCACAGTGCCGGACGGACGTACCGTGACCACAAACGACGGTATTTTGGAGGCGTTTCGTAATCACTTTCAGGATCTTTTCACCAGGGATCCCGGTTTGTCTTTAGCGCATTTCGACCCCTATTTAGCTGACTTTTCTCACCTCGGGGCGACCGAAGCGACTAGGTTCGAAGGTTGCATAACGGAGGATGAAGTCGTGGAAGCCCTAAAGGGAGTCGGCCTGAATAGATCTCCTGGGATCGATGGTTTGCCCTACGAACTGTATTTGAGGTTGTCGCACATTTTTGTACCCTTGCTGACAGTTTTATTTAACGCTTGGTTTAGGAATGCGTCAATACTTTACCAAGGGGATTGTGAAATTGTCACGCAAGAGCAAAGATGGTGGGGATGGATTAATAATTTTCGGCCCTTAACTATGCTAAACACAGAGTTAAAGATTTTGGCCAAGATTTTAGCAAATCGCCTGCAGACTGTTTTGCTGGTCTGATCAGCCCTGAACAGACTTGTTCTGTGAAGGGTAGGACCATTCAGGATTATTTGCACGCGATACGCTTAATCATTGAGAAAGTCGACACAGAAGCCGCGCTGATCAATTTAGATCAGTCCAAAG
This sequence comes from Sepiola atlantica, assembly GCA_963556195.1. NCBI lineage: Eukaryota > Metazoa > Mollusca > Cephalopoda > Sepiida > Sepiolidae > Sepiola > Sepiola atlantica. The sequence continues at coordinate 68,517,787 of OY744531.1, forward strand.
CATTCGATAGGGTGGACCATCGCTACTTGGAGGCTGTTTTGTCATCGGCCGGTTTTGACCAGCAGTTTCGCTCCTGGATTCGCCTCCTTTATGCAAACCCCGGGGTGCTGGTGGAAGTGAATAGTTTGAGGTCAAAGCCCTTCAAATTATCCAGATCTCTTCGTCAGGGTTGTCCGCTTTCACCGATGCTCTATGCGCTTATGTTGGAACCCTTCCTTCACAGGCCCAGGGTGAACCCGGTCCTACGCGGGGTTACTTTGCCAAGTGCTTGCACCATACTGAAGTACTCTGCCTATGCCGACGACGTAACAGTGTTTGTAACGAGCAGTGCCGAGATTAGTGTCGTTGACAGAGAAATCAGAATGTATGAAACGGTAACAGGGGCTAAAATTAACTGCGACAAGTCTGTTGGCTTGCGCATCGGTGCCTGGAAGCGTGTATTCCTACAGGGACCCTTCAGCTGGACTGACGGGCCTTGCAAGCTACTCGGCGTCTGGTTCGATCCTGATCTTCAGCTGGAGAAAAATTGGTCGGAAGTGTTAGAAGCGATTCGGGCCGCAGCTGGTCTGTGGACCCGTAGAAATCTTTCATTAAAGGGGAGAGCGGAGGTGTGTTGTCCACACATTTATCCGATCATCCTATATCGTCTATCAGTACTTCCACTCCTATCGGATACACTGCTTGAAATGCAGCGGGCTCTTTTCCGGTTTTTATGGCTTGGTAAAGCCCCTAAGGTCCGTCGCGAGATCTGTTATCTACAGCCTTCTGAAGGCGGTCTGGGTATGCCAAGTGTTGAGATTCGTCAACATACGCTTCGGCTTTATAACCTGGATCGAATGTGTACACCAGTTGATGGAAACGGTGGCTTCTGGAAGGAAGACATCAAGAAAGCCTTTCCGGCTTTGAAAAGTGTGCACTTGGAAAAGGGGGAGGCACACAGGTTGCCCCGAGGCGAGTTCTCCTTTTATCGCGAGTGTCGACGGGCCTTGAAGTTCCTCTTACGGGTGAAAGAAAGCCTCTCTGACACCCAGCTCTTGTCTCGTAAGGCATTGTATCGGGTCTTAGTGAGGGGATCTGTTCGAGATGAGAAGATTGAGGGGCTCGGTTTGTCGAGGGGGGAGCTACGCTCAATCTGGCCTTGAGCGCCTGGGCTAAAGGTCTTCGATAATGACGAGGCATCTCTAGCCTGGCTGATTATTAGAAATGCTATCTGGGTCGGCAAAAAGCTTCATGCAGCTGGCATTAGGGCTTCGCCTATTTGTTGTCGTTGCGGTGACGAAGACGAGACTGTAAATCACGCCTTTGTTTATTGCCGCATCGTCGTGCCGCTCATTAAGTTAGTTGCAGGCCTCATGGTTCGCGTACTGAATGTAACGTCTTTCGACCTGGAACCGATTAATATATGTAGCAATTCGGCTCCGACAAATGATAGGAAAAAACGTTTTGTATTTTATTGCTTACTAGCGTTGTTGAGAAGTGTGATATGGCAGACACGTTTGAAAGTTGTCTACGACCGTATTCGAATTTTCAAGTATCGTCTGAAGATCTGCATTAAGGCCGAGAAGGCGAAACTTCCTTCGGCAGATTTTGGTGAAAGATGGGTGACAGTTGCACGATTGTGTCGAGTGAGAGGAGCTAGTCTAGAGTGGTATCTGGACGTTCCTTAGGCAAAGGATTTTGGGTTTCTCCAACGAACGTTGATCATGTCCCGTTTAAGGCTAGATTAGTTGACTCGTTTTTGACTATTATTTTTGTTCATAACTTAGCTAGTGTATGAATGATTTCATTAGGGTCCCGTTTTATTTTCGGCCTAGCCCCCCCCCCCCGTTTTTTTCCCAATTTAAGTTTTTTAACTCCCCAACCCCTCTCCCAATTAGGTGACAGATAGCCAGATTTGCCAGAGATGCAGATCACCTTTCGAGATTTTCGAAAGAGGTGATACAAATAAAGCGTTCGGACCTGCATCGCGTTTCGACTGGAAAATCCGCATATCTGCCACAACTGGGGAATCCTTATACTAACACTTAGACTTTTTTAATTGTACATAAATTCATTTTCTTTTTGTATATAAAATTTTTATTACCCAAATTCCCCATCTCATATTGTGTAATTATTGGTTTTAAGTAGGATAGTCATGGTATAAATTCTTTTGGTGTATGGTGCATGATTGTAGTGTGAATGTGGTATTTTGGTGAATGATGGTCACGAATAGAACTAGCCAAGTTAGACAAGTCAGAGTAAGTTAGTGAAGACCGATCTTTTCCCACCCCCTTTTTGGCCTTGTGCCGCATTTCTGTATTCTTTATGCAAAATAAATATTTTGTGTGCTGAATAAAGCTTTCGCAAGTTACGTCTGTTCTCGTTAGTCATTACAATTTATTCAGCACACAATAAACATGGAACAATTAATGCGCCCACAACGGTTTGACGTGGAATCTGACACTTCTAACTCTGAACAACGTTGGACTCATTGGAGAGCGACATTTGAAAACTTTTTGCAAACGTTGCATGCAGAAAATCTCTACGACCGATAAACAAATTCGGACTACTAACTAACTATGTATCTCACACGATACACGAAATTATTATGGACTCCAGCACTTATGAAGAGGCTATAGAAACATTACACACCACTTACCGAAAGCCCAAAAATGAAATATTTTCGCGATATTTACTTGCTACACGGCAACAACAAAATGACGAATCTTTAGTGCAGTTTTTAAATGAATTACGAACTCTTAGCAAGGACTGTAATTTCCGGGTAATGTCTGCCGAAGACATTCGAGACGAGCACATTATGGATGCTTTTATTAACGGACTCCAAAATGTGCAGGTAAGACAAAGACTGCTCGAAAACAAATGTCTGAACCTCAGAACAGCTTACGAACAGGCTTATACGTTCGAAATTGCCGAAAAACAGTCGGTGTTCTACCTGCAGTCGGATACGGTCGGTGCTGCTTTGAACAACACACACTCTTGTTATTCGACCCCCTCTTGTGTGACTTCTTTCCCTAACCGGGAAATTCCGGGCACTGCAAACCTTTCAGAGTTGCCTATCACCGCTGCTTCCACAGGTCGTAAATGCCACTTTTGTGGGTTAAGTACACACCCTCGTTTTTCTTGTCCGGCCAGAGATGCTAGGTGTCACAAGTGATGGAAATTGGGACATTTTTCTAAGGTGTGTAGGTCTTCCAAAAATAATGTTTCTAAAAATTCTATCGCCTCTCTCATGGTAGCTACTATAACAGCTGCGTCTCCAGACTCCCTCTCAAAAAGTATAATGCGGGTTAAAATTAATGGCGTTTCTACTGATGCATTAATTGACACCGGCAGTTCTAGTAATTATATTAATTTTAATATTGTAACAGCTAATAACTGGAAATATTTTCTTGTTCTACTCGTGTATCTATACTTCTTTATAATCACAAGTAATTGGATATTGTCTGGTTAATTTACTTAAAAAAATATTTCATACAAAAACATCAAACTTTTGATAATGAAAAACCTTTGCAGTGACGTGATACTGGGGCACGATTTTCTTCAGCATCATTCTCGTATTGAGATTCCCTTCGGAGGACCCAAACCAGCCCTTAGCATTTGTGGTTTAACAGCAGTCAATGTTCAGTACCCATCTCTCTTTAATAATTTATCTCAAGACTGCAAACCTGTAGCGATGAAATCTAGACGCTACTCACTTAAGGATAAACAGTTCATAAAAACCGAGATTACGAGAATGCTTGGTGAAGGAATCATTGAAATGAGTGAGTCTCCATGGAGGGCACAAGTAGTAATAACATCTTCCGAAAACCAAAAAAAAAAGACTAGTAATTGATTACTCTCAAACAATAAATAGGTTTACTCTACTGGATGCGTACCCACTGCCACGGATAGATAGAAATTATAAGCGAAATTGCTAAATATAAACTGTATAGCACACTAGACCTTAGAAGTGCCTATCACCAAGTGGCTATCAAACGAGTCGATCGACCCTACACGGCTTTTGAGGCAAATGGCCGCCTCTACCAGTTTAAAAGAATACCATTTGGAGTAACGAATGGTGTTGCCAGTTTTCAGCTAATTATGGATAAAATAATTAGCGATGAAAAATTGGAGGGCACTTTTGCCTACATTGATAATGTAACAATATGTGGACACAACTATGCAGACCATAATCGTAATCTGAAACGATTTATGGCGACGATAAAAAAATACAACCTCACACAAAATAACGATAAATGTAGTTTTAGCGTAGACACCATTAATTTACTAGGATATAGCGTAAGCAAAGGATCTATGTCACCAGACCAAGAACGATTGAAGCCGCTTCTAAAACTGGCAATACCTAATAATATGTGTGCCCTAAAACGAGCCCTTGGTATGTTTGCACATTACTCACAGTGGATTGCTTCTTGTTCAAGCAAAATTCACCCATTGGTACAAACGGACACTTTCCCCCTCTCGCACACAGCAATGGAGGCCCTTAAGAATATTAAAAAGGATATATCCAATGCAGCAATTACGGCTATAGACTCCACTATTTATCTGGTGGTGGAAACAGATGCATCTGATTATGCAATTGCTGCCTCTCTAAGACAATCCGGGCGTCCGGTCGCTTTTTTTTTTCAAGGACCTTGTCGCGTTCAGAACAGCGACACTCAGCAATCGAAAAAGAGGCTTATGCTATAGTGGAAGCACTCAGAAAGTGGAGACACTATTTGATCGGACGACATTTTAGACTGATTACTGATCAAAAAGCCGTCGCATTTATGTTTAACACCAGGACAACAAGCAAAATCAAAAATGATAAAATAGCGAGGTAAAAAATAGAACTCTCCTGTTTTTCTTTTGATGCAATCTACCGACCCGGTAAAAAGAATGCTGCGGTTGACGCACTATCGAGAGTATGTAGCTCGATACTCAACACGGATGAGCTTCGGACCTTACACAATGAACTGTGCCACCCAGGAATAACACGAATGACACACGTTGTACGAACCAGAAATTTACCATATTCTTCGGATAACGTAAAGAAAATGATAAAATCGTGTACAATATGTGCTGAACATAAACCACAATTCTTCAGGCCTAAAACCGGGACACTGATAAAAGCGACACAACCGTTCGAGGGAATAAACATCGATTTTAAGGGTCCACTACCATCTAATAATGGGAATCGTTACATTCTAACCGTCATCGACGAATATTCACGATTCCCTTTCGCATTTTCTTGTCCAGACATATCAGCGAAATCGGTGATACGGTGCTTGTGCTCTTTATTTGCCATTTATGGTGTTCCAGCCTACATCAATTCAGATCGTGGAGCCTCTTTTATGTCTGAACAACTCAAACAATTTCTTCACGAACGATGAGTAGCCACAAGCCGGACGACGCCGTAACACCCTCAGGGAAACGCCCAATGTGAGCGCTATAACGGTATAATATGGAAAAGCATACAACTAGCGGCCGCAAACCGCAAATGCCAATTTACCCACTGGGAAGATCTTCTCCCAGAATCTCTGTACGCCATTAGAACCCTCTTATGTACAGCCACAAATGCCACGCCTCACGGAAGGTTTCTTCCATTCCAACGAAGAAGCTGGGCGAGAACTTCGCTTCCATCATGGCTCTCGAAACCTGGAATGGTTCTTCTGAGACGTTTCGTCCGTCATAGTAAGAATGACGCATTAACGAACCAAGTAGAACTGATTGAGGCGAATCCACATTATGCATTGATACGACATTCTGATGGAAAAGAATCGACTGTTTCTCTTAGAGACTTTGCACCTGCAGGGGATATACCTACACTCAATATAACCCCGGAGAGACGCCTACATCTCAGGTCAAGCTGCACCATATGACTCATCTACGGACTCAGTACAACCATCAGATACGGAGTCCATAACATCTGTAAAAAGTCAAGGTGCTCAGAACGAGCCAGAGGTGAACGATCATCCACTTGCTCCAAAACGAGCTCATCCCCGAACCGATTCAGAACCCCTGTTTTCAGAATCACAACCACCCGCACTTTTAATTTTTCCTCTGAATTTATTTTGACATTTTTCATTTTTATTGTATTCGTCTTTTAATTTTTTCTCTGAATTTATTTTGACATTTTTGATTTTTATTGTATTCGTCTTTTAATTTTTCCTCTGAATTTATTCTGACATTATTAATTTTTATTGTATTATTATTATTTATTTATTTTGCTATTATATATTCTTTCATTTTATTTTGATATTTTTCTTGATTTTTGTAGTCAAATGTTTTTTTGTCTTTTGGCATTATTTATTCATTCTTTTTTATTTTTCTGTATTTGAATAAAATTCGACATCTTCTTTTCTTGATATCTATTTTATTCAAGCCATGAATAAACTGCATATTTATTATTTTTATTTTTTTCTTCATTTATTTTTACTTATATAATAATAAGCAAGATGAAAATGAAAACTTGTAATCGGTATTTAAAAAATGACTGCCTGTATTGTGTTAAGTAAATATAGCCTGCTTCTATATACATCTCATTTGTGTTAGTTATTTGCTTGAATATTATTGGCATCAGCGTATTCTTTCGCACGAACAAACTTGACTAAATAAAAGAATTAGAAAATTGGATACATGTCCTTAAAACAGTATTCATTCGTAAGTAGCTGGTCAGTTTCCGTTAAATTTACGTGCGAGAATGTAAATATTGTTTGTTTTCGTTTATTTTCTTTTTACAGCCAACGTTTTTAGGCTGTTTACATATAATCATCTAAAAAGTAGAATCTCCTTTTGGGAGAGGGCGAGAATAAAGTGTAAGACTGCGATAATACCTAGCAAAAAATAAAATATACCCAAAGAAATTTCTCTGAAATGGACCAAACATCATATGAGGCGAATTAAAAAAAAACTCGTCTTCCATTTTCTTTCTTTCAATTTATTTAAACGCGAAAAATTAATTAAATCCTCGGAGATAAAATTAAAATTATAAGCAAAATAGTGTTAAAGTTTTCTTAGAATGTATTTAAAAACCCATCTTTTGTAAATATATATTTTTACAGTTTTGTATAAATCGATGCTTTTTAGTTATTGACTCGAATAAAAGTTTTACTTTTGGCTAAAAATGGCGCGTAGTATTTGTTCTGACACTACACTTTCTTTATCTTATTTAGTTCTCAGTTGGAGAAGGAGATGAGTATCGAACACTGCAGTGTTTCATAGCCAGCAGCCCCCCCTCTCGGATATAGACCAATCGCATCATCAGGAGGATACCGTACCAGCAAATTTCCGGCGGATTATCCTCGACTAGTAACACTGGTACGGCGACCCTCCCTCGACGCTGGAATTGCTAATACTTGGTCTTTCTTTGCATGTATTTTGTCCATATGATCTTATGTTGACGTTTTCATGGTTTCTATCTGATTTCTCTTTCGTTCCAGCTAGGGTCATCCCTTTTCAGTCTATACTAGAGTGAGGTATTTTCCACTGCTGTCTGTATTCTTGTTGTCATTCCTGGCTTCTTTGTCTTCGAATCCATATCGGTTTTTGAGTAGGGACAAAAAACAGTTCTCAATGTACTCTCTTGCTTTTATTTCAATATGGTAATATTCTACTTCTCATCTTTTGTGTTTGCAATCTTCAATGCGCTTTCTGTGCCTTATTTCTTTCCTGTTTTCGTCACCTTTGATGTTATCTTTCCAACTTACTGTTCGCTCCATTATAATATTTTCCCTCAGACTTTGATTCCATATTACCATATCCGGCCCTCGATTTGTTTCAATTAAAGGGAGATCTAGAGGTTTTCCTATATTAGCATCGATTTCCCATTCTCCTTTCCAATTTATATTTGTTTTTGTCGCCTTTCTATTCGTTGTATTTATTACTTTTTCTTACTTAACAAAATGTATATTCTCTAATTTTTCAATCTTTTGTCTTTTCCCATCATTTATTTCATCAACTTTCTGTCTGAACATTTTTCATATGATTTTCTGCACTTGGTTGTGTCGTCATGAACGCCTATCTTGTCCTAGTAGACAATGTGACAAAATGTACTTTACTGTTCCTTCTTTCTCGCACTTACATTAGTCATCCCAGCGTGTTAAATTTGCTGGTGAAGGAAGCATACCATAATTTTATTTTTATCAAGAATAATAACCCCGTTGCCTCCCACGCACATCTCTATTTCCAACTAATGTCTCTCTCTACGACTATCGACTCCCATTGTAAGCACTGTCCTTGTACACTACTTTGTACCAGCTTTACTTTCCTTTTTTCTTTCATACTCTTCCGCATTTCATTCAAAACAGCTTTTCTTTTCTCCGCATCGCTACTCTAATAAAATGGTTCAAAACGTCCTGCTCCAAATTCATTCCGGTGTATTTGTACTGATCCGATGATATCTCTATGTTCTAATTGGATGATGGCTTCGTCAACAGCATGTTCTGCATTTCACTTTTTCCCCGTCCGAACTTCAGGTGGATCTTCCCTTATCTTACTATAGTTAGAATATCTAAGTGTTATCACTGTTCTAACTTTTCAGCTTTATATTCTTCCACTATTGATGCAAAAGATAGCGTCAGTTGAGCCGCAAGTGCGTATAGTGCTGATGTTGCTATCATTATCGGTAGTTCTAGCCATCGTTGTTAAATTCTTTTAACTCTCGAAAACGTAATGTCGTACATCATCATCGGCCATAATAATCTTGGGTACAACACAAACTATAGACACCCACGCTTGAATCTTCCAGGCAATAAAGATTTTGATCAATCGCCTTCAATCAATCTTCAGTAGCACTTTGTTTATCTTTACTTTGGCTTCTATCGTTTAGTGTTGTTTGATATAATCTTTGAAGGATTTTCACTGGCTTTTCTTTAACAGTTGCTATTTTACACCTTCGATCGAATACTTCACTTCCTTTTCATAAGCGTGACACTCCTTGATTTTTGCGCAATAAACTTCATTCGTTGCCCATGCAATCAACTCATTTAACCGTTCTAAAATCTTTCTAGTTGCCTTTTGCCTATTCGTTAGTACTGCAATATTATCCATAAATGATCTCAATGGTGTGTGCACAATGGTATTTTAACATCTACAAGATTTTAATATCATTTCAATCACTAAAACGAATAGAATAACTGATATTGTGTATCAAGCTGCAATACCAACTTCTAATCTTTGCAACTCCTTTGTATAGGTTCCCGTTGCAAATCTCATTCTTAACAAATCGTAATACTTCCTCACTATGAGTCTCATTTCTTTAGGGATCCAAAAGAATTCCATCGTTTGATCTATAAGGGCATGTGACACTAACCCGTATGCATTGGCAAGATCAAACGATGCTAATGACAAATCGTTTTTGTTGGTTTTAGTTTCCTGTTTTTCATTCAATATGAAAAAAGGCATCTTCAACGCATCCAGGGATATTAGGTGCACATGCCTTCTTATTTGATTCATCAATATATCCGTTTTCTGTCGCAAATGTTATGATTCTTTTAGCAAGTACTCGAAACAAGATTTTTCCGTCGATGTTTAATAAAGACACTTGTCGAAATTGTCCTAGTTCTTTTGATTCCGCCTCCTTTGAGATAAATTCCTTCTGCTATACTCCACCTCTCGGCAATATCTCTTTTCCCCATATTTCTTGGATTAGCAGAAAAAATCTTAAGAGTAATTATAAGTAAAAATATGTTGTTTTGAAGTGATGCCGAAATCAATTTCCCTTAAAAAACTTACAGGTCTCCAATAAGAATTGATCGCTTTACATTTAATTTAGGAGCACACCTGAACTAAAATACTTTGAAATTGACAATTTTTTAACTTGAAAATAACTTATTTACCACTGGCACAAAAGGATATTATAAACATCACGTCGCACTTTACAGCCCTAAACTCCATATTTACAATAAAAAATAAAAAATGGCGACATGTAGACCACAAACAAAACTTCAATATGACTACGTTAACATGATAAAAGTCTATTATGCTGCCACGAAACTGGATGCGGAATCAGTCCTTGGCTAACCCAAGTTATATTAAGTCCATAATGATATAATCAGTTTGCCAGCAACTAGTATTGTTTTTAATCCACGGTTAATTATTTTGTTATTTACTCATGCAAAAAGTGGAAACAATTACAAATATAAATAGGAAAGACAAAACAAATATTTTTTATAAATCAAGTTATAAGAATTATAAAAATAGTTCTTAAAAACCCAAATGAAATAAAAATTAGCAAGGAAAATGAAAATGATATTTTTGGATAATCTTAATAACGGTAGTATTTTTACAAAAGGAAAAAAATTGTTTAAAAAATATCTTCATTTCATACTTATGAACATATTTTAACAAAAAAAACTTTCACATATGTTTAAGTGACGAAAATGTGGACTGCATTGTTGTTGTGGGGTAATCCGAACAGAAATCTTGTTGCCAGCAAAAATAGAGAATTACTAAAAAGTAAATGAAATTGAACTGATCAATTAGTCAAACAAAAAGTAACATTTTAATTGAGTTTAATATTTTGGCGAAACTTCCTAATATACGTTACACCGTTTGTTTTAGCGATTTAAAATAACTTTATTAAATTTACTAAAAAAAGAAAATTGGACTAAGCGCGTTTCGTTTTTGTACTCTAAGTATGCTTGCAACCAAAGGGAACGGGTTTAGGACGAAACGATATCTAGCATATACTCTATTATGGAGAAACGATAACAAGTAAATGTTGAGTTTTTTATTTATAATTTGCTAGCATTATTTATATGTAAAAAAGTGTATTTTAATTATTTTTAGATTTAATGGAAAATAGTGTTATGATGCGAAAATAAGTATTTTCTTTATATTAGAACATTCATGGGGTGGAATGACGTCAGATACATTATAAATGTACTTCTGCAGTTAATCTTGATTCAGAAAAACTAAACAAATTATTTCCGACTGATTCTCTTATTAATAATACTAACATTAGTAGTGGAAGATATTTTGCCATGAAATATTTTGGTAGGCAGAAAAGTGATCTTTTATTTTACGAAAATAAGAATAATACTCCTTTCAACAACACATGTCTCTAAATCTACAAACATGGGGGTCGTTCAGATAACTTTTAGTTCAGAGTTCAAAATCGACTCCGAAATCTAGTGGGGTATGATGTCTTACAACCCATTTCTGACAGAAGAGATGTTGTTAGTCTCCCTCTACTCTATCGTTTTCTTCTATTGAAGATGCTCGACTCACCTTTCATATTTGGTTCCTCCTTGTAAGACATGCTCAATCATTGCTCCGTGTGCCAATTTTCAGACGGAACATCCACACACAGAGCTTCTTTGCCATCTGTTGAATATATTACTACGGGATTGCTTTCCTGAAGATTACAACATGGTCGTCTTAAAATCAAATGTCAATAGATTCTTTTTATGGACTGTCCCTACAAGTAATTCGAGCTTGGTCCATCACACCTATCTTTCCCAATACTCTCATAAGGTTCTTAATCTCTGAACTGACATTTCATTAACTATTATCCTTGAGTGGCCTTTGACCTTGATAAGTGGTGATCATTAGTTAACAAAATGTTCCTGAATCAAATAATAAGTAAAGGTCAGATTAATGTATGTATGCTTTTAATGAGTAAAGTCATTTAGCAACCAGTATACTTATCTATTATTATACTAAATCCGAGTCAATTGACGTTTGTTTATCTCAGGATTGTACCTACATACATTAGTAACACAGAACACATGATAACATATTACATAGTTCTAGGATAGTGTTAGATGTGAAATAAATCCGTTTTACTTCTTTACCTAATTTGTAATTAACTGAAAGCGTCACCAATCTCTCATACAGCTATTGATGTATATCTCTCGTTCGCTCTTACTCTATCTTAATTCAATAATTGTCTAACATTTTTTAATGTCTGTGAGCATTTATAGAAAGAGTGAGCTTATTTTTTTTAGTGTTGTCATCTGATTAAATACATGTGTCTCTATACACCACAAACACGTATTTACACAGATATGAATAGAGTAAATTGGCAATCTTTATAACCACTAATAATGAAGGCTGTTGCCAAAGAGTCCACATGGATCTTTGTGAGACAATATTGATTATTTTCCCTCTTTGATTAATTGGACGATCACTCGGTAAACTGTTAAAAGTGGAATGTCGAATTACAATTCGTATAAAATATCAATGTTTTAAACTTTTACTGCTGCTTTGTACAGCCCAAGTGACGAAGGAAGCAGAAACTATAAATATCTATTATTTTGTGGGTCTATATTTACTTCTTTCATGCTGGTGTGTATTAGATGGCCAAATAATTCATCTCTTTACTTCTAAATTATCCATAAGTATAATATAGAAGTAAACAAACATATCATTTTGAGTTATGAAAAAAAAGGAGTTCTTGAGATATGTCACAATTTATGAATTTTCTACTGAAATCCAAGTAGAATAAACAGCGATAGTGGTTGTGACCCAAGGTCATGGATACGTTTAGTGTATATACATATTGCATTTTTTGAACGAAAATCTCTTAGAACATACAGGGTGCGTAATTCTCCAAATGCATACCGTCGGGGGGGGGGAGAAATGGGTTATCAATTGTTCAAATCCTATCAGCCAGATTGTCATCGTTTTCACATTAATAATATTAGGAAAAGCACGAACTCTAGATTTCGCAAGATTTTTTCTCGGTAAAACAGTAACTTGTATTTAGCCCGTGAATGAAGTATTGGGCCACATTTGGGCTAGTGCACCAATGACGAGGCACTCCTACTTTGGATAGGGTGTAAAAATAAAGTATAACTTAATAAGTCCCGCACTATCTGACAAGCTCCAACCCAATAGCATCGCTCCAGTGTTGTATCCCTGTGCATATCATACATTCGTACCCTAGCAACGAAAATACCCCTGACAAACCCGACTCGCAGCCAAATACCACCGCCTCACCGTAGAGATCCATAGACATCTAAATATATTCTAGTCTGATAGTGTTATTCTACTTGTATTCAGAATTCCCTTCCTGTTCCCTGTTTCCTCGACTGCCCTAACATGCAGAAATTTAAATGTAATGTGAACAAATATGTTGTTGCCCAACACCCTAATGATGTTGCACCGTATAAATATGGCCCCTATTAGAGTAGCCCCTTACGCTTCAGTGGTAATATGTTTTGTTTGGGATGAATAAAGTAAAGTGCTCTAATCTTATACAATGGATGTTTTATGATTTGTTTATGTATTATTCCGTTTTTTAGTAATTTATTTCTTTTAAGACATAGTTTAATGTTTATTTTAAAAAAATATGATGTTATATCTGATAGCTGAAATAAGTAGAACAATGGCGCTGATGTTTAGGTCAAGGATGAAAAATGTCTATATTCTAACACTCTTCCTAACCTGAATAAGCAATTTAAAAAAAAACTAAAGCGAAATACATTTTTTCGTTTAAAGGGCAGGGCGCCTAAAAAAGAAAAAAATTGACTAGTCAGAATAAATTCTCGATTTGTCAGATGCAATGCTATCGAGGACAAACTCAGAGAAATAGACTGGTTTTTACGATTTTGTTTCTGCATTGAATAACTTCACAGAGTGGCTTTGCCGCAAACAAAAAAAAAGAAATCATGTATAGTAATTGGGCATGTTACATAAAAAGGAGACTTAGACATGTCAGAACCAGGTATCAGAAGAGAGATAATGTTTCAAAAAGTCAATCTTAAAGATAGAGATTGTACAAATGATCTTGGTTATATTTCTCCCAATCACAAACTTAGAAGGTTAATGTGAATGGAAGGTTCGTATGGATATATTATTCGATTGATAACTCTTTCGGGGTAATTGATGAGAAGATAAAGATGATCTTGTTTGTATTCGGTGTATTCGTGTTCTAATATCGCCCCAGCTCCTTACAGCTACGATCAACGAATCCCTCTGCCCCCCCCCCCCAACACGTACAGTTCCGATTAACTCACTAAACGTTCACGAAGGGATATCTAACTTCAAAGATGTTTTCTCATCAATTATTTATAAGTATTTGGTATCCGTCTGTCTGAAGCCGAAAGTATTCTATTACTTCTATTAATAATGGATATACTAGTCTATTAATAATGGATATACTATTATATTAATAATGGATATACTATTCTATTAATAATGGAGATTTCGTATCTGTTTGTCTGAAGTCGAAACTATACTATTACTGTCTTTTAATGTTCAATTCAGGAGGGTCTAGTGCAGTGACTGTCTCGTTATCATAATACTATTCTTCCAGTCATCACATCTTTCTTTTGAAGGGAAGCAATGTAGTATATGTCTGTTTGATATATTCTGGCAAGCATATGCTACTAGATCGAGCATATTTTTGCTAGTATCAACAATTGCGTATTGAATTTTCCCTCGTTTTTATAGGAGGGTATTCCCCCCCAAAACAGCTATTATGGACGAATCCGTACACGTGGATTTCAGATTAAATCAGTAGAAGTTCGCGGAGAAAAAATTAACTGAAAATATGTTCTTTTCGTCATACCAGTAATTGTGTAAGCAAAAAAGTAATTATTATTTTATTGATAAATTTCCCCTTTTTGATAGAGAGGAGGGAGAGCATTCCCCCTTATCATCATCCAAAATACTCAACTATTAATTTCAATTCCAATTTGTTTTGAGAAAATTAGTAATTAACGCAATAAAGCTTCGAGGCGAGAATACAAAACCAAAAACGCGACGCGCCTCATCAGCATTTGAATTATTCTGCTGATTAGGGGAATGAAGGCGTGCTATTTTTGTTTAGCTTGATTCAGTTTGGGCTGCAGGAATTATATGAGAATTCGTATATAATTAACACAGGGAAAACGTAGCAAAATTGGTATAATTGAAACTTGAAATCAGTTACAATTTTGAAGGGTCGGAAGTGGAAATGTAAATTATTTGATCATGGATGCTGGTGGAGCGGTGCTGATCAATGTTAGAAGCAGCAAAAACACTTGGGGGAATGAAAACTTTAAAAAGAAAAAGAATAAATGAGTTTTGAGAAGCAAGCTGCAAACACAATTTCGTAAATAGTCTAAATGTTTCTTAAAAGCTCTTAGAAAAAGGTATAATGACTTCTTGAAAATATTTCAGTCAAAGAATAATGCGATTTTAGAAATAAATACATATTTAATGTATTGCGTATTTGATAACATTTTCATAAGGAAATGCTCCCCATCTTCGCTAGTCTGTTCACTATTTAGAATACTAGTGATTACTCTACTACATCTCGTCAACCCTTACAATAGATCGAGCTTCTTTTGTTTTGTAGTTGATTAAACAAAGGCAAGGCTTTAGTAACATGCGTGATTAGTCTTAGCATTATACTCTAACCGTGGATGTGTTTCCATTCTAACCGAATCAACAAATTGCGAATAGGATGAGATGTGAAACACATACACAGTTAGAGTTAAATGCTAAGACGAACCAAGCATGCTACTAATGTCTCGCCTATAGTTGATCAACCAGAAAAAAACGCCCCTCTTATGACAAGACCAGCACTGGAATGAAAGGACCGTAATTTCGGTTTATTGCTTTCTACTTCATGGGTCACAACCTACGTCCTTGGTATATTCCAATATGAACCAGTCTCCTGTGCGTCATGACTGAGTCGTTAAGAATCTGTGATAAATCAAGGAATTGTCAATCACCTCATCAAAAAATTACACTTAGTTACAAGCTAATGGGGGACGATCTCTTCTGTTCCTACAACTCCTTTATCACAGAAGAGACTTTTCTAATATCTCTCTACTCTATCATTATTTACTTAGACGGATCTCGACTAAGCTCCGATTTCTAGTTCCTCCTTGTAGGACATTCACAGCAAGAACTCGTTTTTATCTACGACAATGGAAATATCTCTTTTCTTCCTCCATGTGTCTAGCGTCAGGCTGAGTTTCCATGAACAGAGCTTCCCGTCTGTGACACACATACCCACGAGACTGCTTCCCTGTAGATTACAACGTGGTCGTCTTCAATACCAATTCCAACAGATACTTGTGATGAACTGTATTCATAAGTACTCAAACTTAGTTCATTCAATAAATCATTTTAAACCCTCTCAGAATATTTTTCAAATCTCAATTAACAATTATTCCATCTAGTAACCATCATTCAGAAGCGACCTTTCGCCTTGCTTATTGGTGATGCATTCGTAAAAAAAATCATAAATCCACTATAAAAAGTTATGAATTATTACATTTAAAAGAATTACGATTTTCGAGGAAGAACTTCCCTTGGGGATATGACACAATATGAAATGAATTTTGTACGAAAAAAAAAACAAATCTATTAATCTATGTAATACTAAAACAGATGCTCTTGTTTACATGTTTGCACATTGAATAGTTTAGATGGTAAGAGAAAGGGCGAATAAGAGGAGAAGTAACGAAAGGAAGATACTAGAGAGAGAGAGAGAGAGAAAGAGAGAGAGAGAGAGAGAGAGAGAGGGAGGATAAGTAGCGATGGGGGATACAGAGTGGTTTTCGTAGCAGAAATGTAAACGAAGAATGCGTAAATCAATAAATTATTTTAAAAAGAAGAAAAGAAAAAAGGTGAGTTGCAGCGATATCATAAAAAAAGTTACGTATATAAATAAGTGACCTAAAAATGAGTAAAAAGAACAAGTAGCAGCAACACATATTTAGCGGCAGAAGGCATATAAAAAATACCGATTCAAAATTATAAACTCTAATGTATAATTTACTAACGTTGACCCGGTGTGCCACGGTTCGTATAGTATCTAAATAAATAAATACGAATGTTTCTTATCCTTATTATAACTATATTTACATCAATACAGTATATTCTTACTTAATTCTATCGTACAACATAAGTTTCTTTTTAATATCTTATATATAGTAATCTGCAAACAACCACAAACAGTTTTAAGTATTCGTAATTTGCAGATTTTACTTTTTTAAGTTTCTAATATATTGATATCACGTAATATACATTTGTAACGTGCATTGTCCTATTTTCTTATATATACGAAATAGTTTCGTCGATAGTAAAAGATCTGATGTCGCTTGGATTCTGACACTTTGGTATTGGCTGAAAGGCCAATACACTATATAAATAATGTTTTTTTATGACTAGGCATTTTTAAATGATTAAATGAAACTGAATTTATCTATTATTTTGGTACTGTTATCGATCCCGAACCAGCTTTCGTGACGTTCGACTCGGAATCGTTCGGCTGTTTTACGCAAACGAGCTGAAGCAGGGAGTAGCCGATAACTTTGGTACAAATTGAAAATAAGTGCTTTTGAAGACGGATTTTTTTGCCAGGAAGGTATTTTAAAGAAAATAAACCCAAAATGAATTACGAACAGCTTTGCACTGCAGTATCATCGCGAGCAAGTAAGAATAAATGATAAAATAAAAAAATATGTCGTGAAAAAAGTAATTTTGGTACGTTTTTTTTCTTCAAAAAAATTCATGTAAATATGTTTAATTTTCTTTGTTTGTTTCTTGAAAAAATTCCTTACGCTAACCCAAACCCTAACCCTAATCCTAACCCTAACCCTAACCCTAAACCCTAACCCTAAAGCCTAACCGTAACCCTAAAAATAACACAAAAAACAAGCAAAACATTATTATCCTAGGACGCAGCACCGTATCAAAAATGTCGTCTGGTATAAATCGGCTCGTAAACTCTCGGGCGTTTGCGTAGAACAGCCGAACACTTCCGAGTCGAACGTCACGAAAACTGGTTCGGGATCGATAAAAGCACCAGTATTATCTTCTAACAAGGCTGTATAGTGTAGTATCAGTTCTGTTGTCATAAGATTGCCGTCACATGAAGTACCTTCTTCTTTTTAGAGATGTGGACTTAATTACCCCAGATAGTACATGCTCTTTTAGATGATATGTGTATTGCATTATATGTTATGTTGTCATGAGACCATTTTCTCAGGGACGACTTTCGCCTTTTGTGTACTATCTATTCTGTTGTCATGATATCATCCTTCCAGGAACTAACTACTCTTTTTAGTAGTATAGTGTTTGTTTGTCACGATAGCATCCTCGCAGTCATTCGTTGGGTTCATTATATTATATGTTCGACCACCATGATATCATCATCCCAGCCTAGTATAAAATATATTAAGTAATGTACAGAGTTTGGATTCTTTGGGAGAAATAATTTAAAAAATGGAAACAACTTTTTAAGACAAAAGACTAAAGGTTTATAAGACGCTTCTCTAGATGCAAAATAATAAGAATAGAATGGATACGAAAAAAATATTACTTTACGTTGAAGAATTAATGAAAATAAAAGGATATATATATATACATATATATATATATATATATATATATATACATATATATTGTACGAAAGCTCAATTGAATACATGCTATAAAAAAGAATTTATGTGAATAGAAACTTCAATTAAAGAGAACAGAATCACGTTGACAAGAAAACCTCCAATTAAAGTGATGCTAAAATGACAATTCTCAATGCGGCAGAAACTTCCATTGAAGACATGCTAGAAAGAACAGAATGAATGTGGCAGGTAACTATCTGATTGAATACATGCTATAGAGAACAAAATCAATGTAGCAGTAAAATACCATTAAAGACACGTTAAAGAGAACAGAATCAATGTGCCAAGGAACTTCCATTGAAGACATGCCACAAATATTTACATGCGGCAATAACATTTCCATTGAAGACATGCTCAAGGGTAAATTCTCAACGCAGCATGTAACTTCCATTGAAGACATTTTAGAGAGAACAGAATCATTGTATAAGACAACTCTCATTAACGAAATGCTAAAAAGAAAAGTTTCTAGCAGGCAAATTCCATCGAAGACACGCTAAAAAGTCTTAATGCTAACAGAAAGTTCCATATAATACATGCTAAAGAGAACTGAATCGATGTAGCAGAAAGCTTCTATTGAATATATTCTAAAATAAAGTCTTAATGTGGTAAAACACTTCCATTGATAACATGCTAGAAGGAACAGAATCAATGTGGCAAGCAACTCTAATTTAAGACATGCTAAAATAGTCTCAATGTGACAGGAAGCTTCCATTGAAAACACGCTAAAAGGAACCGTCTCTACACGGCAGGATAGTATCATTGAGGACATGCTAAAGAATAATGGAATAAATGTAGCAGAACACTTGTATTGAAGACATGCTAAAAAGAAATGATATCAATGCTACAGCAAACTTGAATTGAGGTAATCTTGAGAGAAAAAAGTTTCCATGCGACAGGATACTATCATTGACGACATACTAAAAGAAACTCTTAAATGGGCAGGACACCTTCATTGAAGACATGCTAAGAAAACTGAACAAATATTGCTAGAAAACCTCAAATGAAGATTTTCTAGTGAAAACGTAATACATGTGCCAGTAAACACTTATTGAAGGCAGTTTAGAAAGAAAGGTCTCAATGTGACAGGAAACCTCGATTGAAGACATGCTAAAACGAAAAGTCTCAATGGAGCAAGTACAGAATCAATGTAGAAAGTAACGCTCATTGAATATATGCTGTAAAAATCTCAATGCAGAAGGAAACCTCTATTAAAGACATTATGAAGAGAACCTAATAAAGGTATCAGGAAACTTCCATTGAAGATTTGCTAGAACGAAAAATCTCAATGCGGCAGGAAACTTCCATTAAAGATATGCTAAACAGAAAACTCAAAATCCGACAGGAATCTTCGATTGACGACATGCTAAAAGTAAAAGTCTCAATGCTGCAATAAACTTTCATTGTAAGAATTGCGCAAAAGAAAAGTCAATGCAGGAGGGAACTTACATTGAAGACATGCTAAAAAGAAAAACCCCCATGTTTCAGGAAACTTCCATTGAAAGCCTGGCGAGAAAGAACATCATCAATGTAGCAGAAAACTTCCATTGAATTGAGGGAACATAATCAATGTTGCAATAAACTCCCATTAGATACATGCTAAAAAGAAAAGTCTCAATGTTTCAGGAAACTTGAAGTCTTACTAGTTAGAACGAAATCAATTTGGAAGGCTACTCCTATTGAACACATGCTGAATAGAAAAGTCTAAATTCGGCATGAAACTTCTATTGAAAACATTATAAAAATGTCAAATGCGAATCTAATAAATCTAACCCGAAAACTTCTACTGAAAGGATGTTGAAAGGAACTAAATCAATGTTGCAAGAAACCTTAATGACATACTGAGTATAATGAACATAAATCAATGTAGCAGAAAACTCCCATTAAAGATATGCTTAAAAGAATGTCTCAATGCGCAAGAAAACTTTCAGTAAAGACATTCTCAAAAGAGAACACTCAATGCGGCAAGAAACCTCCATTGAATACATACTAAAATGAATTCAATGCAGCAGGAAACTTCATTTGATAAACGTGATAAAGATAACTGAATAAATGTAGCAGGAAACTTCCATTAAAAACTTGATTGAGAGAACGTAATCAATGTGGTAGGAAACGACCATTGAAGACATGGTAAAATGAAAAGTTTCAATCCGACAGGAAATTTCCATTAAAGACATGCTAAAGCCAGTTTCAATACAGCAGGAAACCTAAATTGAAGACATGCTGCAGGGTACAACGAATGTGGCAGGGAACTCTCATTGAAGATGTTTCAAAACGAAAAAGCAAAATGTTGCAGTAAACTTCGATTTAAAACCTGACTAAAAAGAACAGAATCAATGTAGCAGGTAATTGAGGACACACTAAAGAGAAAAGTCACAATGTAGCAGCAAACTTGAATTGTAGACATGCTAAAAATCTTATAAATGTATCAGAAATATTCCATTGACAATTTACTAAAGAGAACTTAACCAATGTACCAGGAAACTACTATTGAATACTTGCTAGAGAGATCTGAATGAATGTGGCATGCAACTTCTATTGAAGACATGCTAAAAATATTACAGTGCGACATGGAACTTCCATTAAAGACATTCAAAACAGAAAATCTCAATGCGACATGAAAACTTCCATTGAAATGATTGTAAAAAGAAAAGTTTCAATGCGGAAGCAAATCTCCACTTAAGACATGCCATAAATAGCAATATATATGTGGTAGGAAACTCCCGTTGATGGCATGCAAAAACGAACAGAATCAGTATGAAAGGAAACTTCCATTGAATACATGTAAACAGAATTGAATCGATATAGAAGAAAACTTCCCTTGAGGTCATTCCAGAAAGTACGGCATGAATGTGGCAGGAAACTCTCATTGAATTCATGCTAAAACCAACCGAAAACAATGCGACAGGACACTTCCATTAGTAACGCGGTAAAATAACAAGAAATAATGTTGCATTGAAACTACAATGTAACAGATGCTACAAAGAACATAATAAATGTGGCATGCAAATTTTATTAACGACATACTAAAAAGAAAAGTTGAAATGCTAAAAAACGGAATCAATGTGTAAGGAAACTTCTATTAGAGACATGCTTAAAAACATAAAGTTGCGGGAAACTGCCATTTAAAACAATCTAAAAAGAAAATGTTCCAGGAAACTTTCACATACTATAAGGAACTAACTCAATGTTGCAGGAAACTTCCATTGAAGCCATGCTGGAAAAAAAACAGCATCACTGCGACAGTAAACTTCCGCTAGGTATCTGCTAATAAAGAATGTCATCAATGTAGCATTGACGACATGCTAAATTATCTGAATCAATGTGGAAGTAAAAACACATTTAAGACATGCAAAAAAGACAGCATCAATGCTGCAGGAAACTTCCATTGAAAAGATGCTAAAAAGGACAGCATCAATGCTGCAGGAAACTTCCATTGAATACATGATAAAGAGAACACGGTCAATGCGACAGAAAACTTCCATTTATGTTATGCTAAAACGAACTGAATCAATACGACAGGAAATGTTCATTTAAGACATGCTAAAATGATGAAAATCAATATGACAAATAACTTCTACTGAAGATAAGCTAAAAGAAAAATAATCAATGTTGCAGGAAAATTCCATTTAAACATGCTAAAAAGAACAGAATCAATGCGGCAGTAAACTACCACTGAAGACATGCTAAAAGGAACAGAATCAATGCAGCAGTAAACTTCCACTGAAAGCATGCTAAAAGGAACAGAATCAATGCGGCAGTAAACTTCCACTGAAGACATGCTTAAAAGAACAGAATCGATGCGGCAATAATATTCTTTTGAAGACATGCTAGAAACATAATCAATGTAACAGGAAACGTCTATTGAAAATATCCAAGAGAGAACATCATCAATGTGGCAGAAACCTCTTATTGAAGACATGCTAAAAGACAAAATCAATGTAGAAAGAAACTTACATTACATGCATGCTAAAGAGAACATAATAAATTAAGGACATGATAAAACGTATGACATAATGTTAGTTGAATAATTAATTTAAAAAAATACACATTTCCTGTAAAATCTTAATGGATGTATTATCGTTAATTTAAGATTGTCAAAGTTTACTTTTATCAGTAATTTGGCCTTATTCTAATCAGAAAACAAGTCCCTCGTCGAAATTTACGCGTTACATAACTAAATAACACGTTACTCACGCTTTTTAACGTTTATGCCAAGCACAACTTGAAGTGACTAAATAGTGGAATGGTGATTTAACCCGCACCTTCTCCGACTACGACTATTATTATTATTATTATTATTATTATTATTATTATTATTATTACTACTACTACTACTACTACTACTACTACTACTACACTTGCAATGATGGACTGTGTTTTTTTTTGTCTGTCAGAACAGTTACATTTACCCGGCTTTGACGATACTTCTGTGCCTGGTAACCAGGCTCAAATATATTACCTGTTCTTACATGTATTAGTTAGTTCTTGCTCGGCGAATTTCGTGTTAGCGATTCGGTGGTTATTCGATCGTAGCAAGGCCTTCTTTTAGAGACGCTCTCTCCTCTCTTCTCTCGTTCTGTCTGTCTTGCTGTGGTCTACTCAAATTATATTCAGCTGGTAAAGGATCCTTGCGCCTCTTCTTTGTTGATTTGATGCTGGTTGTCAAGAGTTATCCCTTTAAGAATCTTGTGTAAAATTCGCTAACCGGGATTGTTGGTTTAGTATATGCATTTTATAAAAATTCCTCAATATTACTTTTCGATTATCTATCTATCTATCAATCTATCTATCTATCTATCTATCTATATATATATTTTTTATAGCATAGTGGAAAAAAACTTTCCAAGGGATAGCAGATTGGGGGGAATCATTAACAAAAATACTGTAAAACTGTCTTATTCAACCTGTAGAAATATAGCCACATCCATCATAGGATATAATAATTCTAAGATAACTAAAACAAGGGAAGCCATGTTCTCTTCTGGTGTTGATCCCAGTAACACCAGTCCAGTGAGAACATCCATTATAAATAACCATAGTAGTAGAACATCCAGCAACGGCCCAGCACACAACTGTAACTGCAGAGCTTCTAACATCTGTCCACTGGGGGGGGAACTGTAGAGTTTCAAGCATTGTCTACAAATGCGATGTGATAACAGAGAGTAGTAGGAAATCATATATCGGTTCAACCGGGGGTGAGTTCAAAGATAGATTCAGAAACCACATGAGTTCCTTCAGGGGAGGCCAAAGGGAAGACATAGATAGGCCTAACACTTCTGTTGGCCGTTTTGTGAGAAACCTCATTGCTAGGCAAGACCCTTTCGAACTGAAATGGTCAATTTTAGGAAGGGCTAACAAATATAAACCGAACAAAAAGAAGAGATGCAACCTATGTGCATTGGAGTCGTACCACATCATGACATCCAGAGATAATTTACTGAACGCTAGGCAGGAAATACTACAATGCTGTCTGCATAGAAACCGTTACCTGTTGTCAAGCCTAAAACCTGGATAGGAGGGGAATTAGGGGAAGTATAAACTTACAGCAGAGATAGGCAGGATGAACACTTCCTGAGGCAATCTGGGGCAATAATTAGTGTATAATATGGAGGATGAGAATTAGTAACACGTACTTATGCTAAGATATGTCTTGATTCAATTATTAGCGGATACTCGAGACTTAGGTTGGGGGTGATAAGGTAGGAATATTCTATTGGAATAAGGCCCAGTGATAGTCAACTATAGTAAATACTTATTCAGCGGAATAGAGGGGGGAAATTGTGTTACATATAAAAAGATAGTGGAATAATAAATAATAAATCACAATTTATTCTCAGAAATAGATATATTATACGAAATGCATTGGGGATTTCAAGTAATTTTAAGTGAAAAATAAGAAATAGCAAACTGGATGCTATCACTTTTTAATTAAATTAGGTTAAATTAAATTAGTTTTTAATTAGATTAAAATAAATAAAACAATTGGGTGGCAGGAATGGGGAAAAGTAATTAAGGAAAAAATAATTTTAAAAACATGCATGCCGACACGGACTTAATTTCTAAAAATAGAAACAATTGGATTTTTATAAAAAGTATTTTCTACGGGATTTTAAATTAGTAATAATAAAGTCTCCTGTCATTTAACGAGTAAGAGTGATATTTTCCCGTAAAGTTGACAAAAAAATAAACCGGTCCATTAAAAAAAAAGTTTTTTTTTTTTTCAAAATAGAAAATAGATTTCTGATAACGATATTCCGTAGTAACATTTATTTATGGAATATAAAATAATATTCTCCACGGAGAGTTGCGAACGGCTGTGTCAGCCGTTTAGGAAATATTTTAAATGATTTAAAATAATAACTAGATTTTTGTAGAAGGCCTTTTTATAATAACAGTTTATTTTTGATATATGAATAATTTTTTAAAAACAAATTCTGCGGGATGGGATTTTTTCACTTCGTTAAACAACAAAACGATAATAATTCGGCAGTTAATTAAATGAAGGATATTTTCCCAAAATGTAAAATGACGTCCCAGACACTAGATAATTAATTTCTATAAGGAATAGGTTTAATAATAAATATTTTTAGAAACAGTATTTTGAATAAATAGTTTCTATATTAAGATTTTTTCTTGATGGAAGGGAGTTTTCTGCGGGATTGACATTCAACTCGTCGTGTGTTTATTTCGAAGGGTAATAAATCAACAATTGAAATAAGACTCTTTGAACTCGGACGAACTTTTGTGTTGACTTTTCTTTGTGAGAAATTGGATTTAGAATTCCCGTACTATCATTGGATGGGAATGGTAACTTGTGAGCGGTATCTTGAATGATTTAGTTCTTTTGTTTTCTTGTGGGGGGGGATTTATTCATCATTGTACCGGCCGACGTGAAAGTGTATTATCGCACATTGTTCCGGTTTTGTGGTTTTATTGAATGTATTTGGGACCGATTATTTGCTTGTTGGCTTGGTGGAAGAAATAATGCACAAGCTACTTTTCTAAGACTTTTCTAGGACTTTCTTTTTTTATCGTTGTTCTTCCTTGATTTTTAAGTTTGACTTTTATCTTTATTTTTATTTTTATTTTTTATTTTTTATTGTTTTTCCTCTTCTCTTCTTAAGTGACCTCAACTATTACAACGCCACATTGTGTTTTGTTGGCAGTTGAAACCAGTATTCCAGACATTTAATTTCCCTGATGATCTGCCAAGCAAGTAACTGCTTGGTAGTGAAACACGTGTAGGAAAAAACATTTAATTTGAATAAATAGTATTTGTGAGAAAAAATATCTTTAATGGTGATCATTGGTGTCTTTAAAGGAATGCTTTGGTAAGCCTTCATAAAATCACGTATATATATATATATATATATATATATATATATATATATATCTTCTGCTTCTATATTACGTTTGAGTTATGGCATTTTGACGAGAAGAGCTTTAATACAACATAATCATATTAAATATACAATAAGTTAGCATATATTTCAGATTTGCATTACATGTTATCCATGTTCATTAGACATTAAGCATGATTCCCCGAATTTAAATTTCTTCTTAAGTTCAAGCCTCAAATTTAGACATTCTCCAGAATCAAAATCATATAATGGGTTCTAATCAAAATTGGAATAAGAATTCTACATGAGGTTTAATAGCATGTTATCCTGCTATATTCACCATATCCAGCATACTACATTACTATTTTATTTCCTTGAATATCCATAGAAGAAATTTCTTGTTTTCGGTTCTGTAAAAACTAGAAAACAATGAGCAGACTACTTTTAGAAAAAGGTTAGGAGAGTCTTACTCATTTGCCTTTGTTTTTATTTAGTTTCTTTGTTTTCTTAAATTTTGGTCTGTTTTGTTGTCTTACCTCTTTCACTGTTTAATAATTATAAATATTGTTAATACATATTAATTTGTAACTATTGGGATATTCAAATAACTAATAAATTAAATAATAAATATTATAACAACTACGTTGATTATTTCTGTCTTCTTTTTTAAGATTCTAATAATGAAAATACAATGAGAAAACAATTACAATAAGTAGGAAAATAGAACCTGGACTTTGGGTTTACTTTCGGCAGCCTCGTATCTCTCGCTTCTTTAATTTTGCCTTCACATTCTACGAGCGACGTTTCAGAAAGAGGGGAAAAATTACTATTTTCTGGTTTTTAATCTATCAATTTAACACTTATCGTTTGCAAGTTATTGATCTTAAAGTTGTATTTTTTTAGCTCCTTACATCCAGTGTCTGGGGCGATTTCAATTAAAACAATGCAAAACGTAATCAAGATGGAATCGACCAAAGCACGTTTTGCGATTTGTTTTACTTAAAAATAAAACACCCAACTTATATCTATCCAGATAGGAAGGAAGAACGACACTGAAAATACACGCCACTAATGTATTAGTAGTTGTCTTTGTTGTTATCTCGTTTACTAGCATGCATCCGGCGTTGCCCGGAAAGTAACGATAACGAACTGTGCTTCTGCTCTCAACCTTGAACCTCAAATTATTATTCTTTATGTTATTTTCTACTTTCTTAAATAAAATAAGACGTCTTATTTACTGTGTATGGATATCCAGCGTGAATGCTAACACCCGCAATATTGTAAAAAAACAAACTAATACACAATTATTACAACCATTGTCTTCTTCGTAGAATTTCACTGGTAAACTGTTTTATCTTTGTATAAGAATTTATTCCCTTATAAGCAATAATCGGAATCGATAGTTGAACATTAATAACTCTAGATGGAATTGGAGAGAAAATTTAATGATGTCAAAAAATTCTTCAAGAAATTTCATTCTTCTTAAAACTAATTTCAATGTTAACATATTTCTATAACAACCAAATAAAAACATTTTCTTTTACAGCTTCCTCCGAGAATCAACTATGTCTGAAAGTGACCGGGTTTGATTTGTTTATAGATAACCGAAAGAAGCATTATTTCTATATCTGAACGCGCTTTAAACTTAATACATATGGCATATATATATATATATATATATATATATATATATATATATATATATATTAATAAATATTTATTGTTATTAGTAGCTAAATACACTGCTGTTTTATGCTTATGCAGTCTTCAGTGTAGGAGATTATAATTTGTGCCGGTCGGAGGATTCGAACCCGGTTGCAAAGCCACTTTTGACTGTACAGCCTAATATTCAACTCACCATCAATTATCATGAGTATGAAAATAATGTAAACTCCATGATGTCAAATCAACGGACAAATACAAAAAGCTTAGTTATATAGTGTTCTACGCTTGAGTCGGGAAACTCGCTTTACGCTTAGTGTAACTATTAATTATAAATTCTCCAAGAGGCCATAATCCTTATTCTAAGGGGGCGATAACAATATATTTTTTAAATAAATATTTATTGTATTACCTTCAGACACCAATGTGTCATGCTAATGCAATCTTCAACGTAGGGGATGATAACTACTGCCGGTCGTAGGATTCGAACCTTGTTGCAAAGTCACTTTAGACTCTACAGCCTGATATTCAACCCCCATATATATATATATATATATATATATATATATATATATATATATATATGTGTGTGTGTGTGTGTGTGTGTTTGGCAACTAACTTCCTTCCTTTTTTAATTTAAATTTAAAAGGTTTAATAAAAATAACAGCTAATTAATCAATAATATATTCTCACTTGTTGTTCACAAATTCTTTTCAACGCTCAACTTTATTTTCAATACTTCGTTTGAAGAAATAAAAAAAAAGCAAAAATTAAATAAAAGTAATAAGAAGGTGTCGGAAATGTTCATTTTTAAACTTGAAATTTCATGTGAATGATCTGAAAATAAACAGAAATTCACTTAAATTAACTAAAAAAGAAAATAGATTACACAATGATTCCAAAACAGAATTCTCGTAAAAAAATACATTCCAAAATCTATTTTAAAAATTTAAAAAGGGCGGGAACTCAATTGCCAATCCAATAGATTTATTATCACATAGCAACACATATAACAGACGTTTATTATGTCGGAAAATATAACCTTCTAGCCATAATTTATTTGATAGATTTATTCATCAATATTAAAATTGAGTTTTTGTCTCTGTCTGATTGTCTGTCACTTATAGTCTCCAAATTTACTTGACAAAATTGCACCTAATTTGGCATAAGTCTCGTTGTAATACCAGGCGTAGTGACACAACTATATCTACTTGTGGCGGACGTGATGAACCAGAACTTAGATCGAGTGATGGAAAAAGGTTTGACTTACCTTAAAAGAACCCGTTTCTGCTTGCTGTGTAGACCCTGAATGTGAGAAAAACCAAGTGCACGCCAGAACGAGGGTATTTATGCATATCGATCACGTGTGCCCGACGTGTTTTGCTATGCAAAGGCAGGTTTAATAAAATTGCGGTTTAATATAAAACAGGTTTAATAGATGTAGTCAAAAGCGTTTCAACACTCGAAGGGCTAAAATGATTTAGCGATAGAGATCAGTAGAAAAACCGGTGTTGTTGGAGAAAAGTAAATCGAGCACATTCTTCTTAAAATCAGTATTGGAAATAGTGCTGTTGGGTAAAAGTTTACTACATGATAAATATCTAGTGGTATTTAATACAATGCCACAAGTGGAAAGTATACCACGTGACAATGTTCCAGTGGCAATCACGTTGTTTCGATCCTTTCGCTCTTGTTTCTTCTATTAATTCATTCAATACTACTGCTACTTCTGCAAAAACTAAACACAATTTAAAGCTATAGGGTGCAAAATATTTGTCAGAATTACACTATACTTTGCATCAAGCATTTTTAAAGTGTTCATATGCCATTTAATTGGTAAATAAAATAACATATATTGCAGGTCACGATGTTATTAGATAAGTTTCGTTCTAAACACGCTAATGGTTAATGTAATTTCTACAAATACACAAATGCTGATTTTTCTATGAGAAAAGAATTAACAAAAAGTAAAAGTTAACTTTCTCTTTTTCTATTTCATATTTCATGATAGAATATTTGTAATTATGTAGAAAAATATTTTAATTGTTGTATTTAACAGACACACGAGGTGTATTTCCTTAGCAACTTTATTATTCCATCAAAAAGTACGGAAAAATATCATTCGCCAGTGTTCGTACGAATATTCACATTCCCATAAAATCACGCGTGAATCAATGAAGTTAAAAAGAAAGAAATAAGGAAATAAGAAAACTGAGATGTTTTAAAAAAGATCAAAAAGGAAAGAAAAAATTCGGGTTAGAAACCAGAAAGACAAATAAAGATAGAGTTTCTTTCTCAATTCCGCTAAATATTTGAAATGAATTCATTTGCCAGTTTTTTACTTGGTAACTTTTGTGCAACTAGCCGGATATATATATATATATATATATATATATATATATATATATATATATATATATATATATATATATACCTTTAGAAAACCTAGTGTAAGTGTGTTATTATGTATGGAAACTCCGGGGAATGATTTAGTCAAACGCAAACTATGGTTAAGGGTCTGACATCGCAAGTAGTTAAGAAAAAATCATGCTTGACTTGAAATAGTTGCTTTCGTCTTCACCGTTTTCTATGAGTGTTCCAGCTTCTTTTTGTAGATAATGTATCCACACCACATCATTCGCCTCGGCCTTAGCATTTAAATTCATAAGAAACTGATAGATTAGTAATTGATCGTCTCCCTTGTTCTGTTTAAACGCCGCGTGGATTAGCTAGAGGTGACCCAATAACTACTTCATTAGGGGTCACGTTATTAAGCCTATATTAACTAAAATGCATACCGATCCAGGCTCTATTCCCCATATTTTAATTACCTTACCATCGTGGACGACAGTTTGACTGCTTGTAAGAAAACCCCACAGAAAGCTCTCACATGCAGCCATT
Source organism: Sepiola atlantica (assembly GCA_963556195.1). Lineage (NCBI taxonomy): Eukaryota > Metazoa > Mollusca > Cephalopoda > Sepiida > Sepiolidae > Sepiola > Sepiola atlantica. The sequence continues at coordinate 68,548,013 of OY744531.1, forward strand.
CCTGTTTATAGATTCCCATATCGATTGATGTTGGTCTGAATGTATTGCGGCAGTATCACACAGAAAGCAGTGTCAGGTAAAAGCCATTCCGTCGAGGACGAACAGAACCAATTGCTTGGAGCAAAGCCTATGCAAGCTGCTCTTCAACACTCTTCCCTAAGATAAGTCCTCGCGAAAGCACGCATTCGTAAACCCCTTATTCTGTATATTTACCATTTTCTGTTGTATACAATTCTGCATTACATTACCTGCCAAAGTAAACTTGTTACATTAATTTACATTGTTGTTATACTTTCTCTTTAAAAGCTGTTGACCCCAATTCAACTTTCTGCGCATTTCTTCGAGTATAATTGGTCCCCCAATTTATAAAATCGGGGGACTTATGTTTTGAGACATGTCCGTCCGTCCGTTCGGATTTTTCTCCGCAACCATCCATTGAATTTCTCTGAGATTTTGCATTAAGTTGTAACTTTGGTCATGGTAGAAAGTGACATTCTCCGATTTTTGTAAGAAAATCTGGTTAGCCTCCAGGAGGTCAAAAAGCCTCGAAATTTTTTGCCCCATAAATTTTCATCCATCCATTCAATTTCTCTGAAACTTGGACAAAATGTGGAGGCAATTGTTCCTAATAGAAAATAAGTATCGCTTACCTTGGAAAAAATCTGGTTCGCGCTCCCAGGGGGTCAAAAGCCTCCAATATTGCAAAAAATTACTCTTTTCTCCCATAACGTTTGATCCATCCATTCAATTATTCTGAAACTTTGCCAAAATGTAGAGGCAATTGTTCTGGATATAAAATGAGCATCCTTGACCTCAGAAAAATTCTGGTTCGCGCCCCTAGGGGGGTCAAAGAAGGGTAAAAAATGCCCAAAATTGCCCAAATTTATTGCATTTTACACTCGCCACATCGAGTCACATACAGAGGGGGTCCATGCACGCGCGGCTTGTTCTTACTTTCTTTTGGAGATAAAAATACCTACACTAAATCTATCTACACTGTCAAAGAGACCAATACCAATAACTTACTATCCCCTGATGGGAGTACATCAGAATATAGTAATTCAGTAGAGATTTCACAGGCAGAAATAGTAAAGTGTAAACCATATATTTTAGGGTAATTCTAAAATTTATGAACATATAACGATTATGCGATAGATAAGCGATTTTATGTAAGCATGCTTTTCTTAATTCGTAGTGTCACACAAGTGGAGTTTGGTGCAACACAATGTCAAAGTTCACAGTCTCGTTGACGTTGACAACCAGCGCCTTGTATTTAATGATTTAACAGACTAAAGTGCTTAATATCGTGCCTAGACACAAAATAATGGGATTGAAACGTCGTGCAATGCAATTTAAAATGTCATCTTAAGGAAGACGGTAGCACGTACCTGTCTGCTTGCGTCTATACAACTAAAAACCATTTAACAATAAATATATAGATTTATTAATCTTTCTTTGCAATATAACTGATACTAATGAAAATTTTAGTTCGGTAATTTACTACTAGTTGAGGTATCAGTCTGTAATATGCGAGTGACAGTAATTACTATAATAGTGAGTATGTGTAAATAAAACTGATCGTTATGTTTCCTACTCCAATGCTGTTCTCTTTCTCTCTCTAAATATATACATACCTCCTTACGAACCAAATGAACCTTCTTTGATAAATTGCGCTTTTCAAAAATGTTTGTCTTATGGCCACATTGTCCCCTATAATAAAACCAGTTCACAATATAACAAATATTTACATAATTTGATTATTAAGCAGTTTGGTTCTAGAGTATATTCTAACAAACATATGTTTTATCTATTTTGTCTGAACTCTATCCGACACTGACCAGTCGTTTTTTATGACGGTCAATAAGTTTTCACTCCTCTGGCCATGTCTTTAAAGTCAGTATATTTACTGGGATTGAAATTGTTTTTTTTCTGAACTGAAAATACATGTGCCTACGTTTACTGAAGATTTAATTAATTTCAAAACACAGTGAAGTGACATAGGTCGTACATTATCTACCCCTCTCATTAGATATACTAACTCTAATATTGTCAAGAGAATCATTTTGATGTGTATACAGTCCAGACAAGAGATTAGGTGTAGTTATACTGAATCATGTCGATTACATCTCCAAGATGGCTGACATCTTGGATGATAAATGTGTTCTTTTAATTACGTGATTTAAACCAAAACAATACTTATAGGATGGTATTACACTCCTGAAAAGCTTCTCTAACTTTACAAAAGCAATTTTATATCAACAGAGATTTACGAGAGACTTCGATCTATCAGTTGTAAAGGCCTAAAATTTATAAAGCCAGCATTCATATAAGCCCCATGTTATCAATGTCGGGTTCGGTTCAATATGAATTAGAACATTTTTTAGTGGATATTCTAAACCCTATACTGAATTTCCTTCGGCCTACTCTATCTATGATACCTTAGAACCTGTGTTTTGTATACACAAATTACCCTGTTCAAAGGATACTTCGGTATTAATGGTCTGTTTACTTATACACATTTAGATAAAACTATTTATATTTAAGCTGACTCTTAAAATTATTATCATTTCCTAAATTAATATTTGTTGAACTTATGGAGCTGTCCACGTTTGAAAACTGTGTACAAAAGAGCAATCTTCTAATTTTGTTTTAATAATAAACTTGATGGCGAACTTAATAAAGTCGCTGATTTTTTTCTCAGCAACGCAAATCCATCAATATTATAAACGACTACACAACTGAAAATTACCAATTTGTATACTGCTAAATCTATTGGTTCGTCTCAATGTTTCAACTTTGTACGATTAAGACGACCAAATTATTGTGGATCAGATTTCTTCTACTTAACGCTGTATTCAATAAAACTATGCGAAAAGTATTTTACACAACTCGAACTTTGTTCTCCTTTTTTCATAATAATGATCTACCTATCAGTCAAATACATTCTGTTATTCATGAATTTCTTTGTCAATATAGAGCTGGATATGTAGGGAGTACAACCCAATAGTTAGATATGAGACTCTCCTAGCACATCCCGCGTGTCATTCGCACACACAATGTTTTGAGAACATCCCGGAATTTATAGGCCAATGATTCCGCCATTGGAGATCATTTGGGGGCTATAAATAATTATCCCGTCAAATATTTCGATTAGTGGGTTCCTGTACTGCACAAAACTATTTCAAATGTTCATCTTAATATACGTGAAGCGATTGTTATTAACATCTCTCGGTCAATCTTATGCAGACAGAAAATAATTAAATATAAATTTGAGATTTTTCACGATTTATTGAATTAATCAAATAATATATACAGCTATTTCTTTCTGCTCATTCCGATTTAGTATTTAATCGTTATATCATTCGCTGACGATTCGTTCTGGAGAGTTTCAGACGAAATGCGCTTATATATACTAGCTGTAACTACTCGGCTTTGCTCGCTATTTTTTTTACTTTAATTTTTAAATTATGCAATTTTTACAACTCTTTTGTGTTTTTGTGTGTAATTTTAAAATAATTTGATGTTCGTTAGATATAATAAATAATATTTTACAGCATTAAAACAATATGTAAAATACAAAGTGTTCAAGAAATGGGGATTTAAACGCTTCGTTATCCATTCACTTCTATGTCATTTTAAATTTTACTTCACTAAAATTGAATAAGTAAAGTTTCCGATTTTTCTTGTTTTTTTCCTTCCTTTAAGATTTATATACGAAATTATAAGAGATTATGATGAATATATCTAAAAATAAAAGAATTAAAATGAATAATAATCAGGAATTTATTATGAAAGTAAGTTTTAAAAGCTGTATATTTATATATTCAGTTTTTCCAACTTAGTTTCATAATTAACTATTTTTCGAACTTAGTTAGGCTCTCAAATCACCGCTGTCTACGATTATATAAAATCGATTAAATGTTATTAGAAATTTGGCATATTAGGTCTTCTGAATAAATAATATAAAAAATTATTTCTTGTTAAGTAAATTTAAAAATAAAGTCATTTTAATTGCGAGGAATTGTTACGTAAATGGTGACGGGATTTTAGTTAAAGACATGTACGTATAATGATAAGACGAGCAAAATATCCTCCCTACCGTCGCATATTTGTGCTAGGCTGTTGCATCGCCCCCTTATCTCTTGTGGACTTGATTTTCACCTTTCTAAATAAGTAAGAGTAGGCAAGAAAACAAATTTGTAAAACACATTGAAAATCAACACAACCTATACACTTTTACCTCGACTGTGTTTCTAGAAACTTACACATATTTTTAGCATCTAACATACATTCTTATTATTTATCCCATACGACTAACTCTCATAACAGCATACTCCAAAAAAGGGTAGCACGATAATTAACACCTATGAATTAATAACTCTTACCCTCCTCAAACACCGTTTGGCAATTATTTCACAAGGAAATGCGCTCAAGTTGAACCGTTTCAGAATGTGTAAAACAACCTATCAGAGCTACGCTTACATAGACATTACTCATCAAATCGTTCACCAAAACACAACGTTAGATTTTACACGAAGATACAACTTTAACAAACACTTCAGAAGAGAAGTATTCTTATTCTCTTCGCATCATACTTTCATTGTTAAAAATCCACTTATTTACGTTACTTCCTATTCTTATATATTATCCACTAATTACACACCAACATTTGTCTTGTTTTCCCGGCACTTCTAACAACAACGCAAATTACTAAACTTGCCTCTAAAATCTACGCATTAACATTATTATAAGACTTATCCTTTTTTTAAATAATATTTTAGTAATTAACATTTTAATAAGCTGAATTGAACTTAATAATTCATTTCCTTTTTTATCACTCAGAAGGAAAAAAGTGAAATACGCGAGATATTTCAACGGTCCCTATACTAAAATTTAACCAAACTAATTTTCAATGAGATTCTACTTATTAAGGCGCTTACGTGTAGACAGTAAACACCCTGAAACACTAGGCGAAAAGGAAAAATAATAAAAACTAAAGGCAAATAATGGTAGCAGCTTTGCGCATAAATTGTACGTAAAATGATCTCCCATTTCCGACCACTTCTAGCGTTTTAAGCCAGTACACCAAACTTATTACTTTATTTTCTTTTTACTTCTATGGGATATATTTTCAGTGCAGTTTGGGGGATAGAATTTGGGTGGGCGATTACATATGGTTTTACAACACTTTCACTTCGACTTACGGTTAATGGTACAAACATTTAGTTAATTATCCTAAAAAGTAAGAATGGTTAGAAAATGGAGTGATAATTTTACGTTAAATTTATATATGAAATTGATGCCACACTCAAAATTCGAAAATTATTGTTTTTTGTTTTAGCTTTTCCACCAAATCTTTTAGGGTGTTTACATGTAATTGCCAAAAAGAAATAGAATATCATTTTGGGGGAGGGGGTAAGCTGGGGGTGTTAATCTACACATTTACTGTTTTTCGAGTGTCCTCATACCGATTTTGGCATTGCAAACCACTCTATCATACTTACTACCATCTCTGACACAAAGTCCAGGTGCCCCCCAATAACCTAGCTTGAACCTAACTTTAACTATTAATATGGTTCAGTTGGGGTCTTTAACTAAAGAAACCTATTATTTTTCGAACACACCCCTATTGTACCAAAGAGCTAAATATTCCTGTAACCGTAGGAGTTTCACATGTTGGCCGGTCATGATTCAGGAAGGGGACATTTTGTATTCAGCACTGTCCTCTTCCGGAAGACATGCGCACGGGGTAGCTGCCCAGAGGTGGTCTTTTCGAATCAGTCAACATGGGAGTCGGACGTTTGTTCCGCTTGTGATGGACGTTGGCTCTGGGCCAATTAGCTTGGCAAAAATAGAGGTAAGCGACGCATAATTCTCTAAACCTATTTGAATTTTTACTCTGTTATAATTTGCTTTGTTTTGTCTTAGAACATGTTTGTAAGACTTGTTTATTTTCATGTATTTTCAGTTTTACGGTGAAAAGATGTTATAGTTCAGCGTTGGCCACGTGCGCGCAAATAAATTCATATTCATCAGTATAATCCGTGTCCGAAATTTTTTCTCCAGTCTGCTTGCTGTTACAATTCCTTTTCATAAATATTATTAAACAATCTCTACGTGATTTAAAATTTGCTATCAGTAATCGAATATTTATGTAAAATGAGACGAAATTTAAAAACTCACATTGAAAATAATTAAATTGGAAAATTAAATCCACAAAACAAAAAAGTGCTTCTACAGAATTTGAAGCGGACCTAACCACGCCCATCGTGACATAACCGACTTTTATCAATATACAACTTAGGTTAGACTTTCAGTGACTTTTGGCCTTTGTTAGTGGCCGCCTTTCGTATGAAATAAAACTTAGGGTAAGGATTGAATAACTTTTGGGTCACTCCTACGAGTGTTTCTGGTGCCTCCATGGGTATAAAAAGTGCTGCCCACGACAGCTAACAGAACGAATAACGGTTCAAAAACAAATAGGCAACAAATAAATGTTACGAAAGAGTTAGTAGAAGAGTCAATTATTTTGTCTTGCGTAATATTTATTTGTTGTCACTTTCTTTTACCTATTTTTCGTTCTGTTAGAAGTCGTTATAAATGACCGACTATCAACTATAATTAGATTTCTTTCTAAATCTTGTCACGGCACAACGAGATCTCACAATAACAGAATTTGCAAAAAAATGTATAATTTATTTTTTAAATATGATTTATTTCGACTTGGAATCAATTTCGTTATTTTTTAAATAATTATGAATTTGTTTAAATAATAAAAAAACGGAAAAAAGCATTTCTTCATTACATTACTTGTTTTAAGATCATTCATTGTCAGTAAGTAAAAAAGGGGAAAAAACATTTCTTCAGCGCTACATATGTGAATGAGCAAGCCTTCTATTGTCTTTGGTAGGTTGGCTCAGTCATGAGAGATGCCGTTAAATATCAAACTTTGAATTAAAACGTCCAGGTAGTGAGTACGAATCATGATCGCGGTGTAAAAATTATTTATTGTTTATTTATGTATTATTTAGTTATTATTTAGTTGTATTTCTTACGTTTACAAACATTTTCGCACTCGCACAGACAGAAACACAGAAAGAAAGACAGACAGGCAGAGAACCTCTTTGTTATATTATAAGTGGGAAAACCTGTAGCGTCTTGAGCACCCGGCCTTAGGGTTAGTAGTAGAAAGGGTTCGCGATTTTTATGATGTATTTTTTCAATAAAAGAGCTATTTACAAAGCATTGGAAAAAATTTAAAAAATGAAATAAACATGTTTTGTCAGTGTTTAACTTCTTTTCACAGTACTTTTAACGCCAATACGTATAAAAGTAAGCTTATAAATCCAATAAAATAAAGGAAAAAATCAAATATATTTCGTCAAATTCAATGAAAGAATAAGTTATTTTTTAAACGAAGAAATAAATAAAATGTGTCTTTTGACACTTACAAATATATTTTAATGAAACATTTTAGCTGCGTACAAAAAACATTAGATGAATTACTTCGTGACCCTTAGAAATTTGAAAAGAATAACTTTAAAATGGCATGAATGTCTGCTAAAGAATTAATAATAATATCATAAATAATAAATTTTAACTGTAAGTAAAATTGAAGTATTTAACCTCCCATTGCGAAAAATAGGGGACCCATATCGATCGGAATGTTTGTGATTTACGGAAATGGTTGAGCTATTTGGACACAACCAAAAAGTGATGACATCAGCCCCGAGTGTAATAAAACGAGCTACATTCATTATTATGTGATCTAATGTTTAGTTTCATTGTTCACGGTCTATTTTTAGAGTTTGTTATGTTAGCTTTGATATATATAGTTCTACGCGCATTGTTTTGTGCGACAGTCAGTAGAAATTCCGTTTCTCTGTTTAGGTGTCATTTTGATGAGTTTTCTGTACTATTTCACGTGACTAAAATAGGAATTTACGATTTAAATGTACCGTCTTGGGCATCGGGTCTTGACTCCGCCAATCTGAGGTATTGTTTTGTGCAGTTTTAGAATGTCCACCGTTCAAAGTGTTGCCTTCTCACCCTTTGAGAAGGGGTTAGTTTATTGCTAATCGCTCGAGGCACCTCTACCGGGGAATGACAACGAGGTTGCGATGCATTTTTTGTTGGTCAAAGCTTTTTGTTTCTTTTTAAGATAGACATTTTTTTTCACTTTAGAGTAAAGTTGCGCATATAAATTAAACGTAAAATTATTCTCGTCTTTTAGGGCAGTTAACTAAAAAAATTAACCACTACCCTTAAGCCCGACCGGAAAAGTCGTAAAAACACACGTAATAGCTTTAAAAAGTAGAACCAACCTACCTCCCCCGAAACAAATTGCATTGAATTTATCTACCATCGCAATAGAAAATTGGTTACTGACCTAAAAAGTTAGAATTGCCCAGAAAAGGTGGATCATTTGATGTTAAAATTAGATGCAAAACTGATCCCCCAATTTTCATTCTGAAATGTTTTTCCTTTTACCACCCTGATCTAGAGTTAGTAGTAGAAAGGGTGCGTGATTTTTATGATGTAAGCTTTAAAAGTATGCATTATATACATAGTACCGGAAAAATGTTTGAAAATGAAATTAAAAAAATAATCAAGAAAAATAAATTACAGACAAAGAGTTATTTATATTTGTTAAAAAAGTTAAAGATGAAAATATTTTTAAAAATTTTTGTGAAATTAATTGATTTTCACCGTGGTAGTTTTTATTGTCCGGGTTTGAATTATTATGGTGACCTTTTGTCTGGTCGGCGTTTGTCCGGTTGGCTTTTGTCCGCACACTGAGTAAACAGCAGAATTTATTTGATTTCAATTTTGTAGAATTACATTCAAGATAGCAGCAGACAGAAAAACAGCAATAGATTATACATTTTGATTAATTTATTTTATTAATAAAATATAGTTTCCGAACAAAAAACATCATAATAAAGTTCATGTTCAATAAAGTAACAGTTTGGCCAAAACATTGTAATAAAATATAACATTTTTAAATTACCATGTCAGTAACGTAAATTATTTCGAGTGAAATATGTTCTAACTTATTTTTATTTTAACCCGGTTTTAGTGAATAAAAAAACAGACACGTAAAACGCTAAAATTGAAACAAGTAAAAAAAATGTAGTCGCCATCTTTATGGATGCCTAACCCTTATAAATGAAAGTGAGAAGTCGTAAATATCTTTTCTAATTACTTCAAACGCCAATACGTATAAAAAATAAGCTAACATGTATATAAAATAAAATAAAGTAAAACATATATTTCGTCAAATTGAATGAAATATATTTATTTTTTTAATTGGCGTTTTCTCTAGGAGCATAGTGTAGTATCCGTTTTGTGTTTTGATACCACACCCTTAATCTGTTCTGATCTCAGCAGCGACGGAGATACTTCGAGGCTGCTTTTGTTCCAATCTGGAGTGCCTCTTGTTTGCAGTAGCTATATTTTACGTTACATTTATAAAGGATAGTGAAAAATCATAAATCTTTTTTCAAATTATTTCAAACACCAATTCATAGTTAAAGCCAGTGTTATAAAAAAAAACACGTGTTACTTGGAAGCCAAGCTTTATTCAACTAAAAAAGGAATACAAAATGGTAGCAGATATGGCCAGTTTTAATACGCGTCAGCTAACGTCTTCCGGATTTGGGAGCACGTATGGAAGCCCATACGAATGTAATATAACATTCTTCCTTGCTAGAAAGAAAAAAAAAACATAGTGTCTTGAATAATTTAAGTTTTACCTTTTTTTTTACCTGTGTCTTTTACTTTTTACTTTTTTACCTTTATGAAAGTAATATTCTTTCAAAATGTATATATTTTTACTTGCTACTCCAGCCAATCTCCATATCGATTGGGAGGTTTTGGTACCCGACTGGATTGCCTTAGTTTAGGCTGGGCCAATGTATCATCATAGGCCCCGTTATGACATGGCTTTGGTACCTGACTGGATCGCCTTAGTTCAGGCTGGACCAACGTGTCATCATAGGCTCCGTTATGGCCTTGTATATCATCCTGTACAAAGTGGTTCCCTCTCTCTTGTTCATCAATAGGAAACCTTACAATTGTCTGGGCTTCGGGACAAGGTGCTAAGTCACGAACAGACACAGCAGAGTTTCGTCTATTTGAGTACCTAATGTGTGCATAGGTGGGGTTACTGTTAAGGAGCTCAACTTGGTTCACATAGGGTTCGTTTTTGTTCCTTACAAACCTTGTTAGCAGTACGGGTCCAGGAGTCATTAGCCAAGAGGGAAGTGAATTTCCATGGGTGGAACGGCGCTGGAATGCGAAGAAACGTTAATGCGGTGTGGCATTAGTTGCCGTACACAACAACGATCTCTGTGAGTGAAGCACCTCGGCAAGTACAAGTTTCCAATGCTTTTCAGACAGGTTACGCGATCTAAAAGCTAAACGAATCGCTTTCCATATAATGCCATTAATTCTCTCTACATGTCCGTTTCCGGTTGGATGATAAAAAGTAGTATTACTAGTGGCAACTCCTTTCTGGGAGAGATAAGATTTAAGCTCCTTGGACATGAACGATGTGCCTCGATCTGAATGTATATAACTTGGCATTCCACATGGGCTAAATAGCAAATCTAAACATTTGATCACTGTTGCTGCATGCATATTGGGACATGGAAAAGCAAAAGGGAAACGAGAGTATTCATCAACTATAATTAATAAGTAACAATTAGTCGATACACTAGGCAGAGGACCTTTGAAATCAACACTAAGTCATTCCATAGGTTTTGTTGCTTTTATAAGAGTTCCTTTTGATAGAATTGAGGTTTAAGCTCTGCGCAAATCCTATAAGAAGCACACATCTTCTTTACCACTTCTGTAGAAAAGTGGAGATTACTTGCTCTTACAAAATGAAACAGTCGAGTTATCCCCGGATGACACAGTCCATTGTGGATATCAGCGAGTATAGATGTATTAAAGGTTGAACAAGTGTATGCTCGGGAAAACGTGTCAAGGAACACATTATCTTTACCAGGACGATACTTGATAGTGTAGCTGAATGCGGCAAGTTCCAGTCTCCATTCCTGGATTTTTGCATTCTTAATTTTCATACGTCTTTTAGTATCGAGCATAAAGGCTACTGACCGCTGATCGGTAATCAAAGTAAAGTGGCTTCGTGCCAAATAGTGGCTCCATTAACGCACTGCCTCAATAATGGCAGTCGCTTCTTTTTCTACGATGTGGTATTTTCGTTCACTGCCCTGTAGTGTTCTAGACATAAACGCCACAGGTCGTCCTCCTTGATTAAGAACGGCAGAAATCGCAACATCGGACGCATCACACTCTACCTCAAAGGGCAAGTTTTCATCCACCGTCTGTAGAGTAGACTTTTCCAATTCTATTTTCAGCAAGTTGAATGATTTTAAGGCCTTCTCTTTCAATGGGAATTTTCTCGCGTTTTTTAGCGGTTCAATTTTGTTAGAAAATTCATGTATCCATTTTGCATAGTACGCAACCATTCCAATTATCCTTTTAAGTGATTTTAAGTTCTCGGGTGAATAAAGCTCCCTTAATGGGCGAAGTCGCTCTGTATCAAGCTTGATGACACCATTCCCAACACAGTACCCCAGCACGTTAATAGAAGGCACGGACTTTACAGTCTTTGATTGGTTAAGAGTAAGGTTTCTCCGACCGACAGTTTCTAGGAACTGCTTTACATTTTCATCATGTTTCTCCTGAGTATGTCCTGCAATTGTTACATTGTCAAGGTACGGGAAAGCACCACGTAGGTTCCTCTCTTTTACTATACCGTCCATAGCCCGCTGGAAGGCAGCGACCCCATTTGTAACTCCAAACGGAATTCTACAAAACTGATACAAGCAACCATTTGCCTCAAACGCGATATACCTTTTATCAACCTCATTCAGTGGTTTTGGTGGTAGGCACTTTTAAGATCAAAAGTGGAGAATACCTTGTATTTTGCAAGATCATTCACCATGTCGTCTATCCTTGGCAATGGGTAAGCATCTAACTCAGTGTATTCGTTAATTGTTATAGAATAATCCACACACATCCGCTTTTTATGTCGGTGGGTGAGGTCTTTCACTACCACTATTTGGGCTCGCCATGGTGATATGTTGGTTTCGATTATGCCTTCAGAGAGTAGATGATTTACTTCCTCTGCAATGAATATCTGATCGTCTTTGCTAAAACGTCTGGATTTGGCAGCTATTGGTTTGCAGTTTGGAGATACATTTTGAAAAAGAGACGGCTCTTCTATTTTTGCTGCGGCCAATGCACAAGGGGGGGGGTAGCTCTATCCAAAGTTAACTCGGGACGGGCCCCACCGTATTTAAAAGTTACACTTTGATGTTGACGCAATAAATCCTGGCAGTGTATTAAGTCCGAACACAGATTTTTCAGAATACAAAGCCGTGTAGCAACGTAGAACTGGTTATAAAGATAGAGAGCTAGGTTAACAACAATATAACCCTTGGAACGAGTATTCAAGGTTTTCTGAGCCATAGAAATGTCTTTATTGGACGAATAAACTTTTAGTTTTAGTTCCTGCACAATTCGTTAAGATAGCTGTCTGTACTGCAAGACTCCAGGAGAGCATTTAATCGTGTCCCGTTAATAGTTACATGCGTTGACACATGTGGTATGTTGGTAAATGTGGTCAGTAAGTGAGAACCGACCAATGTTGCCACTTAACTTGAAGACTTAGATTTGCACACGCGGGCATAATGTCGTTTCTTGGAGCATTTATTGCAAGTAGCCTCGCGGGCGGGACAACTATCTCTTGAATGATAGGTGAAACCACAAAAGAAACATTTACGATTCTTATATGTTGCAGCAGTAACCGATTCACTGGGAGGAACTTGAGGACTAGAACAACTACCGTAGAAATATATTTTTAGCTGCTTACGAAAACAAAAATAATTTTCAAGTAAAAATAATATTTTCGTGAGAAAACAAACCTTGACTAATTTGTTGTTTTTTAATGAATGTTTTAAGTCGTATTTTCAATTATCACACGCGTTCTGATAGTAAATGCACATCTAATTCGCTTAATTCATATTTAAGTCACGTAAATTATTTCGAGTGAAATATGTTAAACGTATTTTCATTTTAACCCTGTTTAGTAAAAAACAGTAAGTTGTAACAAGTTTTAACGCCAAAGTTACAACAGTAAAAACACTTTTTCACTTGTAAGTGTAAGAAAAGAACAACATTTTATTTCTTTCTTCGTTAAAAAATATATATATTATTTTTTTCAATTTGATGAAATGCATTTGATTTTTTAGTTTGCTTTAAAGTACTAACGCCAAATCGATTTAAGGGTCGGGACAAATCTTATTCGACCCAAATGTCAAAAGAAAAATTAATCTGTTATAAAGTAAAAACATAAAAATAAAAATTTTCAGTAAGTGTTTGAATCTAAAATTGTAACAGAAAAATTAATCTTCATTAACCATAAACCGAAGAAAAAATAAACACGGCGATGGCCGCTTCCCGGCGCCCCTCTCACAATGACGTCATTTCCGGTGTTATTTTTCCTAATTAGATGTCATTTTTGCCAAATTACTACATCCAAGTATGGTTTAAAAACCCGCTCGTTTGTGAATAAAATGTCTTTAATTAAATGTATTAATACTTTTTAGTAGTATTACTGTGGAGAAAAATATAATAAATACATATGTTTACAAAAATTCTCGCAGACGGACAGACAGACAGACAGACATGGCACCTCTTAGATAAACGCCACCTCACATTTTTAAATAAGCGTGAGTTTGTCGAGTTTATTTTTCTTTCGGGGCATAATTATTATATTAATTTATAATAATCTTCCTTTGTGACTTGTTAAATATTACTGTCGGCCATATTGTATTGTTCAAAAGTATCTACATTTTATTTACCTGTTTGCGTATATAATTAAACTCTCTTATTTTATCTTTTGATTCTTCATTAAAATATAAAAAAGCAGTAAAAATAAGGTGTTTTTGTGTAATGCCAAGACCCATTTTATCGTAAATAATTTACGCCCGTAAAACTGTAAATTACCGTTCATACAACATAATAGAACACACTTCATATGCACATAAGTTGTGTGTAAATATCTGCATATATCTGTCTGCCACACTGGGTCTGTTTGCGTACGCCAACCAGTGTGATTAGTTTAACTTTTAATATGTAATTTATTTTTCTGCGTCTAAATGTTTGTGCGACATATTCTTTGTGTTTTCGTCGGTTTTGTATTTATTCCCAATTTCGTCTACGTGTCCGTGTGCGCGTGCGCGTGCAATCTCTTCTCTCAGCTTATTCAACTGTTGGGATTCTCTTTGTCTCTTAACTCTTGCGTGTTAATCGTCTTCCCCCGGCGACGATAATGTCGCACGATCGGTGCTAAATACTCTGAACAGGTGGGTGGTTCCCCCATTCAACTGGCTGCATCACGAACTAGACGTATGCTTATTGAGATAGAATGATGTTAGATGATTCTTATTCACATGCCTTAACAAAAGAAATAACTGGAAAAACTTTTATGCTGACCTTATCAATTATTTATTTGAGTTCTTACATCTTTCGGCGTGACTTTTGCTGCGAATTTAAGCTGAAATTAATTCAAGTAAGCAATATGTCGAGTGTACAATCCTTAGTTAATCATTAATCAGAAACCGAGCTGTTGCATTGCATGACTGATGGACTTCATCATAGCAGTGATCGCTCTATGGACATGAAAAGAAATACATGATAGCTTATAGCTTTTAACATATAATTGTGCTAACTCATATTTACAAAGTTTTACTGCTTGATCGCTTTTTCGAAACTTTCTCTTTAATTTAAACTAGTCACCTGCCCTTTTCATATGACGCAACTAACCTTGTCAAACCATGCTTTTGATACTTAGTAAGCTGACCGTTCTGAACTTTTGGGCGGCACGTGTTGTCTATGAGTCTACCAGTTCATTTGTACCTGCATGTTATCCGCTTATATACAAACCAGCTAATTCATCCACCTGAATATATAAAATTCATTATATGAAATTGGTCATGAAATTCCGAGATCGATGTGCTAATGATGATGGTGATATAAGTATAATATGACATATAAATCAAGAAATACGGAGATATTATCACACAAAGAAATGTTAGCTACTCCCACCGTTCTCAAAATGTTGAACTTAATTTTAGTCAAATACGTTTAAATTATTATGTATTTTATTTTTATTTTTGTGTTTTTTACAGCATCTAAACACTTTTTAGATTATTTAATGCTAAAGAACAATTTATAGTAAACGATTTATTGTATAGGCTTCATTAAACACCAGTTGCAATCTCACTTTAGCTCCCTAAATGTGTGATTAAATACTTATTGTAATGGTGTACTTTGAAAATGAAAAGAAATAAGATGTCGCTTACCATCACGGGATGAGGGGGGGATAAGTGTTAGCAAAAATTGTTGTCAGTAGAGAAAATAAGTTCAAGATGCTTGCCAACATAAGTATCGTCTGATATGTTCATTTCTTTTTTCCCCGTGGTTATCATGAGTAATTTAAGTATCGTGTTGCAAATAATATGATGTTTTTTTTTAAATTTAAATTCAATGTTATAATTGTTTTTGCAGATGCGAGTACGTCAGTGGAAAGTTTGATTTTATATCCTGATCGTTGAATATCATTTGGTTTGGGACTTACGAAGTTTAAACTGTTTGTTGCCGTTGTGCATGGTTGTTGACATATTTTTAACTAACGCCATTGCCCAATAAAATCACAAATATCCTCAAAAACATCATTGTTCTGTCATTCTTGACAAAAGGATGTACACTAGTCATTAAATATATCTTGCATTTTTGGATATTCCTGTATTTGGAATCAGCGTATGAACGCGAAGTGAATATTGTTATTACGTATCGAATCTTGATGGTGAAATATCTCCAATCAGTAGTTCCTTTCAGTCAATTAGAGAAGCGAAAATATTCAGTCCTGAAAACTCACGCGGACAATAACAATCTAAACACACAGTCTTCTTTTTTGTTTATTCCGATGTGTTTACTTGTCTGACGCACGTGGGTACGTCCTTAAAAGCTAATTTACCCCCCCCCCCCCGACCGAAAGGGCTCGACAGACGAACGTGAGATTTTCACGGAGTACTAAACACAACGCCATCATATACATACAAGTTGTTAAACAAAAACGTGCACACATTTCACACACGTGCGTAAACGTACATGATGCCAGCCGAAATAAATACACATGCACGATTTCACTCACAATACAATGCTCGCTAATATACACACATACACACAAATATCTTCATGCCTATTTATTTACACACACGTAAACTCATACGGTTCCATCCGAAACTAAAGCGTGTACTCATTTTTGCTCCTTACGGGAGAATAACTGATCGTTCACGAAACCTTTCTCATATGAACACTTATGTTTAATTGTCTTAAGTTCTAAATAAAAAAATATACTTTCTACGGATAGACTTTGTCATTCTTTCATTTGATATTGCTTTTCCCTCTACAGTTTAAATAACTATGTTTTTTTGCATTTTAATTACAGTTTCTTACTAGTTCGATGAGCCAGTTATATTAGTAAAAATAAAAAAAATAAATATAAGAGGATAATATGGAAACTCAGAGAAAACTAATTGTCGTTTTTCTTTTCCTTCAACAATTACAGCCACCACAACAAAGAAAGAGACGAAGAGAGATGATGACTCTACTGCCATTGTTACAGAAAAGCGAGAGACGTCAGCACTGATTGAGCTGAATAATAATACATGCCACTAAAACACAACCGTTAGTTGTTAAGTGTGCTGGCCTATTTGTTGTGTCTGAGGAAATTGCAACAGTATGTGACATAGCACATTATGTTACACACAGTTGTATGGTTCTGCTTGAGGCGGTTGCGACACAATGTAGCACATTAAAACGGAACTGTTTCCCTGCAGATTGCAACATGGTCGTCTTCAAATCAATTGTCAACAGATTCCTGTTTTGAACAGTCTCCGCAAGTATTCGAGCTTCTCCATCCCATCAATCATTCTCAATTCTCTCATACGATTCTCTCTCTCTCAACTGACAATCACTCCATCACATTAGATTTTATTCTCAAGTGGCTTTTGGCTTTGATAAGTGATGTTTTATTTAAATATGTTTTGCGAATAAATAATTTACAGCAACCATTATTTTTAGCTTCATATATTTATCATTTTGTCGCATACACACTTCGATAAAACCAAAACATATAAGCGTACACAATTTAGTATTTCGGTATTTATTCTTCTGAATCTCTTACGATACATACACACCACTCTACCCAATCTCCCTCTCGATCGCTCCTTCACACACATACACAAACGCACATACACGCGCTGAATATGTATCTCTTTCTTTTTGATGTGGCCGCATTTCCTTCACATCTATGCCACGTGATCACAAAGAAACCGCCACACATCGTCCCCAATCAACAGGTACGACTAGCATCAGCACATATAGGAAGGTGCACAGACATAGACCTCGGAGTGCATCTTTTCCTGCCGAAACTCAACATTCCATCACACTCTTTATTCTGTCCAATAACCCCCGGCACCGCAACCTTCGCCTTTCATTTTCTATTGAAACATTCTTATGATTCTTCTGTCTTGCTCCAAGCGAGCACGAGTTTAATAGCAACGCTGGAAAAGAATAGACGATCGAGCAAGATCGCGACTGGTGCTGGGCTCACTATCAAAGGGATTCGAGGGCGCATGCGCATAATTGTGATCGCATCACGCGCTAGTATCCTTCCGCGACATGATATGACAGTTTTTGATCTTTCCCACATTTGCTTTCTCCTCAGCTTTTCTTTCGAATGACATTTTTCTTTCTTCTTTCTTCGCAACCAGTTTCGCTTTTCTATTCAATGTTTCTTTTTCATCATCGTCGTCGTCGTCATCATCGTCATCGTCATCATCATCAGCATCAGTATCAGCATCATTTATTTCATCGTAATCGTATTTTAGCATGATGGTATGAGTGTTTGCTAATGGGTCGGGAGAACAGGGTTCAAACCTTGGCCGAGTCATTCCAAAGACTTCACAAAAATGTTATATGATCCCCCTTAGCTAAACACTCAGAATTATAAGGCAAGGATTACGGGTGAATGGGATAATCTTGAGAACGAAGTGATGCCCTCCCCTACACCTCGGTGTAGTAGCTAATGCGAAGGTTGTCTTTGCATCGTCCTCGACTATGGTAACTTCTTTAATCGTCAATACTGCTAACCGATTATTATTATTGTCAGTAATTTAATTACATTTTCTTTCACAGTTCGTAAAAACAGATAGGTTGTAAAGGCTTTATCAATACTTCGCTTTCATATCGTTACCCTCTCCCTTCAAAGTAGGGGGTAAGTCCTGGGAGGATGGTATCATAACGAACGAACATATGCTACACTGCCTACTCGAGACCCTCAAAATAGATGAAATAATGATAATGATTGGAAGGGTGGTATCATGACAACATAACAGATACTCCCCAAAATGGTAGGTTAAGCCTTTGAGGATCGTCTCATGTCAAAAGAACATATACTACATATCCCCACGAAAGGAGGCGGTAATGCCTGGGACAACAGAACAGATTCTACGCCATCCCCTGAAGTGAGGATTTGAAAATATTAAATTATTCTGAAATAGTAAACTGAATTCAGCATGAACATAGAGTACAAGAGTAGAATTAATAGAATAGTATATATGATAATAATTATAGAAAATAATAATCCAACGTGATGAAAGATGAAAAAAGAGAATAGCGAAATTTTTTTTATATATTCATCAACATTTTGTCTTCATTTCAAGACTATCTCTTGACTAATTTGATGAAAAACATAGAGTTCAATATTTGAAAATACGTGCTGTGTCTATGACGTGTAAGTCATCTTTTTGTTGGTATTTTTTCGAATAAAACAAAGGCGTGAGAATTCAAAATGCTTGACTTCCAAAAACCTAACCACCAATGTGACAATTAATGTAAAATTCAAATCAGCTAAGAGCTGTACTTCCTATTGAATCATGAGCTGAGTGTAAATGAGACGGGGAAACTAACAAACACACACACTTGCCACACACACACACACACACACACACACACACACACACACACACACACATATATATATATATATATATATATATATATATATATATATATATATATATATATATATATATATATACATCTTCTATGTCTGTTTGTCTGTTTGTATGGCCAGCTACTCCTCAAAAACTACTCGGCAAACTGTCGACAAGTTGACATCTTTAGGACCGGACAACACCTGGGAGCATAATATCTCAAAATTACAAAAAAAATGTCCCCGGGGGTCAACGGGGCCAGTTTTCAGGGGCAGGTCTGGTTTTTTAAAAACTTTTTCAATGTTATTTACTGGTGATTTTGAAATCAGCCAATGTATTCATGTAACAACGTGATAAAAATGCACTGTCCGGTTGTATCAAGTACTGCCATAACTTCTGTCCGGATGTATCAATAACAGTGAAACAAGGGTTGCTCAATCACATCCGCACCTAGCAATCTAAACTTATATCTTTTAAAATAAAAATAGTTCTTTGGGGGGAGGGGGAGAATGTTTAAGACGCGGGTGGGTTGGGGGGGGAGAATTGGGGGGGATTTTGGGTGGTGGGGTGGGGGGAATTATCAATATCTTCATCCTGCGGGGGTACTTATACAATATAGGACCCGGAGGCTTCTGAAGTATATGGACCTGGGCGGGGGGATCTTCTGCAGCATAGGCACCAGGGGGGGGGGCGCTTCTACAGTATAGGACCCAAGGGCTTCTGCAGTATAGGAACCAGGGGTGCTTCTACAATATAAGACCCGGATGCTTCTGCAGAATAGGGACCATGGGTGCTTATGCAGTATAGGGACCAGGGCTGCTTCTACAGTATAGGGACCAGGGCTGCAGTTCTACAGTATAGGACCCAACACCGGGGGTGCTTCTACAATATACGACCCGAATGCTTCTACAGAATAGGGACCATGGGTGCTTATGCAGTATAGGCACTGGGGGTGCTTCTACAGTATAGGATCCAGAGGCTTCTGCAGTACAGATACGGGGGGGTGCTTCTGTAGTATAGCCACCGGGGCGCTTCTACAGTATAGGACCCAGCATCGGGGGTGCTTCTACAGTATAGGACCCAGCACCGGGGGGGGGGGCTTCGTCAAGTTAGGACCCAGAGGCTTCGGCGTTGTCCGGGAGAAAAGTGCTAAATGTCCTAGATAGAGCTACTGTAGTGTTTCTCTTCGGACTATTGTGCAGATGAAAAGGAGGGGGATAAGTAAGAGTTATTTTAGTAGTGCTCTAGAGGCCATCTCGATTTTCTAAATACTCAGCGTTGGCAGGGAGAAAAGTGCTCAATATCCTATTTTGCTTGCGGAGAGGAGGATGGAGAGCCCCGGGCAACGCCGGGTACCCCTGCTAGTATATATATATTTAAGAAAACACTGTTAAAAACATCAGACTTCTCAGTTTAATTATCCTTGTCTTTCCAATATTCAAATGATCTATTTAGTATTAGAATCAAAATAATTAATGCATGTTCCATATGTACATGAACGTTTTCAATTCTTCGTCGGATCATCTTCAAGTGCGAAAACTAATCAACAAAAAGCTTGTGAAAAGAAGAGAATTTCCAAAAGCAGCCGAGAAAGTGCACGTGAAGTCAGTGGCACAGTTCCAGGAGAGACGTTAACAATTTAAATTTTAGGACGCCAGAAGTAGCTTATTTGTACATTTGTTTTTGTCACCAGAAGATGATTCGACGAAGAATCAAAAACGTTTGTTATACATATGGAACATACATTCATTCTTTTTAATTTTAACACGAACAAGATCGTTGAAATAATAAAAAAAATAGAAAAGGTATAATCAAGCTAAGAATTGTTATTTTTAACAATGTCTTCTTAAAGGAACGAATGCTGCCTAAATACACACACGCATAATATATATATATATATTATATATATATATATATATATATATATATATATAATATATAATATATATAATATATATTTATATTTAGTAAAGAAAATCAGTACAACATCAGTACCGTCGGTTTCGAGTTCGGAAGGGGTCCGACCTTCCAAACTTATGTCAGCCTCTGTTGATAGTGTTACGAAAAAACAAAATGGTGGTTCCGTATGATTTGAGTAAACGCGACTTTTCTCCCGTGTTAATTTTTTTACTTTTCTATATTCCGCCTACTTATTGTATTCAAGTGACATATGTTAATCTAAAATAAATTAAAGCCTAAATAGATAAAGATATAAGTGAAAAACTCATTCGAAAAATATTTTAACAGTGAGTCTATACTCGGATTTCAGGGGCCGTTCGTCTTGATATCAGCGAGCCGTATGGTTAAGGGGTGTTAACTACGTGTTGCTCGCTTTCAAGTTAGTTTTAAAGGGATTGTCTGCTCGAATGAGTGATACATAATTTTTTTTTTCTCATTATTTATGAACGCTTAAATTATTAATTGTTTATGAATTAAATTACGATTGTCTAAGTGAACCCTTTATATTTAACTAGCGGAACCCGTCGCCCCGGCGTTGCACGGGAGAAACCCCCACCCCCACCCCCTATACCGTGTTGGCGTATGTTTTAAATTAAAAAGAAAGAAAAAGTGGCAGAGTAGAATGGGATCGAACGCTGAAACGTTCGATCATTAAATCTCCCTTCTTACCCAATGCGCCACATGTACGAATTAAATGTACATGTAAAAATAGGCTAATAACGATATGCTTCTTTATTGACATGCGTGTTATGTTAACATTTACATTCTGCCGACCAAATGGAAACTTCAACAATGACACGGTGTAGGTCATTTTTTCATGAAGTAATTTCATTTGGGCAATTTTTCGATAATATGCGTGTTTAAGGTGTATGATTTTGAAAATGTAAATGTATCCGCGTCTACCAGTATCTTGGTGCTTATTGAATTAAATAGGAAGTCGATTCGATCAAGAAATTTTAGCCGCCATGTTGAATCAATAAATGTTGCAGGAACTGTGTTCGTTAATTTCATTCGCTTAATTCCGGAATGAATTTAAATGTAGAAGATAGAATTAGATAGAACGTTATCTGATATTCGCGAATAATCATCGGAGTGTAAGGGAGCGGTTGTTAAGTTTTTGCGTATTGCTTAATATTATGTAGTAAAATAATGCCAGACAAATACGAAATAACAATGGGTGCTTTATGAAAATTATACTGTGTTTATTAGTTCCCGGTGTCGATGAGTGTAGTCACAGTACAGAATTGTTAGGGAGAAAATTTTTTACTACCACCTATATGGAGTTGGTATTTCGGAGAGTCGTGGCGGCCGGGCCGAATGTAATATTTAGTGTTAGTTTGGAAAGAAGAATAAGAGATATACTAAAACACGCTCGAGTGAATAACTGCAATGTAATTGTGAGTTCAGTAGCCCGTGATGCATGTGTTTATTTTCCTATTCTCCGAGAAGGTACAGGGGAAAAAACGTCTCTACTTTATATATTAGAAGAAAGATTAGGAAGCAAGTAGGGTTTTTAGTGTGTTAAATGTCATTTAATTATCATGAATTATCTGAAGAATCAGATAATTATTTCATAGTGAAAATAGGAAATAGATTAATGAATTTATAAATAAATAAAACATAGTAAAAATGTGGGAGAGGTGAAACGTGGGAGATGATATTTTTGTTGTGGTTAAGTGTGAAATTTTTTGAGGCTGGAGGGAGTATTGGCCGTATGGCTATGTCAGGAATGTGTGAGCATAAGTGCGTTTGACAGAATGTGTAGAAATGTGCTGGGGACGAGGGGAGTGGGGTGGGCATGAGAAGAAAGAAAAGTGATTTTAATTTTAGAGGAGTGATAAGTAAAATGTGGTTTCGTTCAGGATGTGTTGATGGTTTGAGAGTAAATTTAAAAAAGGGGTTTAAATATCTAAATATTTGGTAAGGATGTGTAAATCGTGTTAATTTGTAGAGCTGTTATTTGTGGTTAAATAGTTTTGATTCGTAGTGGGTTATTCATGAGTATGTGAATGAATATATATGTGAGAAAGGTGTTAGCACGTAAGTGTGTATGTGAGGAGGAGATAGTACGTGAATGTGGATGCGGGCAGATGTGTATAAGTGCAAGTGAGAACGATAAGAGGAAGGGTAAGCCACGAAGGGTTAGTTTTTGTTCGGTCAGGATAATTTTGCTTATTAAGGGGGATAGATTGTAGAAACCATTTCGTTGTCTGATGGTGTTTGAGTCTGTGATGAGTGCTGTTTCAAGTAATCTTCGCCGAGCTTTGTTTTGAATGTGTTTGATGATTTGGACCTGATCGAACTTGAAAGCATGATCGTGTTCTAATACGTGGGAAAAGTGCACTGAAAAAGTGATTGTATTTTATGTCCCTTTTGTGTTCGCTCAATCTATTTTTCAATTCATGTTGCGTTTCCCCCACGTAAATTTGATGGCAGTTGTTACATGGGACGGTATATAAGCCAGCATGGGATTGTTGGTATTTTTCGGAAATTTCTTGCTATGTTTAATGTTTGTTTTATGGTTGATGGTGTGGTTTGTACTGTAGGAATACCTAGTTTGTTAAGTATGTTGCAGATGGTTGTGTTATTTGAATGCGTGGGTAAGAGAAAAGGTCTGTCTATGAGAGAGGTGTTTGGTATTTGATGTTTTTGTGTATTGTTTTTTGAGAATATTTGAAAGGCTTTCTTCTTAGCATTTTGTATGAAATGTGTGCGGTATCGCAATGTTTTTAAGGAATTAATGATGTGTTTGATTTCTTCATCTATATATTGAAAACTGCAGATTCTAAGAGCACGTAGGAAAAAGCCTATTATCATACCTGTTTTTATCTTTTTGTTATTGTGAGAGTAGAAGTATATATAGTCGTTTTAGTGAGTGTTTTTACGATGAACTTTGAATCTAGTATGTTGTTGGACTTTATTATAAGTGTGTCTGAAAATGTATCGAGCTGTTTATCTCAGTGTTATGTGTGCATTTTATGGAGGGTTCTACTGTGTTTAGTTTGTTTTTGAGGTTATGTCTTCAGGAAAGAAAATAAGAATATCATCAATGTATCTAAAGTATTCGATGTTAGGGGGTAGTCTAAATTTGAAAGGGCCGGATTCTAAGAATTCTAAGAAAAGGCAGGCCAATACACCGCTTAGAGGGTGGCCCTGATGTTTGTCTGTAGAATTCGTCGTTGAATTGGAAATATGTTACTTCTCACAGCCTCGACTGTCCTCCAGCGCTTACAGTAGCCACGGCTACTACTTTCCTTAATCTCTCCATCATGTTAACCCCAAATTCCGATGTACTTGCATGACATTTTTCTTCAAATTATCATCCTGAGGAAGTCTTACAATAAAGACGAAACGTTGATAAATATATCAAAAATATCTCTTGGTTTTCCTTTTTAATTTCCCATTACGTCGGATTACTCTCATCCTTCTTTTCTCATATATATATATATATATATATATATATATATATATATATATATATATATATATATATCGTATTATCTTATATGCAATAATTTTTCTACGCATTTATTTTCGTAAAAGTTAAAGAATAACCAAACACATTTTTATTAAATATTTCTATTTCTAGCCATAATAAAAATGTCATACGTTCGTACAAACATAAAGCAAATAAAATAGATACTTTATTAAAGTTTTTGTAAAACCGCCTATCTTTTATACACTTCTTCTTTTCTTCTATTTATTTCTGATGATTTTTATCGGTTTTCTTTTTTCGGTTTACCGACTTGCATTTTTCATAGTGATGCTATCGTTTGACAGGGATATACATAGAAATGGCGAGTATCGTTTTTTCTTCTTTTTTACACACAACCGCCGGTCGTATATCTTCAATCAGCAACGATGGGTTGACTTATAATAAACTATCGGCCGCTTTTAAGTGCAGTCGTCGTTCAGTTGAAATGCCTTTTTTTTATTTGGCATGTTATACGGTGCGATTCATGCGAAACATCCACGGATAAATTCACACTAAATGCAAAAATGCGTTATTACCGAAAATATTAGAAGTTATGTCACAAGATATTTATACTATAGTCCCTTGTGACGATTGTGATTATAGATTTATTAAAAATGATTGAAATAAATGCCACTTTACTTAGACCCCATCTTACCTAATCAATGCTGAGTACATAATCCACCCTGACTCAAAGAATGGAAATTTAAAATATGTAAAAAAAGGTTTTGTGGTGCTATGGGTGAGTCGCAAAATGACATAGGGTTCTTCAATAATAATCTCAGACAATATTGAGTCTTCCTGCTAATATATATATATATATATATATATATATATATATATATATATATATATATATATATATATATATATATATGCTAATATATATGTCACTTTAACTTTATCCCCATATCCAACCCTTTTCTCTTTTTTCTTTTTTCTTCCTTTTTATTTCTTCCCAACTCATACAGCGGCTATTTAAACAATTCCGAACCTCATGACCCCTAGCGCTTTAAACCCTCCCTCCCCCTAACCACAAATGTAACCGTTTTGTTTCATTTGGATTTAGACCTCTGAACGAGATGTCATCTGCCTTTTTTGGTCCAGGAAGTATATCAAAAATGGCCAGTCTTTCTCTTTTCAATCCCTTTTAAGTGCGTTTGGATTAACTTGTAATTTTGAGCACTTTCTCCACACTGTTCCTACGCAAACAGTTTTTTCACGTTCTACAATTCATCGGACTTCCTTTCAACGGAAATTTACCACCCTGACAAACTGCATATCTTTTTTACGGAACTTTTCTTTTCTTTTCATTCACTGCGTTTTTTAATAATAACTTTTTTAATAATAATTTTCATATTTTTCAAATAATTGAACTTTGGGGTTTTCGAAAGCCAACTTATCTATCTGTATTTCTCCTCTGATGATAAGATCTCGATCTTTGAAAAGCCTTGGCTTAAGGAAAGAATAATACACACTAGTTTATTACTGAATACACCTTGCATTGAACAATTGAAATTTGAAATTTGAAATAAATTTGGACAATCGTCGCATATTTATCACTCTTTTTTCTTCTATCTCTCTCTCTCTCTCTCTCTCTCTCTCTCTCTCTCTCTCTCTCTCTCTCTATATATATATATATATATATATATATATATATATATATATAGTCATTAACTGTAGTTGGTTCGATATGTATATAGCTTCTCTTCTTTATGATTTTAAGTATTTTTAATTTTTACTTTATATTTTATTAAATTCGCCATTTCTTTCTTTCTTGTTTCTATATATCCGAGTATAGTTTTAATTTTTCCTTCTCCCGCTTTTTTTCTCTACCTCTTTTTTCTCTTCCTCTAATTTTTTTCTCTTTCTCTTTCTCTCTCTCTACCTTTTTCTTTCTTCGTAACTTTCTCTCTCTCAACCTTTTCTCCTCTCCTTCTCCTTTTTGGTACTGTTTTCTTTCTATCTTTAAATGTCTCTTATCCCATAGACAATAATTTATTATTCGAACAGCATGCAGAAGCGATATGTTATGCCCGTCTATAAATCAAATCTCTCTTGATATTACCGACACCCATGTTCGGTGTCAGAGTTTATACTGATGCTGAATTAGTAATATCTTCTACGGTTACCGATTTTCGAGAACGGCGCCTAGACTAAACCATCATGAATACATTGATATTCCCTAGAGTGGCACGCTACACGGAATCATGCCATAACGCCGACGGGCCGGTAGTTGGCCACAACTTTTTTTTTTCTAACAGCAATGTGCATTGCTCGGTCCAGACACGTCCAGACTAGAATTTTTTTAAATAGTTACGATTGTGCAAGTGTAGGGGATTTGAACTGTTTTCCAGTTTAAATAATCGAAGGACATAGCTGTTGCGTTTTCGCAGGTGCCAATGTCACATGTTATCTCGTGCTGATGTTCAACCTCACTTGCAAGATGTTTGAAGTTGACCTAATCCAGAACCTTGCTCTATTTGAAGTGCACAAAAACGACAGATATCTAAGCTGCTTTTTCGATCAAGATAAATAAATATATATCCATTAAAACATGCAATTATACTAGAATTATCTCATCAAACATATTCACGACTAATATCATCAGAGGAGTGTCGTTAGAATTATAATGCAAATAGACATGACAGTAAAATTATGTAAACGAAATTTATACTTATTAAAATTTGAGAAAAATTTTAATTACAAAAAACTCCCCTTCTCCTTCCCTCTCTCCTTCTCTCTCCCCTTCTCTCTCCCCTTTTCTATCTTACTCTTTAAATCGAATCCATCCTTTAATATATATATATATATATATATATATATATATATATATATATATATATATATATAAATATATATATATATATATTTGACTTTTATGGATTTTAATAATTTAAACCTGAAGGGAAAAATATGTCTGAACTTTATTGTGTTTTTGTATTCATAATCATTGAGCAATTTCATTGAATAGTGCTTGTAACGAATCGTTGATAACTTTTTCTGCTGAAGATACGTTGCTTATAATTATCAATATCTGCTCCATGCAGTGCTTCCTCCTTGGCGATACACGTCAATTGTGTACCTTGCGATGTCAGACAGAACTAAGGAAGACTTAGAGGTAGTTTTCCCCCAGACATTCGGCATGCCAGGTCTATCGCTGTATGGACAAGCCCTGATGCCAATGAACAGCCACCAGCTATTGGTAAACAATACCACCGCCTTGTTGTTCGTTGGTTCAGTAAAGGTTAAGGGGTAAACCCGAACAGAAAATCTGAAATGTAGCCCTACAGGCAGACAAACGCTGTACTCAGCTCTGATATGGCCGCTACTGGAACTTGGTGCCGGACGTACTGGTACTTCCATTCCTCTGGGAAACATCAGCAAGACGGAGAGGGGGATTCTGACGATTGGGTAACTCAGTCTCTCCATAGATCAGTCCTGGTTAGCGGACTGGGGAGATAACTTCAACAATGCATCTGTATAGAACTAAACGGTTATAAGCCTAAAGATGGGAGAAGTTATTTAACCTCATTGGACAGCTACCCCTCACCATAAAGCTGAGCAGTCCTCAGCCAGTAAGGTGCTATTCAACCACTATCCACCTGTTGTACTGGGTGCGTAAGACATAGAATGATTCCAACAAGTGGTCAGCAACTATTGCACCAAACAAAGACAAAAGTACAAAGAACCCAGCACTTAGGCTAGGGTGCTCGAATGTTGGTACTATGAGGACTGGCATATCTACTGACATACTAAACAACTCTGATATCCGAACAACTGTCATCATCAACAACAAATAATTGAGACTCAACGCAGACATTGCTGTACTACAAGAAACTCGCTTAGCAGACTTCAGATGCTTGAGGTAATCAGACTATACCATCTTCTGGCAAGATCAGAAGAATGAGAAATCCGCGAACACGGTGTTAGTTTCGCTGTCAGAAACTTACTGCTTCAAAATTTAAAACTCTGTGATTCAGCCACTGAACGTCTAATTTCACTTCGTCTGCACACCCCAGATGGATCAATTAATTCATTGTGTGTGTACGTCCCAACAGCCGCGGCACATGACGACACAAAGGAGCACTACAAAGAAAACTCATCTCCTACATCTCTCTTAAATCGCTGGCTGCACTGAGGTTTTCAAGAGGTGCCGTCCCAAAGGCTGTCACAGACATTGCAAACAACTACTGAACGGACCTCTCCAAAACTATTCAGCGGGCGGCTGATACAGGCGACATGAAAAAAATGTATGACGGGATCAGGAGAGCTACTGGGCCCACAATCAACAAAACTGCACCACTGAAGTCAAAGTCAGTGAACCCATACTAGATAAAGTTAAACAGCTGGACAGATGGGTACAACCCTATTCCGAGTTTTACTCCAGGGAAAACGTAGTACATCAGTCTGCCGTGGATGACATTATCGTTTCCCCATGATGCATGATATCGACGAGCAGCCTTCCATATAATAACTCTCCAGGGAATAGACAGACTGCCATCTGGAAAAAAACAGGAAAGGACTATATTCCAGCGGAGGTATTAAGAGGTGGAAAAGCTAGCTTGCTTGAATCCATTCATAGCCTTTTGATACAGGGCTAGAGCGAAGGCGCAGTGCCTCAGGACATGAGAGACGCAAACATCATCACACTTTACAAACACAAAGGGGGCCGCAGTGACTGCAACAACTACCGCGGTATCTCACTGTTGAGCTTCGTTGGCAAGCTATTCGCACGCATAGTACTACTGCGACTGCAAGTTCTTGTCGATCGAATTGATCCGGAATCTCAATTCGGCTTTCGTTCAGAGAGATCAACCATCGATATGCTCTTCTCTCTACGCCAGCTGCAAGAGAAGTGCAGGGAGAAAAACTATCCTCTGTATCTCGCCTTTATAGATCTGACCAAGACGTTCGATCTTGTGAGCATATACGCTCTATTCAAGATTCTCCCACTAATCGGATGCCCACCAAAACTCCTCAGCATCATAAGATACTTTCACGATGGCATGATAATCACTGTACAGTTTTATGACAACATGTCTGGGTTCGGGGTGATTAGCAGTGTCAAACAAGGCTGTATGTTGGCCCCGACTCTTCGGAATCTTCTTTGCCCTACTCCCGAAGCATGCCTTCAAGAATACAGCGGATGGTATCTACCTGAACTCCAGATCTGACGATAACCTCTTCAACATCGCCAGACTCCGCTCCAAAACTAAGACCAGGTTAGTCTAGATCAAGGACATGGTATTTTCCGATGATGCAGCCATATCATCGCATGGGAAAGATTGTCTCCAATGACTGATGAACATATTTATTGATGCTTGTAGTCTGTTCGGCCTCACCATCAGCCAGACGAAAACTCAAGTTATGAAACAAGTAACCATCAGTTTAATCCAAGGCACACTACTAGAGGAGGTTAACCAGTACTAGAACCTAGGCTCCGCTTTTTCAGACACCCTCTCATTGGACGTAGAGCTCAACAAAAGGATTGGTAAATTATCCACAACCCTCTTAACTAACTAAAAGAGTCTGTATAAACAGCCACCTTACCACTTCTACCAGGATGATCATCTGCAGAGCGTGCGTTATCAGTGTCTTACTGTATGGGAGTTAGTCCTGAATCACATACTCAACACAGGATGAGAAAGTCCAGGTCTATCATATGAGGTGTCTATGTAAGACACTTTATATAACATGGCAGGACAGAATGAGCAACAATAATGTTCTGCAAAGAGCAGGTCTTCCATCCATCTACTCTCTACTGCGTGAGCGACGTCTTTGCTGGCTGGGTCATCTGTGCAAGATGGATGATGGGCGCATCCCTTAAGATTTTCTCTAAGGCGAGCTTGCCTACGGCTAAATAAAAAAGAGGTCGTCCTCATTTCTGCTTCAAGGATGTCTGCAAGCGAGATATGAATTCTTGCTAAATGGACATCAACACATGGGAAGCTTCTGCAGCTGACAGACCTGCCTGGAGGAAATAGTACATCAGGTAATTATCATCAGTGAGAAGACCATCCACGATGAAAACGCTGCGAAGGAGCTAGGGAAAAAGCGAGCTTACAGGCAGACCAACCGAAGTGAAACATTACACAACAACCTTCGTATTTCAAGGCTGTAGTGACCATGCAAATCAAGAATTGGTCTCTACAGTCACATAAAAAGGATGCACACATGCAACATTCCAATACGGCGCTGATCCATAGTCGTTGCGACTGACGGATTCTAACACAGAGCACAACGAGTCCAACGATCTTACACTGTTTGAAAGATTCATTCAGGCCTTAGAGGTGTTGTATAAAGGGATGTGACTTTGAACTTTACAATTAACTACGATTCATCAGAGGTTTAAATAACACTGTCGAGAGGTTTTAAGGTCACAATGCTTAATGTAAGGATTTCTAACATAATGTTAGACAACCGGGTGGCCATTATTTGTCTTTATTTTTCTTTTCGAAAACCAGATCCTCGTCTACATAATCAGAAACGAGGCTCTAATTACGTAAACAAGAACTGGCAACCGGCTTGTCCAAACCCAGATAAAAATCCGTCTTTTATCAGTATGACCTATAAAACCTTTTAAATGCATTGTATAAACGTCTGATGTGTTTATGTTAATTGTAAAATTTATAGTCACATCTGCTTGTACAGTTTATTAAAGAGGAAACAATTGTAATGGCCGAATATATAAATGTTTAAAGCAGCTTCATATCGTCGGACTTATTAATGAATTATCCTTGCACTAGAAGCAGCTAATTAGATAAATCAAAATACTTTAATCGTACTTTTGGAACTAAATTAGAACAATCTATGGTACTAAAAGGTTTGAGAGTTTATTTCAGATGAGATTTCATTATATAACTAATCTATGATATATATATATATATATATATATATATATATATATATATATATATATATATATATATATATATATATATAACATGTTAATATATATATATATACATACTATATATATATATGTATATATATATATATATATATATTATATGAATACTAATCAAATCGGAGGGATTTAAAAAACAAACCGATGAGTTGCAGCTATCTGTAATTGACTTGTTTTTATTATTTATTTTCTTCAATAACACACACACACACACACACACATATATATATATATATATATATATATATATATATATATATATATATATGTTTTTGGAAGTTATCGAAAAGAATAATAAAAGCCCGTTTTAAAAAGCGATGACATTATATTTGTTTAAAAGTAGTATTGTAGGGTGCTCAATGTTATTATTTAAATATCTAGATAGCTGATACAATTTATAGTTACAACTAACCCCACAGATCCACCCATTACAAAAGTTTTTCTTAACCCAGTGGTTGAGTTCCTTGTGATTTACTTTTATTTGAATTACTTATTATGTAAATGTAATAATGTAGGGTACTCCACATGTTAGAATGTAAGCTAGTATTCCTGTTTTCTACTTGTGATAAAATGATCATGTTTTTCATATTTTGGTTTATTATTTTTTAATTCCATGTTGTTTATAATATACACTTATCATTATTACGTCTGCTATTATCATTATTATTATATAATTTATTTTTAATATGACCTCTGTTTTCACTTGTATATTTTAAAAGAATTATATGAATCTGTTATGCCTTATGTTTTATATATGGAAATTATACTTTTGTACATTCTTCTTATGATCTTTATTATTATTACTTATTATTTGTATTGTTATTGCATTATTATTTTTGCATTATTATTTTTTATAGTTTTATCCTCTCGTTAAATTTTATTATTGTAGAGAAATTAAATGGTGATGAAATAGAGAGGAGGTACTTAAGCATTAGTTTAAATTTTGATACGAGTCGGCCTTTTTGCTTAATAAATACTTGATATAATGGTTAGGGTTAGAAATATGGATCATTTTTTATAAATAACTTGCATACCTCGCCGTTTCATTGGTTAACTCGTGCTCTCTTGAAACTTCCTACTATGTTAGTGTCTATCCAGTTGTCGGTAATGTACAAAATGTGTTAAACTAAATATTATTTCTTTCTCTACCGTCACTTTTTCAGAAATGGATCCTATTTAACTGCATAAATTATTTGTCTACTTAGCGCAATTCATTTCAATCCGTTGTTTTAATTATCATATTACATCGTTAATTTTTAGTACCTACATTAATTCGTCGTATATGTGTCATTTCAATAGCATGAGAATACTTGTTATAAATTCTGATGTAACATTTGCTCATGAGAAATATGAACTGCAGAGAAGTTGAGCAATGTAGAAAAATATATTTAAATACTATAAGCTACATCTACAGTACCGTCCAAAATTAAGGAACAAAAATAAAATCTTCCTAATCTCAAATAAATTATAGTTTAATATTTGTGAAAATTTCACTACATATGTAAATTATGTAGTTGGACTTTTACCGAGATTTTTAGATGAATTAAAATAATATTATTAAAGTTATCCACCATTTTACATATTTCAAGTTTCCAAAATTAAGGAACATTAAGGGAAAATAATTGTTTAAAGTTTAAAACAGTAGTTTTTTGTATGAAAAGATGGAAAAAATACTCTAAACATTAATTATCATCACTGCTGCAAGTCACGCAATATCAATCATGTAAAAAAACTGATTTAAGCGACAAAGCAAAAATTGTCAAATTAAGAAATGAAAAGTTGACAATAGAAGAAATCGGAAAACGTGTGAAACGTTCAAAAAGTGTTGTAATCCGAGTTCTCAAACTCTATAAAGAAACTGAAGGTTAAGTAACACAAAGAAACCTGATAGACCAAGAAAGACAACGGCAAAAGAGGACATATTAATACAACACCAAGTGTTAAAAGACGGTTTCCTTACAGCTGGCACAATTTCTAAACAAATGGAAGGTGTCATGAATGTTCCACGACAAACTTGTAAAAAGCCGCTAATAAGTAAAAAAATACAAAGCAACTAGATTGCCGTTCGCAAAAAAGCATGTTATATTGTCAGAAGAAAATTGGAAAACAGTTTATTTCAGTGACGAATCGAAATTTAATGTATTTAGCAGTGATGGAAAACAATTTATAAGACGAAGAATAGGCGAAAGTTTGGATCCTAGCTGCATCAAAAAACTGTTAAATTTGGTGGATGTAGCGTGATGGGTTTCGGCATGATATCATGGCAGGGTACATCACCACTTGTACGCTTAAATACTAGAGTAAATGCTACTGTATACAAGAATGATTTAGAACAGTATATTTTGCCAGTGTTGCACAAGCCTGTTTAAATGCAGGATAATGCTCTCTGCCATAATCAAACTGGTCATGAATTATCTGACTGATCAAGAAGTAGAGGTAATGGAGTGACCTGCTCAGAGTCCTTACATAAACCCTATAGAAAACTTATGGAAGACTCTAGGACATAATGTTATGGCAAAGAATCCGGAAAACATTGAAGACTAGTGGCTGAAAATGAAAAATAAATAGGCCAAGATAACTGTGACGCAATGTCAAGATTTAGTGAAAACTTTCAGTCGTAGATGCGCAGCGGTTATTGAAAAAAGGTGGAAGTACCAAATATTACATCTCTTTTGCCTTTCTAATGTGGTTTAGTAAAAAATGATATTTTGATTCATTTATTTTGAACACTTGAAATCTGTAAAATGGTGGATAACTTTTAAAATATCATTTTAATTCATCTGAAAATCTCGGTAAAAGTCCAACTACATAAGGTGTATATTCAGTGAAATTTTCATTAAAATTAATATATAATTTTGTTTAGATTCAGAAGATTTAATTTGTGTTCCTTAATTTTGGACGGTACTGTATATATAAGTACTAAGTTAAAAAGATTTTTAGGCAGCATATTAGACCTACTCCGAGAATATTGCCCCCCATACAAAAGTAATAATGACAAACACACTATATATAAACATAAATTCCCACTAAACTTCAAGTATTAAGAAACACCTATGTTACATAACCTCCTAACACGTGAAGCGCTTTTAATTATGACACTAACATCATCCAAATAAAAAGTAAACCAGAACATAAACCAGATTTGACGTTTGTCCCTTCGAAGCCTTAAACGAGAAGTAATGTTATATAACGAAAGCCGTTATTTGAATGAAAACGTTTGAGTGAAACCTAGGGATCAGGGGTGACCTCAGTAAAACTGAAGTTAACAAAATAATGTGACACAAGGTGAGAAATAATTCTGTCTTTCCCTGGCAACCCTTCGGACAGAGAATACTTAAAAGTCGGCGTTCTCTATTTTAACCAAATTGAGGGCGGAGGAGTGCACGACATAACATAATGATTGCACGGCAGAGACGTCTGATATATATAGGGAAGATTTTCAAAGAATGTATCAATAGAAAATAGACACTTTTTCTCAACTGGTCACCCAAGCCAACATAACCTTTTAGACAGGATGAATGTTGGAACTGTTATTGTGATTATCAGATTAGTAAAGCCTGCGATCAATAAAAATACAAATAAATATATAAATAAATGTATAGAAAAAAAATTAAAAAAAAAATTTAATAGTTTGAAAAATTTAGAGAGCAAATGTTATAGGATTCCCTCAAAGAGTCTGATATTAGGGTTTTATTGTGCTCCCCTTTAGAATTAAGATCTCCATCCCGCCCCTCCACCCTTTCTTAAATTTATTTTTCTCCTTTCTCCTCTCCGGAGTGTTCCACCCTCGCTTCCTGCTTTTTTGTCTTTTTTCCCCTTTTACTTATTTTGTTGTTTTTATATTGTTTTTTCTTCTTATTTTCTCTCTTTTCTTCTGTGTATTACTCTCTTTCCACCCATTCCACCCTCCGTCATCCCCCTTTTGAAGGATTTTAGGTTTCTTACACATTTCTCCTTGGTTGATGATGAAGATATTTTAAAGCACTTTTAAGTATTTAAAATTAATTAGTTTTTGGAGGTTTTAGGGGTGATTTAGAGATAATTTTCAAGTCTAAACTTTTTAGAATGTTTTTAATTTAATATTTTAAATGTTTTACTATGTTAAGGGATTTTGAGGGGTTTCGTTTCCTTGGGGTGTTTCGAGATCTTTAAATGTTGAAAATTTGAAAGTATCTAAAATATTATTTGAAAGTATTTAGGTTAGAGTTTTTAAAAGTTTAAGTCACTTAAAGGTCTTTAATTGCAACTTTAATGTTACTTTCAGACATTATATTTTTAGTTTTTAGAATAGGTTGTTTAGAATACTTCAGGTAACTTTGCAATATTTTTAAATTATTTTTATATATCTTTAAAAAGTTGTTTTAAAAATCTTTATACATTTTATAAGATTAAATAATAATTCTAGAGTCTAATAGTATGGCTACCGTTTTATCTAATTCAAACCAAAAAGGCCATCTAATTTAAGGGAAATAATGAATTTAAAATTAAATTACTTCCCTTTAACTATGATAATAAACATTCTATTTTTACATTTTTCTCCTTATGCCTGTTATTCTAATTTCTTATTTTCGTCGCTTTATTCACGAAGGAAAGAAAAAAAGTTATAAAAAGGAATTTTCTAAGTATTGGAGTTAAAAAAATACCAACCCCTCCACCCCTAATCCAAACCCGCCTTTGTTTTTCATTATCTATAAATGAACGGCATTCACAAGTGGCTGAACGAGTACAAAAGATGGAAGTGTTTAAAATTCAAAGCTGAGATTTTATTTTAATTCTTTTTTTCTTTTTACCTCTTGCTTTATTTCTTTATGTTTTTATTTTTAATCGTATTTTATTCTTTTAAGTGTTTTTTCAGTCTTTATTTTCATCCCATGTTTAATTATTTCCTCGTTGTGCCTGTTACTCTAAATTCTTCTTGTCTTCCCTTTATTTGCGAAGGAAAAAACGAAGTAGTTAAAAACGGAGTTCTCTATCTATAAATAAACGTGGTATCTTCGTTCTTATCGGGTCATGTGCAACTGTGTCTGGCCTATAAATAATTGCTGCAAGCACATGGTCCTGTAAATTTGAATAGATTATCCAAAGCTCAGTAAAGCTTTATTTGCACGCTTTAAATATGGCTGATATTGTTTATTAATTATAACTTGTTATCTTATTTAATTGTATTTATTTCCTATGTTTTTTATTTTCTTTTCTTTTATTTCGTGTGCCTTATTTTTCCTCTACTGCCTGTTTCTATTGTTCTTGAGGTTAAATAAAGAAATTTTGTAAAAGACGTCTGATCACCCATAAAAAGATACCCCTCCATCCGTCTTATTCTTACTCATCAGAGGGGAACCATCTTCAATGTTCTGTTATCTCTGGAAGGTGACGTGTAAACTTATTCCATCTGCATATATATATATATATATATATATATATATATATATATATATATATATATAATGTGTATGTATGTATGTAAATATATTATTCTTAATACTTGCAGGGGTTCTAACATATCTGACTAGTAAACAGGCGCAGGATACCTCTCTCAGTGGGATAGACCCATAGACCTTATAAGGTCATCCATCTAGGAGATAGAAAACTCTTATATAAAAACTGTCCTCGATAGCAGTTCATCCACACAACATGACATAAATGCAGGTCTACCCCAAGCTTACGTAATAGAAGTCTTACCTTCCAGTCGTCAGCTTGATCTTTGAAATCCACTCGAAAAATGTCCTCAAAACGCGCAAACCATGTTTCGAACGTCGAATTTGCCATTGGGTCATAATAAAATTCCGCTATTGTTTGTGAAATGAAATCTGTAGATGTCCTAAGATTTGTTTCTGAAATCGATGATGTAGGTGTGGAAAATCTCTCTGAAAATAATTCCATTAACCGTAACTGTTTTTCCAGTAATCGCTGAATTGTACAATCCACTTTTTACTTTTTTTTTTTGAAAATAAAATTGTAAGTTAATCTAATCTTCGTCGCCACTGTTGTAAACCATGTAATTTAGGTTATAATAATTAATAACTCGTAAAACAAAATGGATGACTTTTCAACAGAAAGGTTTAACAGATTTATTAAAAGTGAAATTAGAATGAAATGAGTTATTTAGCCGCTGTAACGCGAGATGAAATATGAGACAGTCTGATCCGTGGTCAATGTTTGCTTTTCACTCCGGCAAGCCACTCGACAAGAGGGGATAACTCTGAAATGGTCCAAGGGACATAATTGCGTTTTCTTTAGTTATCCTAACAATATATATATATAAAGTATATATATATATGTGTGTATATAAATATAAATATATATATATATATATATATATATATATATATATATAAAGCATGTATATATAAGTATATAAAGTATATATATATATATATATATATATATATATATATATATATATATATGTATGTATGCATATTTGCATTAAACTTGATACATAGTGATTACACACGAATTAAGTATAATTCCCTGACTTCATTTCCTTCTCAAGACCCCGTTAAGCTTCAGCGTTATTTTAAAGACATTTTTGGACTCAAAATGATGTAAAACGGTACCAAGAGGCAAACCGAAACCAAGATTTTTACTGGAGAAAAAACTATAGCCCTTAACCTTCAAAAATAAAAGCAGCTTTCAGCTAAAAGATTAATCCGGTTGAATTCCTTCCTCGTTCATTTCGTTTTTACGATTGGTGGAAAGGTAGAAAGCAAGTGAGATAATTGAACACCGAAATACACGGAGGAAAATGCCGATACAATAAAAATAAAAAGATGGTTCCAATTTCTTTTGGGAAGATTTTTTTTCGTGCTCTCAACTACACACTGCATTCGACGTCAGAACAATTAACCCCGGGTCAGAAAGAAAATATTTTTCTCCGAAATCTCTGCTAAATTCCGTGACTTTAGGCAGATAATAAAAAACAGTAGAAATTGAAAAATAGAAAAGCAACGACTGATGCTAACCTGGTAAGTTTACACTGAACTTCATTTTGCAAGAGATATTAGTGTATTTAAAAAAGAAATCAAAATGGCGAAGCCTGGACAATTTAAATTGGAATTGTTTTTCTGTAAGAAACGCTTGATTCAAAAAACGCTCCCAACATGTCGGTCTTTCAGTACTTACTATTTGATTCGTATCTCTCACTTCTCTCTATCAAAACTATAATATATCATGATAGAGAAAGTGGACACAGCAAAACATCCATTTCCATGTAATCTCTGTAGTCGATTATGTCTGCCAAAGACTGGGCTTACTACTCCTATGGGATCTCGTGATAAACCACCTGTAATCCAGTACAATCTAGAACGTATATGTCTTACAGCTGTTTTCTCTTTGTTTAGTAATTTCAACGCGGGAGTAAGAGTACTATTCTACTCACTAAATCTCAATGTTGCAGACTTAGAATTTATATAAATATATGTATATATATATATATAGAGAGAGAGAGAGAGAGAAAGAAAGAGAGAGAGAGAAAGCAAGAGAGAGAGTGAGAGATGTGGAGAGAGGGGGACGGGAAAAGAGTAGTTTGATATTTCACGTCTGCTTTTTAATATATTCTTGTGATAAGTGGGTGGTGGTTGAACCATAAAACAGTGTCATTGTTTTTTTGTTTTTTTTATAATCTAATATTTTGAACGCCCTACGATCTTCAACGGCAATGATTATTTATGGAGTTTTCTAATTTATTTTTCGTTATTACTCCTTTGACCACGTAGCTGTCTATGAATCTCATACAAAAAGGCTATAATACGAATAATTGCAGTGTGTGATAAATGATTATTTTTATATCTTAACTTAGAAATATGTCTTTTATCCATCGAATATTAACACTTTAAACAAAAGAGAAAACAAATATGATGAATATGAAATTATATATATATATATGTATATATATATAGTCAAGTAAGGTTTCCCATCTAATTTGAGTTAAAAAAGAAATACGTATACATGAAGTGAATGTCAGTTGCATTTTAATATATTGTCTAAAATATGTAACGTAATCTACCCCCCCTTTGTATTTTCACTTTCACTGACACCGTTATCTGCTATGATCTACAAACAACAACTTAAATAAAAATTAAAATACCAAATAAAATAAAACACTTAGTAGAATGAAATAAAAACTATAAATAATAAATAAAATAAAACTCAATTAATTCGCACCGAATATATTTTTTCCAGAGAGATTTTTCGGGAATGCGCCGTTTTTTTAATCGGTATGACGCCATTTCTCATCGTGGTTTTACCTCATTCAGACGCCGACAATTCCACTTGGCATAGAGATTTAAAAAATATGTAAAAAGTCAGCCCATCTGGATGACACCACGGTACGTTTCTGAAACATGTAACTTATAGTTTTCAAATAAATTATATTAGCCCTCACTCCTGTGCGATCTAGCAATTATTGATTTTTTTCAGTGTAACCTGACACACACGCTATCTATCTATCTATCTATCTATCTATCTATCTATCTATATATGCATTTATATATGTATATTTATATATATATATGTGTGCATTTTAAAATTTTGTAACATAAAGTATTATAATAGCTCAATAGTTTAAAGCTAGAGCTATATTTCGTATTTTTTATGTAGTTCAATACCACATCATTATCATAGAGGACAGATTCACGACATTTTTTCCAATTTATTTTTAATTTCGCTGACAATTGTCTCTGTTAACATAAAGATATTTGTAAAATGCTCCTATGCATTTTTTTTGGTGTGTCATCAACACTGCAAATTGTACAAAAAAAAACAAATTACAAAAAAACTTTTAAAAACTTTACGATTATAGCCCGAATTACAGTTAATATTGATTATCAATTTTGTTATACATTGAATTAAAGGTCCCTTTTCAAACTTTCCAATAACATGTACGTATATTATCCTTTTATATTAAAAAAATTAAATATATATTTTTACTGACCGTCTTTGTTATTTTTGTGCGGTTATTTTTTTTCTTTATTTTTTTTTTGGTTATCATTTTCTTTCCTTAATTTTTTTATCCTTTTTTCGCACGTGTTGTGTCGAACAATTTCGGTGACTTCCGTTTTTTCTGATATCACCGGAAGTATGGCGACTATTCTATTTTCTAGTCAATCAATAATTAATATTCTTAAACAGTCAATATCTGCTATAATTATTATTCTAAATATTCCTAAATTAAGACATATATTTTTCACTGATCACCTTTAATTATCTTCACCCTATTTTTTCGTTAGGTTTTCAATTATCTTCTTTCTTATTTTTCCCTTCCTTTTGCTATATTATACGTTTTCATCGGTGAGTTTAGGTGACTTCCGTTTCGCCTGAATTACCGGAAATGAGGCAACTCGTCAATTTTTAAACAGATAAATATTAAATACTTTTAATCGTTTCCCATTTACTTTAATTATATGTGAAAAACCAAAGTCATCTAAATTTACCGACACAACACGTGCGGAAAAATAGGATAACAAAAGGAAAGAAAAAAATGACAGGACGAAAATAACAAAGACGGTCAGTAAAAATATATACTTTCATTTTAGGAATAGTTAGATTGGTAATGATAGCCGATGATGAATGATTAGACATATAAAAAAGATACGTACATGTTATTTGAAAAGATGTAAATGGACTCTAATTCCATGTAGGAAAAAAATGATAATGATATATTGACTGTAATTCGGCCTATAATCGCCAAGTTTGTAAAAGTTTTTTGACTTTGTTTTTGCACAATTTGCACTAAGGATGACCACACTAAGAAATAAATAAATGCATAGGAGCACTTTACAAATAACTTGATTTTAGCAGAAATAATTGTCTGCGAAATAATAATATAAGTTGGAAAAAATGACGTGAATCTGTCCTCTGTGATAATGATGTGGTATTGAACTACTTAAAATACTAAATATATATATATATATATATATATATATATATATATATATATATATGTGTGTGTGTGTGTGTGTGTGTGTGTGTGTGTGTGTGTGTGGGAGGGATGTGTAGGGATGTTTGTGGGTTTGTGGGTGGGTTTCAAATTGACACCGTAATTTCATAGATTGCATCCAAGCATTTTCTGATCAAGTCCATATTTTAAACGACTGACTGAATTCATGACATGAAGGGTTCACAAACCCTGAGTAACAATGTCAGCAACCATTAGATGGGCGATTTAATAGCGGCATGTTGACATCTATCGGAAACAGGACAAATTAGTGAAATAGATTACACAACTCAAAATATTGATAGCAATCTAACTTCCATAAATGATCTAACACATGCAAACACATTTATATCTATCTATCTATCTATCTATCTATCTATCTATCTATCTATCTATCTATCTATCTACGGTAGTCGTACCGCGGTTTCATCTAAATGGGCTGACTTTTTATATTTAAAACATCATCTATAGCCATAAGGAATCGTCAGCGTCTTCAAATGAAAACAACATAGGATAATGGCGTTTGCATTCACCGTAAAACGGTGCATTGCTGAAGCGTCCCTTTTGAAGAAAAGTACCGGGGTCCGAGTTTGGTGGGATTTATTAAGGGTTTATTTAATTTTTTATTTATAGTTTTGTATATTTTTTTAACAGGTTTTATTTTATTTTATTAGTTTTTTAATTTTATTTATTGATACTTTTGTATTTAAATTTATTTTAATAGTTGTATTTTAAAAGTGATATTTTATAGTATAGACGAATTTTAAAAGACAACTTTTAAAAACAATTAAAAAAATACAAAACTAAAAATAAATAAAATAAAACACGTAATAAAATCAAGCATATTATTGCTAGTATATATCATGTTTTTGGGTTTCTGACTTTTTAACAATCTCCGTATGCAATTTAAAAACAACCCTATATCAATATCAAACAATTTTATCGGATAAACTTTTATGTAGAAGCCAATGATGCTATAAATGTTGTATTAGAGTGTATTATTTTTATATTGTGAGATCTGCGTTCGCACCGGACATTCATAAATAGTAAAGAATACTTTTACTTCATTTTATTTAATTTAAATTATCGTGTATCTTTATGGATATGATGTGGATTTTATGTTAATATACATTTTGACTGGTATCTTCTTACTTCTTACTTAAATTGAAATACATCATTAAATATTTTAAAAATAAATAAATACCCAAAGCACTTAATAGTGTATACATCATTACTCTCACATAAACCTAAGACGGCGATATATATAGTCTTAGTTCAGCAACCCACTTAAAAGTTAAGGGCGTCCAACTCCCTTTTAAACAAAGGAAATGACACTCATTGGCTGGTAGGAATATATAGATAATAAGTGAGTAATGACACCAGCACTGATTAACTATAACAACATCCTCAAATGTGTGAGTGTGCCCAAATTGAATTAATTAATTGCGTTTCGTCCAGTTAGAACATGTAATCCATGTTTTTGGCTCTTATATTATTAGTATTTCTCAAAAAAATGTTTTTGTTTACTATTATAATTCTCAGTACTTTTACAAAACAGGATTCGACACTTGTTAACTTCTTTGTCGAAGACGGAACTCTCTTAAAAAAATAAAAAAAAGTGTTACAATGCACAAGTGCCTTACTAATTCCGATATATTAATACGTTCTTTTTTATGAAGAAAAGTAAATGGGCGGAGGTTGAACTGAAAAACAATATCATAAAATTAAAAAAAAAAACAACAAATAATTTTCTTTGTTGACAGTTTTGAAACATGCAATGTAATCTCATCAACAGTTTACTAAATTATATACAACTATGTTCTCTGTTTTTAAAATAATTTATAGCTCATACTTATTTTATGGAAGATATATTTCTAT
The DNA here is from genome assembly GCA_963556195.1 of Sepiola atlantica. Classification (NCBI taxonomy): domain Eukaryota; kingdom Metazoa; phylum Mollusca; class Cephalopoda; order Sepiida; family Sepiolidae; genus Sepiola; species Sepiola atlantica. The sequence goes on from OY744531.1 coordinate 68,591,263, forward strand.
TAATTATGAATGAGTAGCTATGAAAAACTAGAAAAAATAGCTGGAAATGCGGACGTTGTATGAAGCAAAGGAACTGGAAAAGGGTGGAACGATGAAGGAGATTAACACATCAAAGGGCAAGAGAGAAAGAAAAACAGGGGTCAAAGCAGAAAAGAAGGGCCGTACGAATTTATCTGTTTTCTCAAAAGTCCCAGTTTTTTTTTTGATTGAATCATTTTAAAACAATGTTATCTCTCAATAACTATAGACTTTGAAACAATCCTTGGAATTTCCACGGATCACATCTTGTGATAATAAAAATGATTTACTCATGCTGAGTTCGCTCACTAGACATAGCCAGTGGCAAAAATAGGTAATCTTCCTTGAAGTCTAAGTGGCAACAAGTCTCCCCAGATTTCTATAACTCTCCGTTTCTTTTGATAAATGTTACAAATAAGCTTTCATTGTTCGAAACAGTCGTATCCAATTGAGTTATCATTTATAACATACATTTGTTTTCTTTGCAATGTCAGTGACAATCAGTCTCTTCAGAATTCAACTACTATATATATATATATATATATATATATATATATATATATATATATATATATATATATATATATATAGTGATGCGTCGGGGTATTTTGAAAAGAAATCCATAGTGTGCAAACACGTGAGAGCTAAAATACAAATTATTTATTTAAAAATGTATGATACATATTAAAATAACCTACCATGGATTCTTTGATGTAGATTAACCTTTTACCGTGAAAAAAGGCCGTTCGAGTCTATTCAAATCACAGCGACTCACGGAATTAAAACAAATCGAAGAATGGAGTTCAAAGATCACCGGTAGCATCTTCCGGTAAATTCGCTCAAGTGTCTCTTTTGGAGAAGGTACTGAGTCAATAAGGGCGGACTGTATGTTTATATTGGCCTTAATCGTAACTAAGTATCTAGAATAATTTAATTGTTGATTACGCACGCTGTATGTTACCCTGTTTGAATGGTGTATTGATATTTAGGACTGATGTGTGCGGTGCATTTCCTTCGCTCATCCCATTCGCTCGACATACACGATAGGCCTACGCTATCCGATCCTGCCGCTCGGTTGGTTACATGTCCCAATACACACTTAAGACACACTGCAAGCGAGTAACAAATACGTTCCAAATAGGGTTTTAAAAGTAAACTTATATTTGTATTGATTCTTCTGGTGAAACAAAATCGTTGTAAGTTAAAACCGATGTTAAACATATATTTTTAAACGTGAACTCCAAGCGACTGGCGTTATTTGGTCAGACATTTTATTTAATTCTAAACTTAGCCTTTGTAGGCGCAGTTTCGATTCTCGTATGGATATTATTTTTATTTCAAGAATTTTAATGTTCCTTAGATTAATTAACCGTTTAATTTAATGACAATATTATGAGTGTCAGCCAAGTAACAGCGTTATACATCATAGAAACAAAAACACAAATACTCCCCATATATATATATATATATATATATATATATATATATATATATATATATATATCAGGACCGGCGGGACAGTTATAAAAGTGGGGGGGGGCTCTCCTAAAAAGTGGGGGGCATGGTTAAACACATGCATATATAACTTCATTATTGATGACCGTAAAGTGGGGGGGGGGGAAGTCAAAAAGCTTTAGCCCCCCCCTTGACCCGATGCCGCCGTCCATGTATATATATATATATATATATGTATATATTGACATGGTAATGTCATAAACTAATAAACGACTTAATGTTTGATTTTTGAAATATATATACTAAAAAATACCTAGAGTAAGGTGGTTATTATTTCGTTGTAAATGTTTGCATTTAATCTCTGTTGTTATTCATAAAGTTAGGTATGTGTATTTATGCGCTTTATTTTGTTTCATTTAAGTTCACGCGAAGAGTGTGAAACGGGTTGTAATCCCTTCGTGAAAATTCCGATACCTTATTTAATTTTGTCGAAGAATTATCATATTCAAAAACCCGAATTTTAGTTGAGTTCAGCGAGCATGTTAAAACATGTGTCTCGTCCTGTGCTGATTTGAAAGCCGACATTAATGTTTCGCTTGTAGAACTAAGCGAGATGTAGAGGGGGAAAGAGAGAGATAGAAAGAGACGGAGAGAGAGAGAGAGAGACAAAATACATCACACAAAGAAGGACACAGAGAGATAAGGTATTCTCAGCCCACAAGTGTTTGTTAGGATTTAGCAACATGTTTTGATTCCCTGACGCATCTTAAATGACAGCTGGTCTGATATCTGAACCCATCACATGAACTTGTCATTACATTAGTGTGACACCCACACCCAGTTTCCCAAAACATGGCCGACACAGGTGTACTGACATGTTTGAATTGCAGAGAATTATTGAACTTGATATGTATATATATATATATATATATATATATATATATATATATATATATATATATATATATATATATGTATGTATATGCGCAGTTTCGAACACTGGGTCGAGACTGGTGCAAGGGATTGCAAACTGTAGTGAAAGCACAAGCTCAACAAAAAAAGTTCATGTGCTGTGCCAACTAACAAATAATAGCAGTTCTACTCAGAAATAATAATATTTTGTTGCGAGGCTAATGTGCAACAACAAATACTCCACTGGGTCGCGACTGCTTATATATATATATATATTATATATATATAATATATATATAATATTGAAAGCTCTTGATAGCTCCGATTCATTAATTGTCGGTTTAAAAAAAAACGCAAGCGAATCCAGCAACAAGAGTACCATTTAATGGATTTTAACTGTGTAGTATATAATTAACAACATATATGCAAGTGATTTTTCTGCTGATACGAGATACGCACTATATAAATACACACATATATTTATATATTCTCTGACTTTCTCAATTTCTGTAGGGAGTTCATGCGTCCTTATTAGTAACACACGGGGCATCTCTCTTTTAAATAGGAAACGAAAAGTAGTTACCGGAATCCATTTGAATCGCCTGAATGCCTACATATGTCTTTTTGTGCTTCCCAAGAGCCAGTGTGGCTTTAGAAGAAGTAGGTTTTCCACTGATATTACATTTACGGCGCGCTAGGGGCATTACACATTGTTTAAACCTATATCAGGTCTTTATTGACACGAAGTAAGCGTTCAATACAGTTAATCGGGATGCGTTGTGGAAGGTATTGGGTAAGTTGGGATGTCCTCCTAACTTTGCTTGACTCCTTCGTTTGCAGCACGGCAATATGAAATCACGTGTCAACTGCAAAGGTTGCCTCTCCAAACCGGTTGCAGTTGAAAATGGTATTAAACAGGGTGATATACCAACCCCTATTTTCTTTTCTATTTTCCTTCACTGTTGATCGAGACTTGCTCTATGTAGACGACGTAGATCTTGTATCTTACTCACAGGATGATATACAGGATATCATGGATCGTTTTGCATAGGTGTGTAGTATAATGGGTCGCACAATCAGCACTTATCGTCTATAACATCAGGACGAATTTCAACTTGACTGCGATAAATATGTCTCAGTCGAGTAGAATTGTACGAAAGAGGAAGAGAAGAACAAATATGCTTATACTTCTGACAAAGATGTTTATCATCGAAAGTACTCAAGTTTATAAAAAAAAGAAGTTTTTATAGTAAATAAATAATTTATTTAAAAAAAACAAATAATTTGCGTTATCCAGGTTTTCAAAATATTCTAAAAAAATATTCTCTCTCTCTCTCTCTCTCTCTCTATATATATATATATATATATATACTTCCATCTTGTCACGCAAATGTTAGAGAGTAAAACACATTCTTTCTCCTACCCTCCTCCGACAAAAACATTTCAAGTAGTAAAAGGAAGCGGGAAAACAAATAGTATGTCAGACAAGTACCTCAGACTTACTTCGTCGTCTGAAATAAATTCGGAAAAGAATATTCCACTTTATAATAAAATGGAAACAGTGCGTGTTTTTTAGGTCATCAGAAATGATAATAAAAATCATATTTGAAAAGTTAAATTACTGAAGCAATTCTATGAGTTTATATGAATATTTAAGTAATATATTTAGATAAATATAGTGAGTGCGAACACTGGCGAAGCATAATTTTTTCCGGTTATTTTGAAGGATGGTTTACAATAGTTAAAAACTAACAAATTGCCCAAAAGAAAATGGCCGCGATATGCAAAAATATTGATATAGAAGTGTAAAATAAATCTCATACAATAGATAGTTTGCAATATGTAATCTGCTTCAATATGAAATAAACAGAAAGTGTTGAATTGCCATTAAATAGCAGACACAAAACTATTCGTTTTTTGAGTTTAATTCTGCTTTGAGATTTTTTCTGTAAATGTGCCTGGTGTTTGTCTGTAAATAAATCATTAATTTTATCTGTCAAATTCTTCCTCATCTTTTCTCCCTTGTTTTGTTACGATATATATAGAGAGAGAGAGAGGGGGAAAGAGAGAGAGAGAGGGGGAGATGGAGAGAGAGAGACGAGTGGACGGAGAATCATCTAACTAAAGCACACACTCGGAAAGAGAGTTTAATGGAAGTTTTGTTTATTTGTTTTACGTTATACCAACATGTTCTGTGTCATCTAATGCTGACACACTGTGCTCATTGTAAACAGTTTATTGTATAATATTAAGTCAAAACAAGTGGCTAACTGGTTTACTTATTTACCAATTGTATTCGTGCGTAATTAAACACACTATATTCGAAATAATTTGAACTTAGTAATGTTCGCGACTGTATCGAAAGACAATAGTCTAATTCTGCACTCTAAATAGAAAGAGAGATAGCGGTTAAAAGAGAGAAAAAGAAATAACAGAAGCAATATATATATATATATATATATATATATATATATATATATAAACCAGTTGGGGCCCGTTTTATTGTTGCCTCCAAAATGTGTATTACTAAACCCTTGAGTAAGGCTATATCAAATGTGTTTAAATTAATAATTAATCAGATACATAATTTTCATAATAAAAGAAAGTTTTATAGTAATATAAACCTATATTGGCTAGTAAATAATTCATATCCAATAAAAGAAAAACTAGATCATATAAATTCCCGTAAAAAGGAAAAATCAATTTCTACATATGATTTTAGTACCTTATATACAAAATACCACATAATGAACTAATTAAAGAATTAGGTAACATTATAGATTTAGCTTTTGCCGGAGGTAAATGTAAATACATAGATTTTTCAAAATCTAAAGTCTTTTTGTGTAAGACTAAAAACAGTAAAACTAATACTTCAAAAAATGGCCTTAAAATACTTATAAGTCACCTGATTAAAGAAAGTTATTTTAAAATAGGAAATACAACACTAATACAAACAATAGGTATTCCTATGGGGTTGGACCCTGTCCCCTTTTGCCCAAATCTCTATAGATATGAATACATATATATGTCATCATTAATAAAAAAAATGATATATCTAGAACGTATAGTTACCACGGTTGCAGGAGGTTTATTGATGACCTGGTCTGTATAAATGATAGAGAGGAGTTTGAAAATACAAAAAATTTAATATATCCTAGGGAATTGAAATTAAATTGTGAACATACAGGAATACATGCTACCTTTCTAGATTTAGATATAAAAATTGAGGATGGTAGATTTATTTATAAAATGTTTGATAAAAGAAATTCTTTTCCCTTTCATATCGTTCGTATGCCGCATAAAAGTAGTACCTGTCCTATGTATATATTTTATGGGAGTATAATGTCCGAATTTCTAAGAATAGCCCGCGTTACTTTAAAGTTAATGGATTTTGTACCTCCAGTCACTTCATTAGTAATAAGAATGCTTAAACAAGGTGGAGATAAAAATAAAATATTTAGACAATTAAATAGGGCAATAACACGCTATCCTGACGCTTTTAAATTATATGAAATAAATCAAAAGAAATTGATAAAAGAAATCCAAAACTCTACTATAAAAATGTATAACATATGTAAATAGTCCATGATGAAATAAATAAATAAATAAATGTATATATATATATATATATATATATATATATATATATATATATAGGTATATATATATATGTATATGGATGAAATATTTTTATAAATATATATTTTTTTATTTTAAAACATTTGTAGACCAAGAAAATAACCAAGGGGAAAAAGGGGGGTTATTATAATGGAATCATCTAACTCTATAAAATAGATGTTCTGTAAAATAGCAAATACTCACTTTGAAATGAACAACACAGGTAAGGAGAAACTATATTTTAAAACTTTAGAAAAACAAATCTGGAGGCAAAACCAAATCAAATATTTGTAAACTTTTTAAATTAAAAAATAATTATTAAATAGGGAGGTGGTGTCTGATCAACACTGCTGGGATGCCATGATAAAGAAATACTGTTTTGTTTTTTAAAATACCGAAACAGTTTTCATGGTAAACAACTGACGATCCCTTATATAAAAAAAACATATATGAAAATATATTTATATTAGAGTAAATTTTTGGAAGTTAACTAAAATAGTGATTGCAGTAGATTGATTGACTTACTAGACTAAAATCTTTCAACGAAAATTTTCTTTTTAAAAGTTTTGAAGGTTAAAAGAACTTCCGAGACTATATATATATATATATAGTACGCATTTTTATTTATACAAATATTATTAGTTACATATGTGCACACATGTTTCAGTTGTACCCTCCACTTAGAGTCAACTTCCTCAGACCTCTAGGGAAACTCAAATAAGAAATTACTTACTTCCATATTAGTTGGCAACAGCTCTACTTGTTATTGAGCACTTTATATAAATACTGGAGTTTCATTGAATTAACATATATAGAAACAAATACAATACATGAACTATATATATATATATATATATATATAGTCAGACTTACAGGATTTAATCTCAATAGATGTAAATCTTTTAACTCCAGAACATGTATAAATGAATACTAAAAAGTTAGATTCCAGTAGCCATGTTTGTATTCTATTTTTAAAAAGCTAATTTTTTAACAGACCGTTTCCGTAACACTTAGACAGCCAAATACAGAATTATATATGTTGGGTTTACTATGAGTGTAACTCATCAATAGAAAAGGCAAAAAAAAAAACTCTGTCTAAAAAATCAGGAAATTAAAAAAAAAACTTTAAAAAACCAACCACAATTATAGCATTTATAAATGTAGGTTCAATTAGGAATATAAGTTTCTGTTTACTTTAATGAATGCTATATTTGATAACTAACAGAGCCAACACAAAACGTATACTTTCCTAAAGTTTCCAATTCTAAATTATATCGTAAAAAAACTATAAATAAATAAAAATAGAAATAGAAAAAAGAGAAAAAAGAAATAAAAGTTAGAATGTACGAGAATTTTAGTAGTATGACTATATATATATATATATATATATATATATATATATATATATATATATATATACGCTCACATTTCCTTTCAACTAAACAAATGCACATTTTCTGTTCAGGAAACAAATGCATATCCCATCATTCTTTTATCGTGTCATACACTTCCGGCCGTCCATTCCCGTTTCAATCGGCACTTATTCATTGATAGCCGGACAGAAGTAATTACAAATCGTCGAATACCGGAGCCTCATTCTGAATCTGACACTCACTAAGATGACAGACGCCCTCACGGCTGCTATTGTTGATGGCAATACTCAAGTATTCAAAGATGGCGAATCTGTTAATAGATGTGACTGGTCCTGATTAATGGCCTGTGGTGCTCAACCAGAAAAACCGATGATTTTATAAAGATACGTGATATATATAAGGAGAGAGAAAAAGAGAGGAAGGGAGGGGTATTGACAGAATGAGGCAGACAGAAGCGCATACATTGTTGTATATTTATATTTCTTTCATAAGATAAGGACAAACTGCTTTATTGTTCGTCTCTTTTATGTGACATTAGTATTTACAGAGAAGTGACTTGTTTTGGTGAACGTGATAAAGATGTTTTTAATGTCCGATTTAATGATGTGGAAATTGAATATTTACTTAAGCATAAAATTATATTAAGGTACGAGAAATAATTGATAGTATTATATATATATATATTATATATATATATATATATATATATATATATATTATGGGAGATCCGATTTGGATGTATAGTCCTTCCCAGGATACCTTCTGTTAGAAAGATCAACCTAATAGGTAGAGTAAATTATTACATCCGACTGATTCTGTGTTTCAAATCTCTTCAATTCTAACTTTATATATATATATATATATATATATATATATATATATATATATATATATATATATATATATTTAATATGTTATCGACAGACAAGTGTTTAGTCGTTTCTACGACTCATCAGTGTGGCTACAACAAGCAACATTCGAAACTGAGCCCTAGTTGACGAGGTACGGTGCTCTAACAACTGATTTAAACGAAACTACTAGTGGCGATGAGATAAGTTATATTTGTTACGATACTGTTTACCGAAAGCATTTAATTCTTTTTATGGACGTTTAAGTTTAAGTGTAAATCTTCATTTCCTCCACCAGATTGGTGACTCCATATCTTATATGACATTTTACATATATATATATATATATATATATATATATATATATATATATATATATATATATATATATATAATATTTGTTATCATGAGTGCGGTTAGAACTAGCGAGATTTGAAAACGGGACCACAGTGACCGAGGTCTGGTTCTCTACTTACTGATCTCATGTATATTTATTTGGTCGCCGTATAATCGACTGAAGAAAAGTTAAAATTTATTTATTTAACCCTGAAATCGCAGGTATCAATGTACTAATGTATAATGCTCCTTAGAATATATATATATATATATATATATATATATATATATATATATATATAGTAATCCAGGTAGAGTAAAAATCCACATGGTTGAAATCCAAAGGGAATAAAACCGAGCTTACAAAAGAATGCTCAACAAAGATATAGAGCTGTATTGTGAATGCTTTTATTCGAACATGTACAAGGTCTGCTACACTGGCATGTCAATGTTATCGATCTACAGCTATCGAGAGCTGAGGTCTCATCAGGCAGAAAGTATTTCCTTGATCCGACCCGGCCGGTGAAGTCCTGGAATTAACCGACCGGGTCGGATCAAGGTACAACTTTCTGCCTGATGAGACCTCAGCTCTCGATAGCTGTAGATCGATAACATCGACATGCCAGTGTAGCAGACCTTGTACATGTTCGAATACAAGCATTCACTATATATATATATAAATATATATATACATATATATATATATATTTCTGATAGAGTGCTCAATGTTGGTATGGAGAAAAAATAAAGTTAGAATTGAAATAACCATAAACACCATGTCAATCAAACGTAATAATTTGGTTCACCTACACGGTAGGATCAAAGTGTAGTATCTGTTCCGATGGATACTGCACCCTATACTAGTGTTGTCTTGGCCTTCGGGTCTTGATTTACGCCGGTCAATGGGTCTGTCCTGTGCAGTTCTGGGAGGTCCACCTTCCCAAGCTTTGCCTCCACTCTTTGGGGAGGAGTAAGTTTATTGCTTACTGCCTGAGGCGCCTCTACCGGGGAATGTCGACGGGGCTGCCCAGGCAATTTTTAAACCCCACTTTCCCGACTCGACCTTGGGTCACATCTTACTTGTGGGAGTAAGATAAAAACTGGCCTCATGCCTAACTCCTGGAGAGGAGTAAATCAATACACGGTAAGATCGTTAGACGTGGAACTGACCGTTTAACAAGAACAAAAAAAATACAGATATTCACATCCAGGGCGTTTTTTTGGAGTGGGTAGGGATTCCAGTCTTTAGATTCAGTAGAATTGTTATTGCCAGTGGCTCTGTCGTACCTCATTAAGGAACCCTTTTTATCACCACTACTGTTTGTCATAGCCATGATGTCACTCACCAACCTACTCAGCAGATACTGTGAAAGATACATACTTTACAAACACAAGGGACAAAATAAACAACTTTATATATGTGGGTGATCTTAAACTAAATGTAACCAAAAATGCTCAAGGCACTAAGTTTTGGGCGCGATTTGAGGGAGAAAATGTTAATGTTTTGCTTATATATTGAGCCTGTTCAGTTCCTTTGTGTTTTGAGATTAAACGGAGCTTTATTATTACTATTATTTGTATTTACTGTGATTTCTCACATAGATAATCGTCAGTGATCGCTCCCCGATAATAATCGGTGGTGTTTCCTGGAGTCTGAGTGATGTTTCCTAGTGCTGCTATGATTATTGCTATTAGATTGACTTTCTTCATTCTCTATATCCCTTTAAATCTCTGACAATTTCCGTGTATTTACTTCGTTTTCCGTTTTCCGTTTTCTTAATCTCTACATTGTGGTCTGCTGGAACGGCAAAAATTACGATTTGATACGATATTTCCTTCTTGTTGAATATTATGATATCCAATCTAATTGTTAGTATGAGTTTATCTATTTGCACCTGCATGCCTAGATAATTTTGTGTTTCTCGTTTTTCAGTAGTGTTTGTAGTTTATTTTTGTAACATTTGTCCGCGTGTTCCAAATGCAGTCGTTTACATAGTTCCGAGTGTACTGCTTTCCCTACGCAATTGTGTCTGTTCTTTTATTCTTTTGGGGCTAGATTATTATTATTATTATTATTATTATTATTATTATTATTATTATTATTATTATTATTATTATTATTATTATTATTATCTCTACTCACAAGGAGTTATCAAACAGGTCATCATCAATTATTGCTCACCGACAACAACCGTTGGTGTTCCCTGCAGTCTAAGTGACAACATATATCCCAAGATTTCCAGTACTCTCTACCCTTTTCGATTACCATTGCAAATGAATTTGCGTTATTGCAACAGCCGCTTACCATTGATTCCTCGCTTGCAACGACCATTGGCCATTTCTGGTATTTGGGTTGCAATAAGCCTCTCCAAAATATTAGTACTCTCCGGACTCTTCCAGTGAAGGTCTGGTTAGTGCTCATCCTCCACAGTCTTTCCATCCTCCTTGACCCTTCACAACTAGTATGTGCGGTATCAGCCGAGGCTGATGCCATTTGGGGGACACCTTATACAATTTCTTCTTTTACTCCTTGTTGTTGTTGTTGTTCTTCTTCTTCTTCTTCTTCTTCTTCTTCTTCTTTATTATTTACTCACTAGGAGTTATCACACTGGTCATCGTCAGTGATCGCCCACTGCCAACAACCTGTGGTATTCCCTGGAGTCTGAGCGACAACAAGTCTCCTCAGACTTCCAGTATGCTCCACCTCTTTTCGTTCATCACCGCTGATGACCTTGCGGTATCGCAACAGCCACCTACCACCGATTTCCCGCTGATAAAGGCCATTGATCCCCTCTGGGGCCCGAGTGGCAACAAGCCTCCCCAAGGTCCCAGAGCTGTCCGCGCTCTTCCAGTGGAGGTCTGGTTTGCGCTTTCCCTCCTCGACCCTCTGTCCAAAATTTTCGTGGCGTCAGCCTATGCTTGCGCCTCTCTCGTGCGGTTGTATTTTCCCCGGTTCTGTTGTCTTGTGCTTCCATGTATTTGTTCCCATTCGTTGCTTATGTGGGTTGATTTCCGCATTCGAGGACATTTCTCAGGATTGTAGCTGTTTTGATCATTACTGTCCTTTGTATAGTCTCAGTTATCCCTTTGATTCCTATTTCTCCTAGTCTTTTCTCCATGTTTTTGGGGACTGTTCCTAGTGTTCCTATGATTATTGGTGTTATACTGACTTTCTTCATGTTCCATATTCCTTTCAATTCTCTGGCAAGTTCAGTATATTTGCTTCTTTTTTCCGTCTCTTTGATCTTCACTCTGTGGGCTGCTGGAACGGCAAAGTCTACGATTTTGCAGGATTTTTCTTTCTTGTTGATTATTATCATATCCGGTCTCCTTGCTGTTATGGGTTTGTCTGTTTGTACAATAATATCCCATATGATTTTGTGTTTTTCGTTTTCTAGTACAGTTTCTGGTTTTTGTTTGTACCGTTTTTTTGCATATTCGAAATTCAGTTGTTTGCATATTTCCCGGTGTACTTCTTTCCCCACGCTGTCATGTCTGTTCTTGTATTCCCTTTGTGCTAGCTTGCTGCATTCACTTATTATATGATTTATCGTTTCGTCTCTTTGTCCACACAATCGACATTTGCTGTTTTCCTGGGTTTTATCTATCTTTGCTTAAATAAAGTTTGTCCTAATCGCATTGTTCTGTGCGGCCGTCACCAGAGATTCCGTTTCTCTGTTCAAGTGTCCTTTTCTTAGCCATGTCCAGCTGTTTTCATTGGCTTCATCGCTTGTGAGTCTTTTCTTCCCACTTTTTCTTTCTTGTCTTTTTGTTTCTGGGTTTAGTGCTTCCGGAGTTGTTTGTTGGGCTGGTGTCTCTTGCTGTGGTGATCAGTCTTTCCGTGTCCTGGGTTACATATTTCTCCAGCTCTTTTTTGGTGTCTTCCACACAGTCTTCTATACTTACCAGTCCTCTACCTCCTTCATTTCTTTTCATGTAGAGTCTGTCCGTATCGTCTTTTGGGTGCAATGCATTGTGCATAGTCATTAGTTTTCTAGTCCTTTGGTCAAGGTGCCTGAGTTCTTCTTTGGTCAAGCCTATGAATGGTCCAGAGTATCTTATTAGTGATACAGCCCATGTGTTTATCCATTTTACTAGGTTTCTGCTATATAGTTTAGTTTCTAAGAGTTTCCTTGTTCTTCGTAGATATTCTTTTCCAATCTTCTCTTTAATTTCTGTATATTTGATTGTGTCTGCTTCCAGAACTCCCAGGTATTTATAACTACTTGTTCTCCTAGCGCCCTCATCGCCTCTTGGTTGGGGAGTTCTATACCTTCTGTCGTCTCCAGTTTTCCTCTTTTGATCTCTAGCAGTGCACATTTTTCTATTCCAAACTCCATTTGGATATCCTGGCTGAATATCCTAGTTGTATTTATCAGCTTTTCCAGTTCTTTTTTGTTTTTTGCAAACAGTTTAAGGTCATCCATGTACATCAGGTGGTTTATTCTTTGTTCTGTATCCGTATACCTGTATCCGGCATCACACTTTCTGGGTATGTAGTTGAGTGGCATCATGGCTATTATAAACAATAATGGTGATAGAGAGTCTCGTTGAAAAATGCCTCTCTGTATTTTTATCTCAGACAGGTATTGCCCCCCGGCTGTCAGTTTTAGTCTCCATGTTTCCATTGCATTCTGGATGAGATTAATAATCCTGTCTGGTATCTTATATATCTGTAAGCATTCAATTATCCATGTTTGGGGGATCCTGTCGTAGGCTTTCTTGTAGTCAATCCATGCCATGGTTATGTTCTTTTGTCTGCTCTTCACTTCCTTCAGGGTCTTTTGATCAATGTATAGTAGATAATGTGCCCCTCTTTGTCTTTTCCGGTATCCTTTTTGTTCCTCGGGGAGCAGTCCACGTTTGTCTAGGGATTGGTAGATTTGTTCTCTCAGTTGTGCTGTGAGAATTTTCCACATTATTGGTAGACATGTTATCGGTCTGTAGTTGCTGGGGGTCGTTCCTTTTTTGGGGTCTTTTTGTATTAATGTTGTTCTTCCTTCCGTCATCCATTCTGATACGTCTGTTTTGCGGATACATCCACTCAGTGTCTGCGCTAATCTTTCATGCAGGGTCGTGAATTTTTTAAACCAGTATACATGTATTCCATCGTGGCCTGGTGCTCTCCAGTTTGCCATTTTTCTTAGGGTTTTCTTGATCGTTTCTTTGTTGATTTCTGTTTCGGTTCCTTCTTCGATTTCCTGCAGTTCATCTTTCATGTTTTTCAACCATTAGGCATTCTTGTTGTGCTTTTTTGGTACTTCCCATATCTTGCTCCAGAATTGTTTTGTTTCTGTTGGGTTCGGTTGCTCTGTCGTTGTTTTTTCTCCATTTACGTTTTTGTAAAACTGGCTTTCATTGTTTTCAAAGGTCCTGTTCTGTTTGCTCTGTTCTGATTTGTACCTGTATCGTCTCAGTCTTCCTTCTATTGCTGATATTCTTTGTTTTATTTCTTAATGTTTCTCATTTAGTTTTTCCTTGCGTTTCTGATTTTTGCTTCTTAATCGTTTCATGTCCTCCTACCTTCTGTTCACGGTTTCAGCTTCTTTCCGAAGTTTGGTGATTTGGGTTTCCAGTCTGATTTCCCATCCAGGTTTTGTCGGTCCTTTCTTGTGTCCATTCTCTTCGTTTCTTAGTTTCATACTTACCGATTTTGCTCCTGCATAGATCAGGTTGTTTAGGTCTGTAATAGTTTCTGTTGGGAAGTGTGTGAGGAGTCTGTTTACTCTTTCTGTTTCTGCTTGTAACTTCTTCGCTACTTCATTCCTGAGAGATGGGAGTTTTGTTTTGTTTTCTAACATGTATCGTCTAATGTTCTCCACTTCACTTGCTTCTTTTTCGTTGAGTTCTATTTCAGCAGGTTCTGTGGTTCCGCAGTCTTCTATCTCACCTGGTTCTGTGATTCCGTAGTCTTCAATCTCTTCAGTTTCAGTGTGTATGTTTTGCCCGTCCTCTTCCTGTGGTTTCTCCTTCGGTGGTGTTACTTGCTCCGTTTCGCCATTAACCGTCTGTCTGATTTCCGTCAGTTACATCTCCGAGAACAATCCTCGCTTGAGAATCTGTCTTGCTTGATCTGCTATCCTTTGTTTATTTGTATGGTAGTCACTAGCAATGTCCCATAGATGTTTCATTCGTTTTCGGTAGCCTCTTTCTGTAGGGTAGCGGCTTTCATAATAGCACTCCATCACCAGTCTGTTCTCTTTCATGGTCCATTTCTTTCTATATCTTTTCAGTTTGCTGTTTTCGCTCTGGTTTTCTTGTCTCTGGTCCGTGTCCTTGTCGTTATTATTATTATTATTATTATTATTATTATTATTATTATTATTATTATTATTATTATTATTATTAGAAGTAGTAGTAGTATTATTACTGCTATGATTATTATAATTATTATTGTTACTATTATTATTATTATTATTATTATTATTATTATTATTATTATTATTAGTATTAGTATTAGTAGTAGTAGTAGTATTACTATCATCATTGTTATTTACTCAGAAAAAGTTTTCACACGCATTTACCAGTGGTCGGTCCCTGACACCAACACGTGACTTTACCTGAATCTGATTTACAAGTCTCGCTCGTTTCCAGTACGGATACCACTTCTTTCGATAAATGTTGTGAATCACTTTGCTTTTTCGCAACAGCCGTTTGGCATAGATTTTTAAGTTTTAAAGACCATTGATTTGACTTGGAATGTCGGTGGCGTCCTTCGGATTTCAGTACCCCGTGTTCTTCAAGTTGAGGTGTGGATGTTGTTCTCCTTCTTCGGTCTTTCCATCTCAATAAATAGAATTAAAACATGAAAACGAATAAATAAATCTTATTACTTTAATAAATGGGGTAATTCAGTCGACTCTTTCCGGTTATTTCTGTGTTGATTGATATTCATAGAGAACAAAAAAAATTAACACGTTATTTAGATTTCAAATCTTACATGTTTGCTCAGAATATATATATATATATATATATATATATATATATATATATATATATATATATATATATATATATATACCTGTCTCATGTAAGTCGTAAGCTTGCACATAACTAAATAAACACTTGATTAATTTTGGCGTTCCCTTTATTCTTTATCTCCGTCTCGTAGTGTGTATATATATATATATATATATATATATATATATATATATATATATATATATATATATATATATAAAATTGATAATATAAAAATCAAGAATAATATTAGATCCTATCGAGGTACGGCTAAGCTCAATATAGTAGATAGAGCATTTATATACGGATAATGAAGTGATGAAATAGATCAAATGTGCATAGTTTACAAGTTTATTAACTCATCAAGTGTTCAAACAAAGAATACAACTACAAAATTACCTTTTAAGCCATGGCTTTTCAAACATAACGCTCTTATTGTCAGAAGGTCTGACAATTAGCTATTGAATATTAAAAGGTAAATATATTAAACATGCAAAGTGAAACATTTTGAAAAATATTATAGAAAAAAAACACTCTCAGGATAAGTCCTGAAACAGATCAAACACGATTCGAACTATGGCCCGCGAGTCGTATAACAGTTAAATGATCCAAACTGTTGAAACAGCCCAAACAAAAAACGGAACAATGTTCTATGTTATTTCAAAACTTTGAGTGCTCCAAGAAATGGTATTTTATGGTCACAGATCATCCCTTACATATAGACCCGAATGATACCTGAAAATTACTCTAAGAACAATACAATTGTGTATAAATCCATGCCTCAAAACATAATCGGCTTCCTGCATGTGATTTCAAATGGTTCAATAGAAATAGACGTTGGAAGTCGAAAATATTAATGCTAGATTTGAAATTCAGAATGTCAGTAGCAGTATGAGGAATGATTCTCAAATAACCGCTATTGCAAATATAAATTATGAGCACAAATAAATAAGTGCAGTGTGAGTGATTAAGTTAATCGCAGAGGGGAGACGTGCGTCTTGATTATTGGGGTAAGAGAGGCGGTTGTCGATTAAGGAGATGGACGGGGTTATATATCAAGTTCGCATAAGGAAATGGTGTGGAAGGGAGGGAAGAAGAGTGAAACCAAGAAAAAGGGGGAGTAAGGTCAGATATAGGCGACTGTGTGTGAATTAATATTTAAAATCAAAATTTAATTTAATCAATAGATAAAGGGTTTAAGTGGAGAGATCGGGTAGGGGGGTAGATATAGAGCTATAAAGCGATACATAAATATATCCGTTTTAGTTATGTTTAAGTTTTTCTAAATATCAAGAAGAGAAAAAAGAATTAAAATGAATAAGAGAGAGAAAAAGAAAAAGAATAGAAGGAAGATAGAGAAAATGTCTAGGGAAAAGAAGGGAGAGTGAAAGAAATATATAGTTTTAAAATAAAATATTGTAAACTTCCGATGTTTATAATCTCCAGGAGTTAATTGTTTAAAAGATTTAAGATCATGCCATTTACCATTTAGCCAATCCATCGATTCAAAACGGCAAAATCTTATCTCCGCTGATACTAATAGCAAAAGGATAGTTGTAGAAACTGAAAATAGTAGGGCAATGTTACAATAATATACATTTATATGCATGTATATATATATATATATATATATATATATATATATATATATATATATATATATATATATATATATATATATATATATCCATATATACACATACAGACACACATACATATATGGGAATACATGATAAATAATAAAAAATATAAAATGTTATCCATGAAATTATATGGGATACATAGTCTTTAAATATACATCTAAGACAATACTATTGATCATTACAAGTTGTCTTATATTAAAGTAATTCAAATTGCAGGTGTTTAATATTGGTATAAATAAATTGATAACTTCATATATAAATAAATGAACGAATATTTAACCTAGCTACATAAATAAATTAATATATTTATATAACAATGAAAAAAATAATAACCAAGTAAATAAATGCAAGTATTACTTAAGGTAAACTCTAATATAACTTAATGTATCATACACTAGAATATGAAAAAATGAATAAAGAATAATTATCTATTGAAAATAATTCTCTAAATAGATATAAGGATGTTATTCTAGACTTGTTGGGAATGTAATATGATATCAAGATGTCAACTTATCAACTTTATGGGGAAATTATGAAGTGGATTGAGAAATCATGTTGTTACCTTCGGTAGATAAAGGTAATTTAAGATATACGGTGTAGTATTTCAAGGTCTATAAGAGGTAAGTTTTATATAATGATTTTTCTTAAATCAGATTATATACTATGGGGAAAATTATTACGCTAGTTGGTTACCATTTTGCGTATTTAAATTTGTAATACGCTATTTACGTTTATTTTATTTTTTATATTAACTAGACGATAACCGGTTCAGATATGCATAATTAGCATGTTTTAGAGTAAATAAAGTATGAATTCGTTGTTTATGTAACTATACCAGTTAATAGAAAAAAGGGTGTTTTTACTGAAGTTATTTAATTATGGTATTTAAGAAGGTGACAGTGAAATTATAATCGTCTTCCTATTAAAGGTGTTGTTATGGTTTGATATTCGATGTGTTACGAGTGTCGATGCTGCTCCTATGTATTTTTGTATTTTATGGGGTGATTCGGTTCTTATATATGTTGTATTTTTAATAGTCTGTATATATGTTAGTGTTGATAAGGTGATTATCTCTATTGGGTGAACAATTATAATTTTAGGGAGCTTGTTTGCCTGCATTATCTAATATGCAACTTATTTGATGGATTTACTTGTTGTTGGACATATTTTCTGATATGTCTTGGGTGTTATTATTAGATGAAGAGGATGTGTACTGTGTTGGGTAGAGATTGGGGAAGGTTGATTTGTATTGGCAGATAATCTTGGGTTTACATTATTAGTTTTTACGGGGATAATTCTGTGACTGTACAGGCGTATATTAAATTTTTGTGTATGCAATCGTTTTGAAGTAGACATTGTTGTTTATTCTGGCAATTGCATTTATTATTTGTGTTAGAATTTGTATTGTTAGATATAGCTTGGACCGTTTAAATTTTCTTATTGTTTGATGTAATTATTGTTTAGGCTTAATTAGGCATCGTTAAGTATGGTATTTTAAAAGATTTTTGTGTAAGATAGTTCTATATTTGTTTGAGTATTTAAAGAAATATAAATAATCTTAAAGGATTTTCTTTGGTATGTTAGTTTTTACGTTACTATTATAGGGGTTAGGCCCAATATTTTCTTCTCGTCTGATGCATTTGTGTAAGATTGGATGTTGGGGATTTACTTGTTTGTGTTGAATATTAGGACGGTTATTTTCATTGTAATTACAAAAAGGGTGTTTTTTTCTTGGATTTCAATATCATGCGGTATTATACTTTTTGTCTTTAAGATTCCTGAAAGCGTATTTAGTAAATAAATTATGTTTTCTGAATATCCTGATTCATGTAATGCATTATTGAAAACGTTAGAGTTTTGATCGAATATGTCTGCATTAGCTGAAAGTTTAGATATCATATTAGCAAATGAGGGAACTATTGATTTACTTATTGACTGCGGGTGATTTGACTGTTTATGAACATGAAATAAAGAAAACGTTTGTTTATGATCTGGGCTATATGTTTCGGACTTTAAGTAAAGTTTTATATCTAAAAATGTTTAAGTTTTATTCTTTAGATCTATAATAATAAAAAGGCCAAAGTTATTGAAAAATTCGTGTATGTCCTGGATGGTAGTATTGTACTTTCCAGGCTTCTCTTTAGACACAAATAGAGCATCATCATCATTGATATTTTTAAACTTAAATTTAAGTTCTCTAAACTTATATAAGCATAATAAGTGTGTGACTTGTGCAGTATCTGATGCACACATGGCAATATCTGAAATATATAGTCAAAATGCAATATAGACTTTCTGGCTAGTAAGACTACCTTAATTTCTCTATCAGTGAGACATGTTTATTTGTAGTTAAAATTAATGTTGTATTCAATAGAATTGGGGAGATAGATTGATAGTAATTATGTATGTCTAATGTGATGACATTCAATAATAGTTTATTATTTAGGTTCAAAAACCAATTAATTACAGAGCCAGAGGACTCGACAATGAGAATAGTATTTTATCTTTCATGGTAGGGATGATTATGTCAACGATTATTTTACTAATATTCCGTGGGTCTAGTTTTGATGGGCTTTTTAATCTAATTGAGGGGTTCACCTCGAAAAATTACTTCGTGGTTCTTTAAATAAAATCTCGGGATAGCCAGAATTCTGATTTCAGTGTAGTTATGAATGTTCATTTCTGTGAATAGATTTTTTACTTATTTGTTTATATTGTTTAGAGTTTGAGGAGGTGCAATTTTGTATGATTTATAGAGTTCTCTGTGAATTAGTGTGGTAGTCCAACTCATTATATTCTTTGCTTTATCAGCTGCAACGAAAATCTCAGGTTTTCTTTGATGTTTATGGCAAAATCATTGATCTATTTTTTAATTGAGTTAGAGAATTGTTTGCTGTTTGAATTAGATTCCCTTGGTGAGGCCAATTATGGCGTAATCAAAGTTATCAAGATAAACGTTTTGTTTAGGGTAAAATGTTGTATTTAATCCATACATTTAAGCCGCTTGTCTTTCTTATTTCAATTGCTCCGTGTATGAATTGATGTCGGAGTTTGGAGGATATGGGTGATTGATGTTTTCTGTGGAATATGTGTCCTTGTTCGATCTTTTCATATTCATATTATGTTGGTAAACGTTCCATCTAACATTTGTTCGGAATGCCTTTAGAATTTGGAAAAATCTATGTATATAACCTTGCCTGTGTATATATTTTTGCTGAAAGTAGGACGTATTTCCTTTGTTTGGACTGTATAAACAGTTTGGATCATTTAACTTTTATACAACTATTTGCCCATAGTTTGAATCGTGTTTGATCTGTTTCAGAGACATATTTTGAGACATTTTTCCCTTTAATGTTTTTCGAATTTTTTCACTTTTGCATTTGAAGGATATTTACCTCTAATAATTAATGATTATTCATTTGTTATTGGTCAGACGTTCTGACTATAAGATCGTTAATTTTGAAAAGTCATGGCTTGAAGGTCATTTTGTATTTGAATTCTTTGTTTGAACACTTGATAAATTGATAAACTTGTATACTATATAAATTATAACCATTTCATAACTTCATTATCCGTATATATATATATATATATATATATATATATATATATATATATATATATATATATATATATATGTATATATATATATATATAGGGAACAGGAAAATAAAGATATCATGTATATCTTAGTACTTATCATGAAATAATTTAATGCTCGATATACGAGATAGAGCAATTATATAGACAAATCAAGGATGCGAGAAAAAGTTGTAAAAATACAAAATCTATTACATCTTCAATTGTTCAAAACAAGTGATGTATTTTTCATAAAACCATGGCTTTGCAAAGAATTGGATTATCATCATCAAAGGAATCCAGATGGATAAGTTGGTAAAAGAATTACCAAAATCAAAGTTTTAAAAGATACAAAAGATAAAATGTTATTTGAGAATATTGTCAAGGGGTAAACGTTTAGAGGGTCCAATGCAAAGTAGATAAATTCAATGCATATGAAAAAAGTTCATCGTTAAAGGCGTCATGCAAATTGCAGCAGCAGGTTCAAAGGTAATAAGTCCAAAGGCAATTGTAAAATCCATGGAATTTAAGAAATCAGATCAACAAAGCCCAACATCAGGTTGTTTGGAAGCTGCACATCAGAAAGTTTATAAATTTATTTGTGCAACAGAAGCCATTTTAATTAAAACTTCAATAGTCTTTTAATACAGAGTTTTACGGATCCGAATACGAAACCGTATAAAATGCAGTGGTTTTCAGAGAGAAAACCAACAGAGTCGGCGAAAAACCTCGAACTTACAGAGTAGAAGTGAACATCTGTTATAGACATCGTAATTACAAATTCAGGCACACTAAATAAGGAAGAGGGAGGTTTATACGAGAGAGAATTGGTGTGAGGTGCTAGGTTATTAAAGTAAAGAGAGAAATAGATTAGGTTGCGTAGATACAGACTGCTTTCAGATTTTAAAATATATTCTTTTTAAATTTAGAAGCAAACAGTTACGCGATGTATTTGAAATAAGCGAACGGGAAATGTGTCAAAAGGAGTAGGGGGCGAAGACATAAGGTTTATTATTAAAAAAAAAACAAGTTAGCAACGGGTTTTAAAAGAAAAAAGCTTTAAAAAAAATATGAACTAAGAATTAGAAAATGAAAATTTATGCACTAAAAATTAAAAAAATTAAAAGATTAAGAAATTAAAAACTTTTAAAAATTCAAAAAATTAAAAATTAAAAATTAAAAATTAAAAGTGGAAACAAAATAGATGAAATTTTTTTAAAAAGTAAAAGGAATTAAAATGTAAAAGAAATATGTTAAAAAATAATAATATCAGTGTAATTTCAATAAATTAATAATAATGATTGATTAATAATAAAAAAGTTGTCTAAATAATATAAAAAATGTCAGAATAAAAAATAGGGATAAAAGCCATAGACAAGTGGTAAAAATTTAGTTTTATAAGAGTATCGAACTTTAGCGATACATACAAGTAAATAGTAAAAAATAAAGGTTGTCGAATGTGTATGGTATAAATGAGGGGTTTAAATGATAGTCATTAGTAGGAACTTAAAATGAAAAGTTTGAATTAAAACTCTAAAAAATGAAGAAGATAAAATAAGCAGGGCGATATATAATTATAATGGGATGACACACATACTGGTAATA
This sequence comes from Sepiola atlantica, assembly GCA_963556195.1. Lineage (NCBI taxonomy): Eukaryota > Metazoa > Mollusca > Cephalopoda > Sepiida > Sepiolidae > Sepiola > Sepiola atlantica. Next base: position 68,613,610 of record OY744531.1, read on the forward strand.
TTTCATGGGTGGTAAACGAATAGGTTTGAAAAATATAACGTAAAAAAGATGTAACAATCAATTAAAGTTAGTTTGTTATCTAGGACAATCTTAAGTATTGGGAGGAGAAGGGGTGTCAGTTAGGTCTATGTAGTTGATAGATATTTACATTTTCTTCATGCCTGCAAGCTGAAATAAATTCACTTTTAGAATTTATAATGTTTATACTCCTGGCGGCAGTAATTATTATGACTGTCTCAAAAATACATAATTGGCAGAGCTTAGATCCTAGTGTAAAAGATTTATATTTTTGCAAAATCAACCAATGCAGAGAGTTAGGGATGTTTTTTCTTTAAAGTTTTTTATTAAATTAGTTATGGAAGTCCCTGCAATATTGTCGTTATAACTTTTAAAAGAAGATATGTAGCTAGATATGCAGTGCTTTATAGGGAAATCACTGGCTCCTATGTAAGTGTATAATTTATATAGAGTGGTATTGCATTAGGTGCGCTATATGCAGTAATAGATGAGTCCTGGAAAAGCATGCTTAGCTTCCAGATAGAGTTTGAGTTAAAGCTGTTAAATATGGCCACTATATGGGGTAAAGAGATTTGAGCAAGATTGTTATTAACAGATGAGGAAAAGTGGTTGGTGTTTAGAATAATGTTATAGGTATCGAGTTGCGAATGTGTAAGGTCATGGTGTAAGGAAGATATACATGTACTGGTGTTACTTTAAATATAAGCATTGCGAGGGAATTGTTTCACAGTGCATGTGTATATAACGTTACTATGTATACACTCATTACTTAGCGGACATTTTGTAGATTTCTAGCAGTTACAATTATTTAAAAAGATATTAGGGATACTAGAGACTGTGCAGATTTAATGTTCTTATTTATAGAAGAAATAATTGTTTGCGCTATGTTAGGCATTGTAGAATAAGACATTTTAATAACATTTTAGTTAAATATCGTACTATATCTATGAGGATGTTTAAAAGATTTTTCAAATATTTTTTTAATTCTCTAGGGATATTAGTTTTAACATTGCTATTATAAGGTGGGTTTAACTAAAGGTTGTTTATTCTTCTTTACTATTTATGTGGTCAAGGTTTTGTGGAGTCAATTTTTTACTATTGCTAGTTGAGTTTCCGAGTTTATTTTTATATGCATTATTATACTTAGAATCTGTTACTTTCTTCTTTTTGCCATCGTTAACTGCCATGTTATGTGAAATAATGACCAAAGCCTTTTATTCACGGTAACGGAGTGTTTTGTATACGTCATTTTATAATTGTAACCTAAATTAAGTAAGGCGTTGTTATAGAAATTTGAAATTTGGTCGAAAATTGCTTTATTAGCAAGTAGTTTAGATATTCTGTTTGACACTGCTGGGACTAAATTAAATGATACATTGTGGGTAGTTGGAAAGTTTATGGGCGTAAAATAGAGTTAGGTAAGGTTTATGGTAAGGGCTAAATGAGTCAGAATTCAGGTAAAGAATTATATCTAGGAAGTTAAATGTATTCTTCTCGGGTTCAACGGTAATAGATATTCTAAATGTTCTTACTTTAATAACCTTACACCTCACACTAATTCTCCTTCGTTTAAATCTCTCCCTTCCTTATTTAGCGTGCCTGAATTTGAAATGTCGATTTTGATAACAGATGTTCACTTCTACCCTGTAAGTAGTTTTTTTTCGCCGGCACTGTTTGATCGCCTCTGAGAACCACTTCACTTTATCCTGTTTTGCATTCGGACCCGTAAAACTGTATATTGCAATCCTATGGATGTTTTATTAAAATGGCTTCTGTTGCACAAATGACTTTATAAACTTTCTGACTTGCAACTTCCGAACAACCAGATTTTGGTATTCGCATCTTTTAAAATTTTATCTTTGGTAATTCCTTTAGCAACTTATCACACTGTATTCCACAAATGATAAAATCCAATTCCTTGCAAAGCCATGGTTTTAGGAAAAATAAATCCCTTGATTTGAACAACTGAAGATGTAATAGATTTTATATTTTTACAACTTTTATTGTTATCTGTTAATTGTCATTCTCTTCATATATATATATGTTGTGCCGCAGGGAAAATTAAACTACCTCAACTGGCAGATCCACCAGAACCATTAAAAACCGGACAATCTCTTCATCTACACTGAAACGGGAACCACTAAGAATATTGTGTATCCACAAGTATTGGAAAATTAAACCATTCATATTAAATGGCAACTTAAGGAACTGGATCAAAATGAACTCCAACAGGCCACCTCTTCATTTCAACTAACAGCCACAGCAACGCGTGGCCGGGTACAGCTAGTATATATATATATATATATATGAATTGGAAGATGTATATATATATATATACATCTTCCAATTCATATATATATATATATATACACTAGAAAGATACCCGTCTCAGCACGTGTATGAGCAATATGTATGGCATTTTGTACATTTCTTTATACCTAGAAATATATAAGAGGTACGTGTGTACTCTATCCATTCCATAAGTGACGAAACGTAACATATTTTTGACAGCTTAAGTAACTACACGTTATTTATTTAGTAGGACATCCTATCTTGCTTATTTTGTTTTGTTTGGTGGCTAAATACGTTTTCGGGCCACTCTCTTAAATTATAGTTTACAAAAATGTTCCCATATTACTCACTGTTTTACCTAACTATGTATTCTATAATTCATAATCATCGGATCATTAGTTTAGAATTGAATTTTATACATGGAAATATATATATATATATAAACATATACACATATCTAACTTTATATATATATATATATATATATATATATATATATATAAATATGTGTGTGTGTGTAGACAAGTTCTTCGGTGTGACTAGATACGCAAAGTCTTCAGGCCGAGATATAAACTCGGTCTACAGGCGAGGTAGGGAAAGCTTACTGTTTGATATAAACAATATCTACTATCGAATGGCGCTCTATTCGTTTTTATGAATCGCTAATGACAACTATTGATTTCATTTATCACAATGCTCAGCCAATAAAGAGGTAGAGGCCATATATAGTCATTCACACACAGGCTGTTTCACAGTATCACAGCTCTTCAGTGTAGTTAGACAAGCAGGTGCTTCAGGATAAGTTAAACTACATATATTATTATTATTATTAATGATAATAATAATAATAATAATAATAAATAAATGTGACCTAGTCTAACATTTAGTATAATTAATCATAATTAATTAGTCTCCATAATTGATTATTATTTATTATTTTTAAAACGCTATCTGTTTCTTTCTTTTTCTCTCTCTCCTTGTTTCTCCGTCTCTCTGTGTCTTCCCTCTCTCCGTTTCTCCGTCTCTCTCTCTCCGTTTCTCCGTCTCTCTCTTACTCTCTCTCTATTTTTTTCTCTCTATCTCTTTCTCTGAAAATATATCGAACACATTGTATATGCAAATTATGCTATCATTATTTGCCTCTGTTCGGATTTTGAGTTTATTTTCATGTTACTGTTTATATATATATATATATATATATATATATATATATATATATAGAGAGAGAGATAGAGAGAGAAAGAGAGAATTGTAATCTTATATATTTATTTTTTAGCTTCCTTTCACACTTTTATTAACTTCGCCAAATATCATATCCTGTCCGAGGCGAATTATTTTGTTTGCATACTTTGTACTGAGATAGACTGCAAAAGAGACGGATTCATATCTCTCCCGTGTACATCGTTTCAATTTAAACATCTCACACAGAACCTCCATCCCAAATTATCAACTGGTTCGTGGAATTCGCCTTCCGTGATCGTCACGTCTTATCGTAAATCTAATACACTTGCAATCTACTGACATACCGAACCAATAACTGTGACGAGGCCTTGGTTTTTAGGCAAGAACTTCAAGAGTGCTTCAATCTCTATTTTCACGATTCAATTTCCTGTTGCGAGCTAGTGAGCATGGCGGAAGTAGTTGCCTCGTCTGTAATGCGCATGTTGGAGTTCCTGTCAATTTCCCTAGTTTGCTGAAGTGTTTGCTTCCGGTTGGCTGATGAAGCACACCTTTCATGACGCTTCTATCACCATCCACACATCAGTCATATCCGCAACCTAACAAACCGTAGTTGGCATTTCTAATCTTATCAACATTGCTAGCGTCACTTTGTTTAGTGATATTGTTTACGACCTCATTACTTACGTTTGTCTTCGACATTCCACAAATAGCGACGTTATAACAGCCACTGCTAACGGTGTAGGGATTCTCTAGTTTTTTTTACTATTTATCCCCACCTATCAAGGCCAGATACCACTCGAGGATAAAGGTTAATGCGATGGAATGACTGGCAGGACCAAATTAGAATACTTGTTGGGACGGTTTTAGATAGGAATTCATTGGCATAGGCTTTGCAGACGACGAAGTGGTAATTTTCGGGGAAGCAGTCCCGCGGTAATGTGTTCCACAGATGGGAATTCCCTTGCGACGAAACTTTGTTCGTGGAAATTTTGCCAGTCGCTAGACACACTCAGGAAGAAACGCACAGTTTTGCTTTGTCGTAGTAGAAGACGAGTTATTGTTGTAAAATGTCTTACAAGATTCGACCAGAAAGTTGAGCTTAGTCGAGCACCTTCCATGGAAATAACGATAGAGTAGAGAGAGACTAGCAACGTCTCTTCTGTGAAAAAGAGGATGCCATTACATCATTAGGTCGACTTGAATGTGAATGGTTCGATTCATTTTGGTTCCATCGCCTAACATACATAAGCATAAGATAAGAGGGCTTTTTACAATAAGCATAAATTCGTAAAGCATATCCGTGTTTTGTGTAGATCAATTGCGTATGATATAAACGGATATCCTTTGCACACTGTGCTTGAACATAAAACAATCTGCAAAAGAAATACTATTTGACCATTATCATCATCACCTATATTGTTTATTACGTAACATTTGTAGACTCACTTTTAGTTTTTTTTTAATTGTAGGTTCATCAAGTGCAACCAAACCCACTCTTAATAATCAGGGCCCCGTACAAAGATCCACGTTAGTCAATTTATCTGCATAATTTACATTAAATAATTATATTTCTTTCGAAATAATAAATGTATGATAGGTTTTATAATATAACGAGCAGGGCTATCCGGTGATGCCCGGTGCAGAATCAAAAACCAATGTTTGTATATTCAATTGGTTGGCATATTAAGTTTTCATTGTACAAACTGCAATCATTTAATAATAATCAAACAACCATATAGCATTAAGATTAAAAATCTCTTTATAAACAATGCTTTTTGTTTTATTTTGATGTGCAAAAAGATTTGTTTTTGCACCCACACGTGATGCTTCTACATAAAGCTTACCATGTAAAAAACATTGTTCTTCAAGTTGCAATCCGGCAACTTTTAGTGTTTGGTCTTGACTTTTTTGATGGACATAGCGAAACAAACTCGTATTGGAAACTGCAACCGCTTAAAGTGAAAGGGTATATTTGATGGTATAATTGGTATCCTCGTCATAAAAACAGTTTCACCTTTGCCACAACTACTGAGAATGATTGCCTCAATAGAGTTTATCATCAATTTACATTTTCTTTTTTAAAGACTTGGAAATCGAACTATAATGCAATGACTTATACAATTATTAATCCCAGACAACGTCGAAAAGCACAAATGGTCACTGTCAATTCTTGATTTCTCCTCCTCCTTCATTTCAACTCGTAAAGAATGTCCGTTTATGTGGCGTCCCTATTATATAAAATCATGTTCATCTATGTAGCATCCCTGTCATATGAAAAAGCTCATAAAGCATTTTCATTTATGTAACAGATATATAAAAGAACTCATAGCAATTATGAGTTTGCGATTTCTTTACATAACGGATAGTGGCGGATATTAGCAGGTCGTGGTTGGCATCGTCTACTAAAATCTTAAATTATAAAAATGTAGATTCGTTTCCTATTATTAATTATGAGTTGGCGATTTCTTTACATGGCGGACACTGGCGGACACTAGCGAGTAGTGGCAGGCAGTGTCTACTGAAATGTAAAATATAAAAAATGCTGACTAATTTCCTATTTTGTAATTACGAGTTGGCTATTTCTTCATAGGGCTGGCAATGGCAGACCGTGGCGGACAGTTGCGGACAGTGGGGGGAACTGGCGGCCAGTGCACATTAAAATGTAAAATCTAATAAATGCTGACACATTTCCTGTTTGGAATTATGATTTGGCTATTTCTTTATAGGGCTGACAATGGCGGACAGTGGCGGACAGTTGTGAGCAGTGGCGAATACTGGCGGACACTGGCGGGCAAGTTCCACTAAAATGTAAAATCTAATAATGCTTACTAATTTCCTGTTTTAAAGTAGGTGTTGGTTATTACTATATAAGGCTGACAATAGCAGACAGTGGCGGGTACTGGCGGACAGTGGCGGGCAGTGGCGGGCAGTGCCCACTAAAATGTAAAATCTAAAAAATGCTGACTTATTCCATGTTTTGAATTATGAGTTGGCGATTTCTATATAAGGCTGTCAATGGCGGACACTCGCGGACACTGGCTGGCAGTGTCTACTAAAATGTAAAATCTAAAATAATGCTGACCTATTTTCTTGTTTTGAATTATGAGTATTTTTTATAAGGCTGACAGTGGCGGACAGTGTCTACTAAAATGAAAAATCTTAAAAATGCTGACTCATTTCCTGTTTTCAATTAGTAATTAGCTAAGTAAAGCCTTGATTAGTCACCCTCCTCCGTCTTCCTAGAATTAGCGAATAAGTATTTTAAATTGCCCCTCCTCTACACCGCATTCTCCCTATGATGTAATTTCTGGTTGAATTTCAGGAAATTACTTTTTTTTCGGGAATGACTTGCAATTTGTTTTTTTTTAAGAAAAGACTACATGGTATATTTGTTTTCTATTTAAATTAATACATAATTAAATTGAAATTTAGCTGAAAATAACTGAAATAATCGACCACCCAATCGAAATCTGACCAATAGTACCCTTACAATGAATTTAGTGATTCGGGAATATGCCCATTAACTTTCTCGGTTAATTTTACATTAGAATACACTTTTATATTTTATCTAGATTCGCTAAAAAAATTCTATAGGGCACACACACACACACTAACGCACACACAAAAGTGGGTCAGAAAAAATTTGCAACCTGGCTGATCTGTTTCACCCACCACCAACTTTCCCTGATTTCGCCTCGACTGATATTTACGTTTTTAAAGAATGCCCTTCAAGGCAGGAAATTCATGGAAGATTAACAGGTGATTCAAATTCAAATTTCAATTGTTCAATGCAAGGTGTAATCAGTGAAAATTTTCACCGGACTTTTTCAACGGAAATTTACCACCCGGACATTTTTGCTTATCTTTTCACGGAACTTTTCTCTTCATTCAATACGTTTTTTTAATAACAACTCTCATAATTTTCAAATGTTTGAACTTTGGTTTTTTCGAAAGCCAACTTATCCATCTGTATTTCTCCTCTGATGATAAGATTTCGATCTTTGAAAAGCCTTGGCTTAAGGAAAGAAAAATTAACACTAGTTTATTACTGATTACACCTTGCATTGAACAATTGAAATTTGAAATAAATTTAGACAATCGTCGCATATTTATCACTCTTTTTTCTTCTATCTCATATTATATATATATATATATATATATATATATATATATATATATATATATATATATATCCCAAAAACCGTGAGCATCGAAAATATATGCCTATAAATAAAATAAAATACAGATAACAACGTAATATACACCGTTAATCAGCAAAAAGTAGAAACAGATATAGGTTTCATGAAGTAAAATATATTCATACAAAACTAGTTTAAACCATAGTTAAATATTTATAAATAAAAATAAAGTTCATGTACACTCTAATCATAACCGCGAAAATGTTAGCGAACTTCTTTCAAATAAATGATGTTTTTATTTGTCTTTTGAGTCCGTTTAACATCAACAAATCTCATATCAATGTTTGTCCACGTGACGAAATTGACTGAGATTGAAAGAGTTTGCAACATATTAGTAGAAGAATTAGGCACTGAACTGAGCTTTAATTCTTGTCCCTACTCTAAAACTTTAACAGCAATTACTCGTCTTCTATCACAACTGCAAGAACTGTCATTTATTTTTGCGTGTAGCTACAACCAAAAAGAATATTAAAGAACAGAGTTTATTTGGAAAGAAATTCTAATGTTTGAAAAATTTACTCCAAGACTACAAAAGAGTCATCTTTTACTCTAATGTCAATAAATACTTGTCGAGGAATCCACCTAAGTGGTAAAATTTTGTTCATTCTATCCATCTATTTCAATACTCTCATGGTGGTGTTCCTCGTTCAACTGGCAACCACATAAACCCTTATGTTCGAATGACTTTTGACCTTAGTAAGTGTTGACTCATTAGTATTAAAATTAGTATTATAAACGACCCCTTGTATAATATTTATTGAACAGAAAGTGCTATTGTACCAACATTTGAGGGGGTTAGTTCAAAACTTTTCGCAAGAATATTAGTGCCTAAATGATCAAAATAAATCCGATTGAATTTGAACTGAGACTAGTTGATTCCATATGCCGTAACTGCACCCATTTTACCAATAACGCAAAGGTTAATCAACATCAGCACCATCATAAATGAAGAAGACCAAATCAATACATTGTTGTATTTAAACAAACCAACTCTCTCTAGTACTGTTATCCCCCTATCGCTTTGGAGCATTCCAAATGATGTGACTAATAACAGTTTCTCAAGAATGCTATTCAAACTATGAAGACTCTCGTTTATATCAACAATTACCCATTTCACATTGACGACAAAAAGAGAGAAGATAATAGTTTTGACACTGATGGTGTTGAACGAACTATAACGACATAGCTATCTGGTGACAACGCCTATCTATCTCTCCCTATTTTAAAGAGTCACGTATCAAAAAGTATACACTAATTAACTTCCTGAACATCTTCCTCCCAGTAGTTTGAGATCATAAATGTTGAAACGTTACGCCGAATCAAAAAATTATTCACATTCCAACAATAAAAAATAATATCTCCACTGTTGTTAGGGGATAGATATGGGAATCATATAAAGTCGTTTTCGTCTTAAAATAATGTAGACAGTGAATTTAATATGTCTAAACAAACAACATGTACGGTCTGAAATGTTGCCTGTGCGATCACAGTTCTATTGCTCCGCTATTGTTAATATCAAGGGTTACGTTGAATCTACGACCATAAATAAAGCTGGGAAAAGCTGGGAATGATTGATGTCATTTACTTTTAGACTTGTTGTCTCATCAAACTCGTGATTCTAGCTCACCTATAGTGATACGTCGAAAAAATAGCCAAAGTTTATTAGAGAAAAAGACAGTCACTTCCAATCCTTAACTTAAGACAGAGTGAATTCTTCAGTAAATGTTCACCCATCTACGTAATAATCAGGCTCAACGTTTGTTAATTTCTGTACTCTTATGACAATGAGTGTTTCGATGTAATATAACCGTTACTAGGAGTAAGAGGCAGTATATATATATATATATATATATATATATATATATATATATATATATATATATATATAGTAAGTTATGAAATATATTCATTGCAATTAAGCTACACAGAGGCTTCTGCGTTTTATCCCCGGAGAGAATCGTCAGGCTAAAATTTTAGCCTGACGATTCCATAAATATATTTTTATAACTTACTACCTAGCTCTACTTACGTATCCAGCACTGTTGAAGTAAATACTGAAAACTGATACATAAAAAATATATATATCTTCATAACATTTTATGTGGAATGATGAAATAATATATATATATATATATATATATATATATATATATAGTCTAAAGAAGCTTTGAGTTATTTTAACCAAAAAGACAAAAAAATATATAAAAAATAAAATGCAGTTTAAATTCCCAGAGAAACTAACTAAATCCAAAATAGTGTAGACTTAACATTTGTTGGAAAATTCATAAATAAATAATATATTATAGTAAGTAAATAAAATAAAAAGGGGGATTAAGTATCTAACAATGAAACAAAAACAGGAGACCTTAACGTAAGCATCTAATATTAGCACGGGGATCTTCAGCTGTTTACCATGTAACTGTTTCGGAGATTTAAAAACAGGACAGTTATATGCATGGCTCTCCAATGGTACATATAAAACTACCATTTCCCCAATAATCAAGTGTCGAAATAATTCAGCTTAAAATGTTACTTATATATACATAAATAAATAAAATAATAATAATAATAATAATAATATACTACCCTTAAGACTACCGTGTGATATATATATATATATATAAAGAGAGAGTGACAGAGAGAAAGAGAAAAAAAGAGATACTTAGATAGATAAGTAGATAGAGAGATAGAGAGATAGAGAGAGAGAGAGAGAGAGAGTAAGGGAGTAAGGGAGAGAGATTTGTTGTTGTTTTTGTATTTTGGGGCGATAACTATTGCCCCCTCCCCCTAAAAAATCAAAGTAACACATTTTGACTATTTAAGCGATACAAAAAAACGTACATATTTCAGGGAAGCCCTAGTGGCCCCACAGGCAATATTTGAGACTTCAGAGAATATGGTTGTTGGTTCAAATGTTGCCAACGTCAGTCACGCTGAAGATCAGTGTTGCCGTAAAACACATGTGTACGTGGATTACTTTTATAAATCAATCAATAAATAAATAAATAAATACGTCCCCTTATTGCTTATAATATAATATAGAGGAAACTCTCTCGTCGCGTGGGATGTTAACTTAACATATACTAGCGTTAATAACAGCTGTCATTATCCCCCCCACTATCATTAAAAATACAACAAATCGCAATAAAAAATCGTACATAAGTTCTTGTGACCACATGTATTATTCTAGACTACAAAAAAATGGGGCCGTCGGTTCGAATCTTGCCAGAGTCAGCTACGCTGAAGATTACACATGTGTACATGGATTACTTTTCTAAATTAACACATATATATATATATATATATATATATATATATATATATATATATATATAGTAAGCTATGGGATGAAACGCGGGAGCCTCTGTGTAGCTTAATTGCCATAAATATATTTTCATAGCTTACTACCTAGCTCTACTTACGTATCGAGCACTGCTGAAATGAATACTGAAAATTGATGCTTAAAACATTATATCTCCTTATAAAATTTCATGTGGATACATGATTTGTCGCTCCTCGAAAAAGTAGAGCACTGTAATGGTAGTATTAACACAGCATGACGTCATTTGCTTAATAATGCATCGTTCCTTCCCTTAAACACGAAGTAGAATGCTTAGACGTTAAGCCCGCCGATAAAGTGTTAAAATTATCATTGATTATCCGCTATTTAAAATTGGCCGAGCGGTTAAAGACGTCGGATTTAAGTTGAAAAATACTTGGTGTCCGGGGTTTCGAATCGCATGACCGGTAGTGAATAGTCATATCTCTATGCTGATTAAAAAAGACGAAACATATACGTACGTAGATAATAAACAATAACAAATATTATATATATATATATATATATATATATATATATAGCAACATTTACCCGCTGTCCGAGCAGCAATTAATGTAGCTAGAGACCTATCTATAGAGAAAACAAACAACAATGTACTTTTCACATTTTAATAATTTAAAGAAACACAACAAAAAGATGATTGTCATTGTGTTATTTGATATATTCTAATGGTGAGATTTCCATAATTAAGGGATAAAACGAACAATAGGGGCGATTGTCAAGAATTACCAGCAGAAATAAAGGAGTAAAAAGGCAAAACAAATAATCAAACCATTACTGTCATCAAAGTCAATAAAGTGACTTTTCTACTTACCTGCCTATGTTTTTGTGTTTTAAAGCTTTTTAAATCGTTTATTTTTCATTCTAATAATTCATCCAAATTCAATCGAGTTACAGTTAATTTTCAAAATGACGTATAAGGATATCCGCGAAGTTTGTTTTTCCTCTGTTAATTGGAAAAAACAAACAAATAGTAAACAAATTACTTTTCACACGCCTTAAGATTTACTTTCTTCTAGTTGAAGGGAAACAATACAACAAATAAATCATTAGAGTTCGTAGACGGTCGACGAACGACTGCCAGTTATCTTTGTGCTTCGGTATAATGTACTATATTTGCTCGAACTTTTCAACGATAATACAAAAAACAAACGATTTAAAGTATTTTAAAACACAAAAAATTAAACAGTAGGAGAAAAATAACTTTTATTGCTTTTGGTAACAGTTATATGTATACTATTTGTTTTCTTGCGCACTTTGTCGTTCTATTTGTTATTATTGAAAATCGCCAAATGCGATTGGTCAAATAAAAATATATTCCTGAGTTATTTTAAAAACAAATAACCTGCGTTGTGCAAGGTTTTCTAAATATTTTATAAAAAAAATATCTTTATTATTGCCACCCACCCAACGCTTCAAATTGTGTGACTTTTCAAAGTATATTCCTGAGTAATTTAATATACTTTGTTTTTCGCCTTTATTATAAAACAGAACTTAATGACGATTGTTTAAAAATATGATTCTATTTTTTTGTAATTGGTAAAGGTGAGAAGAGGATCGTTCTTTATCGTTTTCTTTAATGGAAAATGTTTCACTTATCAAAGTCATCATCATTAACAGCATCATATTCGTTGTTGTCGTCGTCAACCACAACAACAACAACAACAACAACAACAACACAAACCGGAATTATCTTTCGAATTTCAAAATAGTCATTTTGAATGTGAAACGTTTTTCATTAAATCGTTGTAATTAATATTACTACTCCTAATAATATTAATATTAAAATGAAAAAAAGTATTACATTTATGTCACGAATCCGGGGTGCAAAAACGAAAATAAAATGTACAGAATATTAATTTATTTGAGAGTGTTTATAAAATTATTATTCAAATGAAGCATCTTGGTGAGTATATTTTGGCAGTGGTCTGTTAGTTATATATAATGTGTTTTAACATATTAAAATGACAAATTGCATTGCATAAGCTAAACGTGTTTTGGTGTGAATATAGTCGGGATAAATAAATGAAAAATAAATTTCGCATATATATATATATTTGTTGTTTCTCTTTCCACCAGGTTGTTCAGATGTTCACACGTAATCGACTGAAAATGTGAAATCTCATTTTATCGGGGGGGGGGGGGGTAATCTAAAATAATATTCAAACTTTCAATATTTTTATTTATGCCATAAAATAATTCAATTAAAAAATGTCAAATGTTTACGAAGAAACCGAAATCCATTATGATGTACTTTCACCTTACAATTTAATAAACAAAATATATCGTGAAAATTGAATTACACTTAAAATCTTATCTAAAATTAGCCCGGTCCGTAAACTGCATGAGTACCAAACAGATAATACAAGAAGTGTTATTTTTTGGTTGAGAGGGTAGCCCCGTATTTACAAATATATCCCCTGCAACAACAGCTCTAAAATCTATTACGTCTTTTTTTAAAATGCAAACGTCGGAATTCTAAAATAATAATTTTTCTTTCCCAACACGTATCGCCTAGAAAAGGATAATCTTATTTTTGTTTAGGAGAGGGGGTGCTGAGTGTAATAATCTACAAATTTATCAACAATTGTTTAAATATAACAACTTTCAAATATTCTTTAACGTCTTCCAGTACGATATAACAATTAACATGTATATTGTAGAAAGTATTATTTATTTAGAGCAAGAATTATCTAAATATTTTTAAAATGTTCACCCTAAAGCATATATAAAAAGCCCACAATTGCAATTTAATAGGGAACATCTTCACTTCATCTACGCAAAGAAAACAATACGAAACTAATAGAAAAAAGACACAAGTATTTAAGAGCTAACATCTTGCATATACCCAATAATTATAATCTTCAATATAGCCAATGTGTCTTCATTTTCTTAATAAATAAAGCTAATTTTTAATGTCCCACTTCGAAAATTGGTGCGTCAGTGTTCAATTTGGCCTTTTTTCTTGAAAAAATTGGCTTCAAAAGTCAATTATGACTTAAAATAAATTCTACTAAAAATAACATAGCTCAGTTTCTATGACCCCCCCAATCATTTTAATACTAACATATTCAGCTCATCGAGTTCTATCTTTCTATTTTTCCATCATTAAATTGTATTTATAATTTAATACGTTATGTCGAGTTAAAAGGCATGTAGAGCGTTACTCAATAGGTATTTTTGTTAGTTTAAGCTGCCCAACCCTTCCATATCTTAAACTCCTTTCGATATAACTTGATTCTTAGATTCCTTGTGCTGTTTGCCACATTTTTCGTATAAAAATATATTTGTTTTAAATGAAAAAAGTTATGGCGCTTCAAAATCAATGGATGGCGTTATCCTACACAATGATGACCACACGTATTTTGAATAACTTTTAATCTACTAGAAACTATTTTTAGTTATTTATTTTAAAAAAAGCTTGGCATGAGTCGATTCTAGTGCTAAAAACCGCATCCCGTTTGCATGAAAACTGGATTCATGACAAGCCCCAACATTAGTCACGATTAATTAAATGTTGAGCTTAAGAATAGCATTCATATACTAGCGTGTGTGATTGATACATATTCACACGCACACATACACACACACAATCACACACACACACACACACACACACACACACACACACACATATATATGTATATGGGAAAAAAGAAACAATGTTTCAGACAATATGTAAAAATAAAAATGGAATAAAGAATAAGCAATTAAACAACTAAGAAAAATAAACTCAAAAACTCATGTTGTAAAGTTCCACCGAGATATTTCGGTCGTAGATACGACCATTTTCGATCAGTTAATAAACTTTATTTCAAAACGGAAAATCCTGTAGACTTTTGACGTTCTCAGCCCGAATTCAATCAGCAGGCGATATCTAAGCACTGATTTTTTCTCTCTCTCTCTTTTTTTCTTCTTTAATAGGTTTCGACAACACGTCGATTTACCCTTTCTCACGTTTGCTCTCGCTTTCTCTTCTTCTTCGTTTCGTCTTCTTCAACTGACGTTCCAAAGATACTGGTTGATTGGTATCTCTTTCTTCTTCTTCCCTTCTTCATCTTTTTCTTTCTCTTTTCATAACATTCCTCGCATTCCCTTTTCTCCCCGTTTTATTGTTCTCTGCACGTGACATTTTCTTCCAATCGCTTTCTCTGTATAAATTTGAAAACTTTTCCGTTTTGAAATAAAGTTTATTAACTGATCGAAAATGGTCGTATCTACGGCCGAAATATCTCGGTGGAACTTTACAACATGAGTTTTTGAGTTTATTTTTGTTAGTTGTTGAATTGCTTATTCTTTATTCCATTTTTATTTTTACATATATATATATATATATATATATATATATATATATATATATATATATATATATATATATATATATATATATATATATATATATATATATACAAATATCTTTGTAAATAAACAAATTGAGCACTGTAAAGCGGCGGTCAATCTTTATATAAATAAACAAAGTAGATATAATTTACTTGAGCTTCACCTGTAGCCTAGTAGTAAGAGCCACCAACTATCCACTAGATGATTCAGAGCTTGGGCGTGGTGCTGCTTCCTAGCAGAATGCAAATTTCTGTGTAAATACATAAATTGAGCAATGTAAAGCGGCGGTCAATCTTTATATAAATAAACAAAGTAGATATAATTTACTCGAGCTTCATCTGTAGCCTAGTAGTAAGAGCCACCAACTATCCACTAGATGATTCAGAGCTTGGGCGTGGTGCTGCTTCCTAGCAGAATGCAAATTTCTGTGTAAATACATAAATTGAGCAATGTAAAGCGGCGGTCAATCTTTATATAAATATACATTGTAGATATCATTTACTAGCGTTTCCCTCCTGGCCTCGTTGTGAGAGCTGCCGACTATCCACTAGATAGTTGAAGGCTTAGGTGTGGTGCTGCTCCGTAACGTAATTCAACACTTGTTTTGTAAATAAACAAATTGAGCACTGTAAAGCGGCGGTAGATCTTTATATAAATAGAAATTATAAATATCATTTACTAGCGCTTCACCCGTAGTCTTGTTGTAAGAACTGCCGACTATCCACTAGATGGTTAAAAACTTGGGTATAGTGCTGCAATGCACTGTAATGCAACGGTTTTTTTAAAATAAACAAATTGAGTACTGTAAAACGGCGGCCAATCTTTGTATAAAAATACATTGTAGATATTATTTATTCGCTCTTTAACCACAGCCTTGTTTTAAGAGCTCCAGACTATCCAATAAATGGTTGCTCGCTTAAGTGTGGTTCTGTTTCCTAGCGTAATGCAACGCTGTTTGTAAAAAAAAATGAGCACTCTAAAGCGGCAGTCAATCTTTATATAAGTAGACATTATAGAGATTATTAACTAGCACTCCCCCCGTAGAATAGTTGTAAGTGCTACCAACTATTAACTAGGTGGGTAAGGCTTGGGTGTGTTGATGCTTCCTAGCCTAATGCAAAAATCCTTGTGAATAAACAAATTGACCACTGTAAAGCGGCAGTCAATGTAATTATGAATATACATTGTAAATATTATTTACTAGCGCTTCTCCGGTTGCCTAGTGGTAAGAGCTGCCGGATATCCATCCACATTATGGTTAAAGGCATAAAGGTGTGGTGCTGCTTCCTACCGTAATGCAAATCACTTTGTAAATAAGCAAATTGAGCCCTGTGAAGTGGCGTCCAATCTTTATATAAATAGACATTGTGCATATGATTTACTAGCGCCTCACCCGTAGATTTATGGTAAAAGCTGCAGCCTGTCACTAGATGTTTAAGGCTAATTCGTATGGCTGCTAACTACCGTAATGCAAAGCTCTTTGTAAATAAACAAATTTAGCACTTTAAATCGACTGTAAATCTTTATATAAACAGACATTGAAGATATAATTTACTAGCATTTCTCATGTAGCCTAGTGGTAAGAGCTGCTGACAATCAACTAGATGGTTTATGCCTGAGGTGTGGTGCTGCTTCCTACCCAAATGGAAGCTCTTTTAGATAAACAGATTGAGCACTGTAAAGCGACGGTCAATCTTTCTATAAAGTAACATTATAAATATCATTTACTAGCGTATTTCCGGTAGCCTAGTGAAAAAAACTGCCAACAATCCACTAGATTTTAAAAAAGTTTTAGTGTGGAGCTGGTTCTTACTGTATTGTAAAGCTTTTTGTAAATGAATCAATGCACTGTAAAGCTGCGGTCAATCTTTACATAAATAGACATTGCAGATATTATTTACTTGCGCTCCTCCTGTAACTAAGTGGTAAGAGCTGCAAACTATACAGTTGAAGGTCTAGGTATAGTGCTGCTAGCTGGCGTAATGCAAAACTCTTTGTAACTAAACAAATTAAGCAATGTAAATCGGCGGTCAACATTTATATAAATAGACAGTGTAGATATGATTTACTTTCACTACCCACGTAGCATAGATGTAAGAGCTGCCGACTATCCACGAGATAGTTAAAGACTTAGGTGTGGCGATGATTCCCACCGCAATGCAAAGCTCTTTGTAAATAAAAAAAATTGAGCAATGTAAAGCGGCGGTGAATATTTATATAAATCGACATCATATATATAATTTACTCGCACTTCTTCCGTAACCTAGTGGTAGAGCTGCCAACTATCATCAAGATGGCTGATAACTAGGGTGTGGTACTGCTCCCTACCGTAATCCAAAACTTTTTGTAAATAAAAGAATTGAGCACTGTAAAGCGGTCGTCATTTTTTATATAAATAGACTATGTAGACGTCATTTACTTTCACTACCAACGTAGCATAGTGGTAAGAGATTCTGACAATATACTAGATGGTTGAAGCATTATGTATGGTGCTTGTTCCTACCGTAATGAAAAACTCTTTGTAAATAAACAAATTGAGCACTGTAAAGCGGCGGTAAATCTTTATATAAATAGACATTATAAATATCATTTACTTGCGCTTTCCCTGAAACATAATGGTAAAAGCTGTCGACTATTCACTAGATTGTTGAAGGCTTAATTTTAGTGCTGATTCCTACCATGATCAAATCTCTTTGTAAATAAACAAATTACGCACTGTGAAGCAACACAGTCTTTATACTCATAGAAATTGTAGATATAATTTATTTACGCCTCTTCGTTAGCCCAGTGGTAAGGGCTGCCGACTATCTACTAGATAGTTGAAGGCGTATTTGTGGTGCTTTTCCTAACGTAATACACAGCCCTTTATAAATAAACTAATTGAGCACTGTAAAGCGGCGGCCAATTTTTATATGAATAGAAATTGTATATATAATTTACTTGTGTCTTTTCGGTAGCCTAGTAGTATGAGCTGCCGACTATTCATTAGATGGTTAAAGGCTTAAATGCAATGCTGCTCCCGAGCATAATGCTAAACATTTTGTAAATAGACTAATTGAGCACTGTAAAGCAGCGTTGAATCTTTATATGAAAATACATTGTAGATTGCACTTACTAGCGCTTTCCCCATAGCCTAATGATAAGAGTCGCCGGATATCCATATGATGGTTGAAAGCTTGAGCGTGGGGCCATTTCCTAGCGTTATGCAAAGCTTTTTGTAAATAAACAAATTGAGCACTGTGAAGTGGCGGTCAATCTTATACAAACATACATTGTGAATCTCATTTACTAGCGCTTCCCCCGTAACCTAGTGATAAGAGCTGCGGACTATCCACTAGATTGTTAAACGCTTAGGCGTGGTGCTGCTTCCTATCGTAATGCAAAGCTTTTTGTAAGCAAACAAATTTAACACAGTAAAACTGCGGTCAATCTTCATATAAATAGACACTGTAGATGTCATTTAGTAGCACTACCTACGTAGCATAGTTGTAAACGCTGTCGACTATCGACTAGATGTTTAAAGACTTAGGTGTGGTGATTCTTTTCACCGTAATCCGAAGTTTTTTGTTAATGCACAAATTGCAAACTGTTAATGGCGGTCAATCTTTATATAAATATGCATTGTAGATATCATTTACAAGCGCTTCACTTGTAGCCTAGATGTAAGAGATACTAACTATCTACTAGATGGTTGAAGGGTACGGTTCTGCTACCTAGCGTAATGGAAAGCTATTTGTACATAAACAAATTGAGCATTGTAAATCTACATTCAACATTTATATAAGTATACATTGTATATATCATTTACTTGAGCTTCCCACGTAGCATAGATGTAAGAGCTGTCTACTTTCCACTAGATGGGATAAGGCTAGGGCGTGGTGCTGCTTCCTAGCATAATGCCAAGCTCTTTCTAAAAACACAAATTAAGCACTATAAAGCAACAGTCAATCTTTCTATAAATAGACATTGTCGATATAAATTACTAGCGCTTCCCCATAGTCTAGTGGTAAGAGCTGCCGACTATATACTAGATTGAGTTATGCTTGGATGTGGTGTTGCTTCCAAGCGTGATGAAATCTCTTTGTAAATAAACAAATTGAGCACTGTAAAGCGGCGGTTAATTTTTATATAAACAGACATTGTAGATATCATTTACTTGAGTATTCCACGTAGCCTAATTTTTAGAGCTGCTGACTATCTATTAGATAATTTATTTTTTGTGTGTCGTGCTTCTTCCGTGGGTAATGCAAAGCTATTTTTAAATAAACAAATTGAGCACTGTGAAGCGGTAGTCAATTGTTATATATATATATATATATATATATATATATATATATATATATATATATATATATATATATATATATATATGACATTGTAGATATAATTTACTAGCGCTTCCCCCGTAGTCTAGTGGTAAGTGTTGCCGACTATCAACTAGATGCTTTAAAGCTTGGGTGTGGTACTACGGCATAGCGTAATGCTAACCTTTTTTGTAAATAAACTAATTGAGCACTATAAAGTGGCGGTCCATCATTATATGAATAGACATTGTATACTATTTCCGAGCTCTACCCGTAGTCTAGATTGTTGATGGTTCACACTTTGGATTGGGAGTTGTTCTAGTCTACCAGCATTGAAGAGCTGTGATACAGCGATTAGTTGTTTGTTGATGATTCTATATATATATATATATACAGTTATATATATATATATATATATATATATATATATATATATGCATATATATATACTTTATGTAAAAGTATTTTATATAATAAGTCTGTTAGTTATATGTTCACATAAATTCGGAATAGCATTTAAATATAATTGTATTAAAACACTCTAACCATACCATTCATCAAGTACACTTTCAAAAGAACTGACCTCTTAAAACTGTACCATAAGTTATCTCTAGGTATTTGCTTAAATCTTTGAATCTTTATTCAATGTAACAATAGGTTCTCATCTTTAAAATGCTAAACCTCTCTCTCGCCAACGGCATGGCTTCAAGCTATCTGTTTGTATTGTGGATATTCTAACGACCATCACTGAACATATATACAATACAGGGGATGAAGCAAGTGAAGCTTGGGCGGTAGCACTAAATATCGCCAAAGTCTTTGACAAAGTATGGCATTAAGGTCTTCTTGTAAAAATAAACTAGTATGCTATTACTGAACGAATATTTAACATAGTTTAGATTGATGTAATCTAAACACCACATAAATTCCAAGGGCTCGACACATAATGTATATTATTCTTAATCTTCATAGACGCTCTTTACAGTGCGATCACATCTTTCATCGGTGTATTTGCTGATTAGAACACGCTCTATTCACAGCATAGGGTCAAATCGAATGCCTACACATGCTAAGTAATGTCTGAACCTGATATAATGACTTTCATTTTGAAGTAGAATGGCTTAAATAATTTATGGCCACATTTAATGCTACCAAGATTAAACTCTTTTCTTTTTATAACTATAAGAAACATTTTTAACCAATGACTGTCATGGCCGATAACACACTTACCGAGTGTTTAACGTTCAAATTTATCGACCTGACATTCTCAGTTTAAAAAAGTACACAGAGCATTCAGGATTGTTTCCACATCTGAGTTAGTGCACCAACAACTAGCCTCTCCATCTCGGACAGGTTGGAAAACAGTATTGTAATCCTAATATTCCTCGGACCCTCTGACAAGCTTCAGTCCTGTTCAATCGTCACAGTGTTGCAACCTCGTGATTGTTTTACAAGTACTTACACCACTAAAATAGACTGACAGCGTGGTTACAGTAAAATATTCGTGGGAACGTTTTAAAATGGACGTCACAATGTGCGACTAAATTAATTATGGAAAACTTTAAAAAGAAATATAACTTGGAGAAATCGACTATAAATTCAGTATACAACGTTTTAATAAAAAAAAACTGGCTTACCGGTGGAAGAAAACAAAGAAAAAACACGTAAGACCAACTTATTATTCTCTTAAATGAAGAAAGGTCAGTGATTTTTGTTGTAATTGATATTCCTACACTGTTGAATTATTAAACAATAAGGGAATATATGATTATTTTCTTTCCAAATGAGAGAGTTACTTCTGCTAAAAAAAAAAAAAAAACGTATTTTTATTTTTTCTCTCACTAAAGTGCTGACTGCATATTCTACGGCTACGCACCACGCGTAAAAGCGTACAAAAAAGAAGAAAAAAGCGATGTTTTCTAATCGAGGATAAACAAGAACGTTTTATATTTTTTTTACAACTAAGATTACGTCTAGCAAGCATCATCTTTAAAAAAATAACTTTTAACAAGCCGTGCTCGAAAAAAAACATATACTTTCTAAGAGAAAACGACACACTTTAAAATATGGAAGAATTTAAAGCGATGATTTAAGAATTAATAAAATTTTAAATGCAAAAGCAACTCGAACATAATAAAGATACAGAGAAGAGACTACAGAAAACTGAAGAAATATTTCAAAAGCTTTTACGAGAACAAAATGAAAAGCGTATTAAGCAAACGAATGAATCTGCCGAAAAGTATGAGATGTTAACGCAAACAATATCGTTTAGAGGCCAACGTAACGATAATACTTTTTAGCAAAATACCGTGTACAGTGCGATCAACAACTTCACGTATTCCTCTCATGAGGAGAACACTTTTGCTTCGTATTTTAGAAGATATGAAGACTTTTAAGTCTTCATATCTGTTTATATACATGTTTACGAAAACTGGGCAGACTCTGAAAAGGTTCGCCTGTTACTTAGGAAATTAGGCACTACCGAACATACTGTTAGTTGATTTCAGTTTGCCTCGACAGACTAGCGATTTGATTTTTGCGGCAGCCGTCAAACTTCTAACAGAGCTGTTCAGCCCAATGACTTCGTGATTTCATAAACTCTGGAAGTGTTTAAACCTGTTAAAAAAAAGTCGTCGAAGATTATTCAACGTTCGCATCAGTAGTAAATAAGCACTTCGACGACTTTAAATTATCCGACCTTAGTGTTGATCATTTTAAATGTTTAATTTTCGTTCAAGTATTGGCATAAGTAAAAGACGCTAAAATAAGACGTAGAGTTCTAAATAAATAAGAAAATTAACCGAACTTAACACTGCAGAAATTATCTAAGGACTGGCAACAATTTATTAGTGTTAAGCAGGATTCAAAGGACATCGAACAGTCGGACATTGCACACATACGAAAAGTACGTCAAAAATAAAAATTAAACTCTCATCCAAACACTATTTAAAGCAAAAAACGGGATTTTCACGCCTCAAACACAAGCCAACCTTATAAAAGTAAATTACCTCAAAACCCTTGTTATCGGTGCAGAAGCCTGCATTGTGTAACATAATTCCCATTTCGTTTTTAGACATGCCTGACCTGTAACAGGGTCGGATACAAAACTTCGCACTGTAAAATAAATAAAATAAAATAAAATGCGGGTACACGCTACAAGTATAAATGATCAGGAATGCATAAATATAAGGAAATAGGTACACGTAAAAATCCTGGATAAAATATAAAACTACGATTTGATTCGGGCTCGGACTTGTCAATAATACATCTACATACGTGGAAGAGGTTGAATAGACTCAACCTTTTACGAACTAACAGGATAGCCAGTGCAGTGACTGGTGAAAGAATTACATCTGGAGGTGAGATAATTACTAATGTGACCATAATGGTAAATACCAAAAAGTTAAAAATCTGTGATCTTTCAGATCAGACACATCACGACTTCCCCGTATCATCCTAGGTCAAACTGCTGGGCGGAACGCTTTGTATACACTCTAAAAAGAGCCCTGAAAAAAGCTCGCGGCACTCCACGGAAACGACCCTGCAGCAGTTTGTACACGTGTTCAGGATCACGCCAAAATTTAACATACCATCCTCATAATCTCCCGCAGAGATGCTGTGTCCGTGAAAAGTGAGATCCGTTTTTGGCAAATTATTGCTTAAACAGACCAAACAAGGTCGAACCTCTATTGTACCAAAAAGTGATACATTCCAGGGGACAGAGTATATTTCAAGATGTTTGAAAATAAACCTGGTGTGAAAGAAAAAGAATTGGAAATATGATTTACATAATCCAAGGACCTCAGTTTTTTTATAAAAGATACATAAATCAAATTAGGAAACAACTGTTGGATGACACTGACAGCTCTTCCCAGGTAAAAGAAGTTATTGACATCATATTTGATACTTTTGGCATACCAGTACCCCAAGCAGCCCAAGAAAAGCGGCAATCCAAAAGGAAACTGAAGTCTCCGGATCTTATCGAAATCAATCCAAAAAGGAAACGATATTAATACTCCTGAGGAGGTAAGGCTTGGGAGCGGTTGGTATGGTGCCGTACCTATAACGAAGATTTTGGACTCGTTCATTCTAAATAAGTGCGGGAAGCATAGGCTTCTTAGTGTTTGAGTTCAACCCCAGTCTACACTGGCAGTCAGTACTTCTCTTGTTTCTCTGTTGTATACACTTTTCTCCAATATATTTGTTTTACCTAAACCCCGTGTCCGTGTTCTCATTCTGGCCCTTTAACAGGGTCATAGCAATTTTTAATATGTTCTATCGCTTTAGGGATCTGCCACTCTATGGCCAATAGTTAGGAATCACTGTTATCGAAGGTCGTCAAGTAATGTCCGTATTAAACTACCATATAGCTAAACGTTGACAATAAATAAAGATTTACTAATGAATTTGAGTTTAGTTTTCGTAAAATTAAAAATTTGTTTGTATTTATAGGACTTAGTTGCATGTGTACGTAAATCTGGACAAAAGTATATAGAATCAGTGACATTAAAATCGTACCTATTGACAAAGGACTGACTGATTGCTAAAGTAAATACTTCAGTTTTCAAAAGGTCAAGATCACATGATGTCAAAGAAAACCACCAATATCCTAAAAATGTGAAAGGAGTAAACTCTGATTCGCTGCTAAAATAGCACACACATCTATCTATCTATCTATCTATCTATCTATCTATCTATCTATCTATCTATCTATCTATCTATCTATCTATTTCTATCTTTCTATCAATCTTCCTTTCTCTTTATCTATATATCTATCTATCATATTATCTATCATACTATATCTCTCTTTCTCTCTCTCTTTCTTTCTGTCTCTCTCTCTCTCTATATATATATACATCTATCTATCTATCTATTTATCTATGTCTTTCTCTCTATATATCTATCTATCTTTTCATCTATCTATCTCTATCAGTCTATTTCTCTATAAATCTCTTATTATCTCCTTTTCTCTCTATCTATCTATCTATCTATCTATCTATCTATCTATCTATCTATCTGCTGTGGCCCTATAAAGGGACCGGAGAAAAACATAAACTCTGCGTTCAGAGTAAACAAGTATATGAGAGAAAATATAATACAATAGAACAACAAGAATGGTGGTGCGTCAGTCTTGACTGTCAGTATAGACTGGGTTTATTTAGGTATTTAATTCCTTCCCACCGCAGAAAGAAGAAAAAAGATGGAGTAATATATAAAGATTACTAACTTGATTAGAAGCAATTAACACGGAGAATCAGTTTTTCATAATCCTTTGGTTTAAGTATAAGCGATAGTCATGTATCAAATTTGTGTGAACTTTCCTGAACTGAAGTGATTTTATAAACCGATGTTTTAGGTTTGAGTTATTTCGTGTAAGTTGAGCCTATGTCATCGTTTAGGATGTTATTATAGGGACACACGAATAACATACCAACATAATTTCCGGCCTTCCCCTAAGAGACATGTGATTTTAACAACATAGCGTTGAGATGTCCGTGGTCTGTGGTTCACATTTCGTTCATACTATCATACGAGAAACACGTGGCAAAATGCATGTTGCCTAATAGGCAATGATCAACTTGACTGAATGGCTTGAAACACATTCATAATATAATTTACCTTTTAGGGTTTATGTGTGAAGCTCATCATGAATACCATACAGCATACGTGCGAAAAAAAAAGTTCTTCTCTTGAGAGCTGAATGACGAAAAGTCAAAATGTAATGCGTGATATCCGAAACTTCTTACTACAATGCTATGCCATGCACAAAAGAATTATCTCTCATTTTCCTCAAATGCTGAATACGATAATCCATCAAAATAATGAAGACACATTTCAAACAAAATCAGACAATAGAATAATTTGGAAATAAGGTTTTGGTATGAACACCAGCCCCCGTTCGCAATAGGATAGTTTCCACGGATGATGCTATCGACAATTAGCAACATACTTCCACCTTCGAAGCTGATATTTACGTGAACTATCTATAAATGTTATCCTTTAGAATTTTTTATATTTATTTATTTTTACTATAGATCGGCTGTTATATGATGATGATGATGATGATGAATATCATGAGAGGATTTAAAATGATGAATAGTAAGAACAAAATCTGACTACTTATGAGGATAGTTTATGTATTGGTTTACATTGGATTTACAGAGGACCATGTTGAAGCCTGCGGAGAAGCAGTTTCATGGTAATGTTTTACTCTTTTCTCTTTACTTTACTCATGCACGTGCTATTCTTTACTAGTGGGCCACCACTTATGAAGATTAAAAAGCAACTGCACGATAAGGGTTAATAAGATGGATAGATTAGCATTTGAATGATAAATAATATCATGTTATTTATCAAAGTTAACCCAAGTAAGGTTTTTTAATGCTTGACATACGCAACATTTCTAGGTAATACGTTATATATATTTTTATCAGTGATTTTCTATGTATTAAAACGTGATTTAGTTTTATGTAACTCAGGCATATAGCATATTGCAGAGAGATCATGATATGCTTGATAACTTAAAAATAACAAAATTGTAGGTACACCTTATGTAATTCCATTCTATAAACGTATCTCATCAACTTATACACGCGTGAAGGTATCTATCAAAAGGTTTATGCGGAAAAAATTATTTTGACCTTACAGCGATATTTAGTCAGAAATATGTGTTAATTATTAGGCAAGTATAATTCTGTTTGTTCGATTGAAAGAAAATAGGGTTCAGTCTTCGTCAGCTTAGTATAATCGGATTTCAACTCGACCTATTGTGTGCTGGAAGCGGATGTGATGTTACATGGCTAAAGAGAGAGAGAGAGAGAGAGAAAGAGAGAGAGAGAGAGAGAGAGTTAATGAGAGAAGTCGTCAGTTCGTTTGGAAGCACACACGTGTTAACTTTATCTTTTAAAGATGTCCGGATAAGATATGATTTACCTCTCTTTTGTCCGACCCGTATCACTAGTCAGTTGTTTTAAATAACCACAAAGCGAATGCACCACTTATTGTCTTCAATTGTTTGTTTTGTCTTGGTCTTTATTTTCGGGGTATTTTCGGGGTATGAACGAACTTGTTTGCAGGTAGCGATTCCTCGATCGGGAAAGATCATTCTAAATAACGAACGCCAGTTCGGTATAATATGAACGTTTGTATCATGGAAACGTTACTAACACAAACACTATTTATCTGATGAGACTGAAACTTTTTATGTTGTTTATTGTTATAAAATAGTGTCAGAGCCATACATCACATTTGAAAAAACTGAAAGCGGAACTTCCGTCAAAATTTCCATCTTGACCTAAATGTTCAAGGTCACTCTCAAAAGTGTGGGTCAAGAGGCTATGAGATGCGAAACGTCACTGGTAACAATAGTGAGTCTCTACGATGAACGCAATTGAGGTTTTCGCCGAAAGTGTGACTTTCACCGTTTCTGTGACCATAACAAAATTCGATCAATTCTGAATTTCACAATGACCGATATTTTGACCAAGTTTAGTGACAATTGGTCAAGTGATTTAGACGCTAGCCTGTACACAAACAATCATAGTGACAAACCAACAAACATGCCCTCATTGGTGGAAGGAATAAGGATTTTTGCTGGGAAAATATGTACAATTTATTAAGTAGACAAATATCTATTTTCTTTTCTTCATTGTAAGTTTTTGTATGTTTCTACATATCCAGTCATTTAAAGGTTAAATCATTTTTCTGTTCTCTATAAAAATATTCCAATTGATTTACGATTATACCTAAAAGCACATCAGTTATTTTAACTTTTAAATCTTTCTAATGAAAAAGATGTGCTTGTACACACAATGTTTGTCACATGTCTCTATAATAACTATAATGAAGTCACATTTGGTAAATATGGATGCAAAGAAATGGATTCAATTATTTATATATAAATAGTCATGAATAGTAATAAATAGTAATACTTCCCATCTAAAACATGACAAGTTTTCAAGCTCGCCAAATTAATACTAGTATTGCCCACATGTGGACGTAGTCCAACGGATGAAGTATTAATTCATAATCAACACTAAGTGAGAATATTATGGAGGCTGAAGCGTCACCGTCAGTACAGGTGATACAAACTAAGTATATTATAAAAATTACTTGAGAATTTTACCTGGTCATGCTTGACGACACGCGACTAATACAATAAAGTGTTCAGTTATCAATTTCGTATAAATTATCAAGTTTAACATGAAGATTCTAAAGTTCGATAATATGCATGTGAAAAAGGTCGGAAGCTACATCGTTGTGTGATTAACATTCAAATGAGAATAGTAGATCAAATAATACAAATAGTTTAAATTGTTTAAGCTGAACAATCGAATATATATATATATATATATATATATATATATATATATATATATATATATATATATATATATATATATATATATATATATATATAGCAATAGATGACGTGAAAGAATAAAATAAGGTCTGAATCACATTTTATTACAATTCAAAGTTCAGGCAAAGTTCTTTAAAGTCCTTAACTCATGAGTTTTCAAAGAAAATCTTCTCCTCAGAAGACCATTACAGCAATTACATTACTGCAGGTAATAAAAATTAAACTTTGAAAATATATTAAAAAATATATATAAAAATACATAAAGGTATATACAACATCAAATATATCGGCTCAAAACATACTTTTTAGTAAAACCATACAGTTCATCCAAGTCAACAGGTCCAAAATAGCTCCAAGAAAGATATCAAAAAGGTTGATTAAAAAATAATCCAAGTGGTAGATGGTGGTTCAAAAACGAAAAAAGTTATCCAGGCGGGAAGTTCGTTTGCTATCGATGCAGTAGATAACAGTGACAATTGTATTTAAGGTGTATGAAAATTAATAAAACGATAAAAAACGATAGAGAAAACAAATCATATGAAAAGTTCAGAAAACTCACTTGGTGTTGAATATGATAATGTCAAAATTCAGAGTCTCCAAGAGCTGATAGGAGTAATGCAAACCATAAAATCCAATTCGAATAAAATAAAACTGACCTGATGTATTCGGCTATTTTTTCTTCCGGGTCCGATAAAATTACATTCTTAGCAGTAAGAAATCCGAAAACGAACACTTCTCCTTGATAAGACAACGGCACGAACGAAAATGAATTCAAACCGCGCAAATAAATTTATTAGTACACACGTTTCATCATAGAAAAGATGTATGAAATAATTGCCTATAAAACTTTTACCGTAAAATGAATCATCTGAAAAATATATTTGATAGACTTTTACAAAACATTTAGTAAAAATAAATCCATGCACGTAGCCGTGATTCTATCTTTCTTCTATATTACATGCCATGATTTTTGTTTACAAATATTCCTATCCACAATATATATAAATATATATATATATATATATATATATATATATATATATATATATATATATATATATATATATATATATATATATATATATGTGTGTGTGTATGTGTATGGGTGTGTTCGTGTGTTTTTGTCTGTATACAGTAAATCCGATTGTCAGAAATATATGAATAATATCAATTACGACTTTATAGATTTGATTCTAAAAAATAAATCTGCATTAAAATCTACACAGAAGTACCGTGGATTATTAATACTTTTCTAACGATCGGATCTCCCTAGAAATGGCAGTCAAAATGCATTTCTCATTTCTTATTATATTATTATTTACAAGAATATTATTGAAGATAAATCACTTTTCATCCATACCCGGTGCAAAGCTTTTGAAATGATAGAAAAATGTGAACATTACATAAAACTAAACGTGCAACCCGAAACTAGTTAATTAATTAATAACGTTGCTATTCTGTGCCAATTAAATTTCTTGAGAATATACGTAGTTTTAATTAATGAATTTCGTATAGGGCTTTTTTATTAGGAAGACATGACAACGCCATTGCAGTCGATTAAACTTTAGACAATACCCCTCAGCTTGACCAATGTCAGTTTCACCGCTTTTTGTCTTTACTCTTGATTGAAATGATGCGAGACAACTTTATCATCGTAATGTACACCTTTCCCCCATGTGGATTCTAATTTCATAGCGGCATTGTGACAGTGCCAGCTGGTCTAATTAGGAGGATGTGTCCACTCCACCACTTAGACTCTCTCAACTTCCTGACTGATCGTGTCCTGATTAGTTCTATCCCATGGGTTCGACTTCAAAATCCCCGCCTGTCTTGACCCCATTCGCTCGCCTCTTTATGCTGGTATATACGGTACAATCTTGATTTTCCAAGAATTGGCACAAGGCCTACTTGGAATCGCTGATTAGTTTTATACCATGGGTTAGCGTTGGAAATACTATCATATCAATTCTCAGTAATTGGTTTGCTTCCCCATGAGATCCCATTGAAACATGTTTTTAGATTAGATTTGGTACATTGCCAGATACGAAGTCGAGTTTATTCTCTGTGTACATAAAACTAAACAGAGCTTTTTTTGCTAAAATAATACCGCGGGGCTTCTTTCCAGCTGACTACAACATAGTCGTTTTCAAATCCAATGTTCACAAATTCTTGTTTGGCCGTCCTCTTAAATAATCAAATTCTGCTCAATTTCAATCATCGTTATCAATTATCGCGGTGTTGTCTCACCCGCCCACCTGACAAACATCATTAACCATCATCCTCGAGTAGCATTTGGGCATCGATAAGTTGTGACTTAGTAATATATATATATATATATATATATATATATGTATATATATATATATATATATATATATATATATATATATATATAAACCTAATAATTAAATATAAATATTAATATTTTTATCTATTTTAATGTTTTAACAGAGAAATCGTTTTCTAATAGATGGTTACTTCATGTCAAATTCAATTATTTATTAAGAGACAAACCTTGCAATCGAAAAATTTGCAGACATATATATATATATATATATATATATATATATATATATATATATATATATATGTATGTATATATAATTAATAAAGTCTAAATATATTAATAAAATTAACATAAAACCAATATTTTCAAGAGTGCTTAATATCAAGAATAGAATTTATAGAATTAAATAAACATTATTACAGTCTAGGTCAAATAGCCTGCATTTCGATGATATTACATCTTTTCATAGACTGAAACACATAAAAAGTGAAAAAGTAGTAACTTGCATTAATGTCACCCCCAGCAAAAACGGATGTGTAGATAAAGAGAAAAAATTCCCCCCAAAACAGAGAATCTAATCAAGTCAGCGAAAATCAGTCACCGGTCGTTAATCCTTCAAAATTGCATCAATGAATCCTTTCCCTCTCCTTTTTAACGAGTGTCCCCTCTCTTGCTCCATATAACTATCATTCTGAAAATCAATCCAGACATAATAGGAAAGAATAAGGTAAGAACAAGAAATATATATATATATATATATATATATATATATATATATATATATATATATATATATAACCTCTTTATAATATCGCAAGAAAAATCCCAGCAGAGTGCTCGATTTATGGGGAATTAAAATTTAAAATTCAAAATGAAGAGCGTAATATTTATTTATTTCGGTACAAAAGATTAGTACAACATTCGGGCCTGAAACCGATGGTACGAATGTTGTACTAATTTTTCTGTACCCAAATAAATAAATATAATTATATATATATATATATATGTATATATATATATATGTATATATATATTTATAAATAATATTTTTTAAATTTACCTATATACACATGTGTTTCATGCACAACCTGCAATAATAAGTATAGGAGGAGACAATCCCTGCTGGTCATATGGTTCGATCCCCGATACGAAATTCATATTTAACTCAGTAGTCGGACCGCATATCAATGAGCCGATCACACATTGTCTTGAAATAGGAGAGTAAATCATCGTCTTAATTGACAATCCAAGGGCCAAAAGCAAGCAGTCGATATATATATATATATATATATATATATATATATATATATATATATATATATATATATATATATATATATATATATATATAATATATATATATATATATATATCACAAACACATTGCAAATAATTTATTTCGACTTCCCAGTCTCCTCAGCATGCTTGTGGGACAGTTACATATTGGAAATGACAAAAAAAGAAATATTCAACAGCAATAACACGAAATATTATAGGAAATGAGAGGGGGATAAGTAAAAATTATAAAAAAAGAAGGGAAGTATACATATATAAAGAGGTTAGCAAACATGCATCCACAGCTAGAACAAAATAAAAATAAAAATTGAATATGAAGCCATCCGACCCACGCCTGTCATGCGTATATTGACACGAAGTCAAACCCCCCCGCCCCTCCCCAGTCGCGAGACCCGACAGCCAAAATAGAAATAAAAGTAAAATACAAAAAAACAAAAAAAAAAACAATCTGAGAAAAGAAGAAAAAGAAAGAAGAAAAATCGAGTTACGTATACGGAAGCCTAGAAAAAGAAAAAGAAAAGAAAGAAACAGACCCAACTGATAGATTAATATATTTTGATCAGTTCGAGCCAACTTTGTTTAATTTAATGACAAATTTAGACGATAAAAAATATTGATGTCAAAAACAGATAATAAAATAAGACTAATAACAATGATAATAAACTTAATATTAATAATTTAAATAATAATAATTATGATATAATTAATAGTAGTAACAAAAATATCGATATTAACATTAAGTAATTAAAACTAAACTAACTAGAAATAAGAAGAGCAAAGGTTCAGAAAGGAGCAAAGATGACTGACTGAACCCCCTACCCCTCCCCCTCTCTCTCTCTCTCTCTTTCTCTCTCGTTAGCGACGCCATATAGAAAAAGGGGAAATAGTCTCTGACTGCTCCCGCGTTAGCGCCTGACACCATATATTTTTATTTTCTTTAATAAACTAGCAAATACATGCTTCCTCTGGTCGCATTTTTTGCTAAACTTTGGTTATTATAACATTGTGACAGAACTACATACAATACGTAGGTAACGCAACATATATTGTTTCGGACTTGTAAAATAATAAGCATATAATTGTTATAATGCAGACCCACAATATTTTAATAAATAAAATAGAGTCAAATGTATTTTCTTTTTTTATAGACATCAAGCACGAAAGAAAATAAAAGAAAATTACAGATGGCCGCCAGCGATGAAGGCATTGCATTAAAGTTCGATTTTAAAGTCTTTAAAAAATAAATTAGAATTTCATTTCAGGATAAAAAATACAATTTAAGACTAATTAATAAATTCCATCCAAAATGTGCGCGGAAATCAAACGATATAAACGAGGTATTCAAATAATCTGTATAGTCCAAATTAATACCGTCTCTTTAGTTTTTGATTTTAACTATTTAGTAATTCGAAAAGTTTGTTTTTAGCTTTCAATATGAAGAAAGATGTAATACATAAGGTGATTTTCCACGCTCCTTAAATAACGGAGGAGGTAATTTCTGGGAGGACGGTTTTATGACAACAGAAACAATACTACACTTATAAATTCCGATGAATTCGATTTTTATTTCATTCATTTAAAAATGTCTAGTCACAAAAAAATATTTTTATTGTTCCTTGGACTTTTGGCTAAGATCAAAGTGTAGCACCTGTTCTCTTAACATCAGCACCGGAAGTTTTAATGTTATTATTTCCCTTGAATGTGAAAATTTAAAATGTTTAAACAACCTATCGTTTTTTTAAATAAAATCTTGTCCCATTATTGAAAATATGATTTATTGTATTAATAATTTCAATAATATTATCGAGGAAAACTTATAAATGTATACTAAAATTTGACAATAGCAATAATAAATGTATTATTCAAGATATTAATATATTAGACACTTAAAAATAAAATAAATATGCAAATGTGAACAAGTGGGTTTTGTATAACGGTGTTTAGAGAATTATATACTGTATCATTATATTTAAGTAAGACTGAAAGGTGTTGATGTTAATATACTTAGAAAAGATTCGCTTTTTTATTTTAGATTAAATTAAATTAGATTAGAATATTAGACTAACTAAATGCACTATTCTCCATTATTTCGCAATTAATTTATTACGTTTAAAAATTCTGACTGTCGGACAGACAGACAAACGGGCGGACAAAATCCTTATTCATATGAGAAAAAGATACAAAAAAGCACACCCAAAGACGCGCACAGCTATTCGCTTAAGAACATTTATTCTATTTTACTGTTCACTTCTTGGCTGTCTTATTTAAAAGATCGAAATAACCGAGATGTTAATAACTATTTATATAAATAAATGCGAAATTCCTTATCATGTGTTTACAACATACTTATGAATCAAACGTTTAATATTTTACATTTTGGTTTTAAATAGCAAACTTTGCGAAGCGATAGCGAGCTGGCAAAGACAGGGTAGCAGCTTACATGAATGAACTATTTTGTCAATCTGTGTGAGTTGTGATTCGGCTTGGCGGTTATGTAGTCATCGCCTCTTCACCAGGTTCACGTCTGCATGTAACGAGATTCACGCGCGATCGCTAAAGCTAGATCAGGTGATCGTCATGGACATTTCAGTTCGATAATATAATATAAATCACATGTGAATTGCATGTTTTGCGTATCCTCATTATTAAAAAGATGATTTATTCTATCCTCTATCCGGACATTGTTTTGTTCTTGAACTGATTACGAATATATCCACCGCAAATTATCTGAATTGAAATCATAGACTTTATAAATACTGATGAGTCCGACTCTGAGGTTTACGTTAGATTGTGATGAGAGAAGTATTATAGCCCTCTGAAGCACTTGCGACGTGGGAGAGAGTATTTGGTTCTTAGAAGGGTGCAGTTTGTAAAGTCAACATTGTGGGGAAATTCTTTCTGTGTATGACTAGTGCGTTACTGGGAATATTGCGTTTGAATGAGATTATTAGAAACAATGAAAACATATTTAGAAAAGTCTCATCAAACATTAACACTCCGTTTATTTCATAACATTTGCGTACCTGAAAATATGCTGCCTAAATACACACACACAATATATATATATATATATATATATATATATATATATATATATATATATATATATATATATATTTATAAAACTAAAAATAATACATTAATCACTTAAATAATAGTGTCATAGATTCGTCCAAACACTTTAAAATGCAACAACATTTTTGTGAGTAACGGATAAATTTTATTAGACAGACGAACAGCGCAGGAAAACATTTTTTTATTTATTTATTTTTTTTTTTTTTTATGTTTTAAATAACTAATATAAGTTAGCAAAACATTTATATGGAACAAAACGTAGATTTAGTATAAGGAACGTTTATGTTTTTGTCTTTTAAGGGAAGTGGGGTCTGATCAACTCTGCTGGGAAGCCATGAAATTAAATACTGTCTTGTTTTTAAATTCCCGAAAGAGTTTTTCATGGTAAACAACTGATGATCCCTTAAAATAGTGTTAGAAACTAACTAATATAATAACTGTAAAAAATAAATTGACTTACATGAGTGATTTTCCACTGGAAGACTTGAGACTATATGTTTTTTTTTTTTTTTTTTTTTTTTTTTTTTTTTTAAATTTTTTTTTTTTCATATAGTTTTAATGGTTGAGAAACTTCCAAGACTATATATATATATATATATATATATATATATATATATATATATATATATATATATATATATATATATATATATATTTGGTTGCAAAATGGATCTTCGATATTTGGTTGCTAAATGGATCTTCAATATTTCACAGCCAGTATTGAAGTAAATACTGCTTAAAAGATTAATTTCAGTTTGTAAAGTACATTCAAGATTCTAAGGTTGCTAATAAATGTATATGTTTCTCCGATATTAGCAACCTATTTACCTGTGTCCCTATTTTGGAAACAATCGATATATGTGCCGATTTTTGTTTATATCGTAGCCATTTATCATCTCTTTCCATTTCTGAAAGCATATTCATGCAGTTGATGAGATTTGTCACTACATCCGTTGCATTCAGTTTTAACGATGCAATGTATAGGCAAATAGACGGTGTATCTATGGGCTCAGTCCTAGCACCGACTAT
This sequence comes from Sepiola atlantica, assembly GCA_963556195.1. Lineage (NCBI taxonomy): Eukaryota > Metazoa > Mollusca > Cephalopoda > Sepiida > Sepiolidae > Sepiola > Sepiola atlantica. Next base: position 68,649,335 of record OY744531.1, read on the forward strand.
GCCTAATATTTTTGTGGGTTATTTTGAGAAGGTTTTATTATCCGGACCCACTAAACCTTTAGTCTACTTTCGATATGTAGACGATACATTTTGCCTTTTTAATAATAAAACGGAGGCAAATACATTCTTCTCCTTACTTAATCAAATGCATCCCGCATTAAAATATACCTATGAAGGAGAGCGTAATTTCGACTTTAGCTTTCCTCGATGTATTGATAACAAAAAAGTTAAATTTTATTATTAAGGTACCGTTTGATAATAGAAAATAATGTTATAAAGCTATAACTTATTTTCTTAAGGAAATGTTGTTTCAATATTGTTACTAAACATTATTAGATGCAAAAAGCTCGGAAAACTCTATATCAATACATAAATAATTTTAAAGCCAGCAATGCCTTCTTATTCGACAGTTTAAATACTTCAAAATTCCATTTTCAAATTTCGTAGGTAATTCATTGTTTTCTTCAACCATTAAGAAAGTATTTAAATGGCTGATTTATTTACGAATAAATCAAAATGCATTCTGGTGAATTTTATTTGGTAATTAAATAATTTTTAAATATGATTTTTAAAGTTTGTTTTAGTACTTTCCGCCATTGTAATTTTGTTTTTCAATAAATAATCGATTAATTGAAAATAAAAGAACTAATGCCTAAGTGACGTTTGACACACGAGTACTGGGAACTCAATTTAATTTATGTAGAAATACGACGTGACTGTTCCGATGGATACTGCACGCCTGTTCTGTGCAGTTCTAGGAGGTCCACCCTCCCAGGCTTCGCCTCCCCTCTTTGGGGAGGAGTAAGTTTATTGCTTACTGTCTGAGGCGCCCCTACCGGGGAATGCCGACGGGGCTGCCCAGGCAATTTTTAAATGGCCAGAGTGCTCACCTCTCGAGCGCTGGCTTTTAACCCCACTTGCTCGACCCGATCTTGGGTCACATCTTACTTGTGGGAGTAAGATAAACTGGCCTTGTGCCTAACTCCGCGAGGAGTAAATAAACATTCTTAAGGTGCTGTATTTATCATTGTAAAAGCACGTGGCAAGTCCTATTTCCAGGAATCAGAATTGCCGTTTATAGAAACATCCACCGCGTTTATGATGAAGACGATGATGACACTATTTATCGGAGGGATACTACCTTGCAGTTGGAACAGCTCCACGATGTCTTGGATGCGTGACTTGCCCTGTTAATCGGAATCGAAATAATTGCTTGAAACGCCAGCTTCGCTAATTATGCCTCCCAGGGTAGATAAGGCCAGTTTTTCCGTCTCTCTCACCGGCTGTAAGTTGGATGATACTTCGGCTTGTCACCGATTCGCATCAGCCCATCTTCCTTCAAATCGATCACTTGGCCTTCCATCTTCTTCTCGCGGGGCTGTCGTGTTTCAGCTTTGACTGGAAGCAGCAGAAAATTTAAATGCATTCCGCAAACACGCCCAAAGATAGTTCAATATTAATCTCGCCAATTCTACCTAAACCCAATTCAGATTCGTTCAGATAATTCTATTTCGAATGCTGCATTGGGATTTTTAAACATCTCCGCCGGATGATAGATTATTCTTATCTCAAGAAATATTTTGTTTCTATTTCCTATCAAATCTCGTGATATTAGCCAAAGAAGAATAATGTTTATAAAAGAAATCTAAAATAAGTACAGGAATACGAGTATACATAACATAATAAAAAAATTGAATCATTTCTACTAATAACCATTACCTCTGCGCATTCGTTATACTCCCGTAAATTGGACTAAAAAACTAAAAAGGAAAACAAATAAATTGTTTGCACCTTGAAATCGCGCTAATGATGATTTCTATGATTGAATAACCTTGACATCAACACATCATGAATTCTGGATGTTTCTTTTATTGTTTCTTTTATTGTTTATCTGAAGAATTATGAATAATAGTAAAACATATGTGTCTCAATAAAAATTTACCATCCTCATACACAATGTACATATATATATATATATATATATATATATATATATATATATATAAAACATCATAGACAATTTAAATTATTCAGGGAACAAACATTCTATATATTCTAAAAACACTTTTATTTGAAAATAAGTGTGTCTGTCCATATGAATAACATTGCATTTTTCTGATAATCAAATTATCACCATTTTCACAAGGAGGCCTTTTCATTGCATTTAAACTAATCAAGTTAAAACATAAATATATTTATTTATCTTGTACATATTTTCTTCATCTCAAAATTTTGTTACAAAAGAAAATACTTATTTAACCCTATTTTTTCATATGTATGTTCATATTGTAATACGTCTATGCCAAGTGAGTTCGCCACATTTGTTACAGTGTTTATATTCTATCAGTAAGAATCGATAAAACACACATCAACAGTTAAACATAGAGATTAAAAATAACGATTAATAATAGCGATTGTTTTACGATAACTGTACTGTTCTGTAGATGGGCAGACACAATTGTTTGCAAATAAAAGTGTTTTTAAGAATGTATTGAATGTTGTTCTCTGAATGAAGAAGTTTTTACATGATGTTTAATTAAGAGCTCTAATCGTACACTATTGAATTACACCATTAATATTTGTGTTAACAAAAATAAATTTATATTATTTATTTAAAACCACTATTGATATATATATATATATATATATATATATATATATATATATATATATATATATATATATATATATATATATATATATATAGATGAAAGGATAAAATAATCCGACGGTATGAAATTAAAATGATATAAGCGAAGGATCTAAAAAGCTCAACGTTTCGCCCAAATGTTATATGGGCGTTGTCAAGAGCGAACGAAAAATGCAAAAAATGACAAAAGATGAGAAAGTCTATAAATTATGAAAAATATATATAGTGGTAAGGTTCATATAAAGAAGGAAGATATGTAAATATGTATACAGTCAAAAAAATAGTAACGGGAAAGAAAAGAAAGAATAAAGAGTAGAAAGGGGGCCCAAAGGAAAACTAATTCAAAACTCAGGGAATCAACCGGTGTCTAGATATATCTTATTTCCATGAATAATTGCTTTTGATAGGTTAGGGGAGATGAAGTAGAAACCCATTCTCTGTTTAATTTTATTTGTGGAAAGGGCTATGAGTGCAGATATATCTAGACACCTGTTGATTCCCTGAGTTTTGAATTAGTTTTTCTTTTGGGTCCCCTTTCTACTCTTTATTCTTTCTTTTCTATCCCGTTACTAAATTTTTCTTTCTTTTACATATCTTCCTTCTCTACATGAACCTTACCATTGTATATATTTCTCATAGTTTTTAGACTTTCTCGTCTTTTGTCCTTTTTTGAATTTTTTCGTTCGCTCTTGAGAAATCCCATATTACATTTGGGCGAAACGTTGAACTTTTTAGGTCTTCCGCTTATTCCATTTTAATTTCATATATATATATATATATATATATATATATATATATATATATATATATATATATATATATATATGTTGTTTAATATTTACAGTGCGTTCACGTTGTCTTCACAATCAGCCGATCGAAGTTCTGTAGTTAGGTTCCCATCTTCTTTTTCTCTCTGTGGTTGCCTTCTTTTTAATAACAGATTTACTAATAGCTATAGAAGAAACATTGACAAATAGAATGAGGTTAAAAAATATGTTTGGGTTTTTATTATCTCCTCATAGCATATATGTATACACATGAGACACTCCCGATGAGGGGAAACAGCAGCTATCTAAACCCACTGCTCTCTTGTTGGTTACCTATTAGCCCAGCCGAATGAGAACGATCCCCTCCTACTCATTTGCTACGTAAGACTGACCGCTTTCTATCTGTGTGACATCACTTCCGGAACATGTAGCATGATCCGAATTCTGATTGTAAAATTCCACTCTACCTAATTGTGAACGTAGGAATTACCATAATAATCCTATTTTTACACACCCGTTTTTCGTATATATTTCGATTTCTATATTTTTAGTAATTATTTTATTATGTATGTTTAGTTCTGGTCAGTTTATTTGTAAACACTGTCCAGTTGTGGAGGTTGTAACCAGACAGTTTGTGAAACTAAATTACCCAGGGGTTATTTGCATATGAAAAAAGTATTCAGGGTTACTAATCGTGGCATCTGCGTTCAAGCATGACATTCATAAAAATGACATACGACGTTTTATTTCATTTTATGTTATTTAACACTTAAAAATGACATACATTAAAAAAAACCAATCTACATATTCATAAAAGGTTCAGGACTTGGAGATAAAAAATAACGGGATTCTCATTAATTTAAGGGAAACTACTACTCTTTCAAGATGTGGTTCAGGTATGTTACAATCAACATTTATTTACACCCGGTCAAACCCAATTTTTGCGTCCTCATCCATCACAATTGAATCGTAGAAAATGTTTAAAAAGGTATACTGTAATGAGCAAAATGACGTGAGTTCCACATTCAATTCTAAACAACGTACAACATATATATATATATATATATATAACATTTCTTAAATAAATATTTATTATTATTACCTACAGGCATCGATGTTTCATGCTTATGCAATCTTCAGTGTACGAGATGTTGTACTCTTGTCGGTCGGAGGGCACGAACCCGGTTTCAGAGTCACCACTGACTCGTAGTCCGGTATTCTACTTCTCGGCCACGGAAGCACGGAAATTAAGGAGAAATGTATCTCTATATAAGCCACATAAACGAACGCATATAGTAAGCAGTCGAGTTATGTTCGACAACAACAACAACAAAGGGTTGGAACATCGCATTTATGCCATAGTATGACTACATATTATTAAATTCTCTAAGAGGCAACAATCATTGTAATAAGGGCTATAACAACATATTTAGATAAATATTTATTATTATTACTTACAGACATCGATGTTTAATATTTATTCAATCTTCAGTGTAGTGTTAATTCTTGCCTGTCGGAGAGATCGAACCCGGTTTTTAAGTCACCACTGACAAGTCTTCCAATATTCTACCTCTTTCTCTCTCGCTTTCTCTCTCTCATTCTCTCTCTCTCCCCCCTCTCTCTCTCTCTCTCTCTCTCTCTATATATATATATATATATATATATATATATATATATATATCATTTTTTAATTCATGATTTTCAACTTTTGATTTTCGGAATTTTTCAATTTCAATTTTTTAGATTTTAATTTTTAATTTCTCCGATGCCGGGAATAAAGGGAAGACGATGGGTTGTCACGCTACCTAGATTAACAGATAAAAAAAGAGATTATTTCTTTCACTTTCTCACGAGGTATATGTTGACAACACTTGTTAGTAGAAATGCAGAAATAAAAAAAAAATAATAAAAAATAAATTATGGTGAGGATTGAAATATCGTAAAAAAGTCACGCAACGCGCGAGCCGCCATTTTCCGGATATACTAACATAAACAGAGGCTAGCGAAAATGAGACATAGGAGACACACTATAGGTCCCTTTTGTTTCGATTTTAAACTGACTGTACGGATGTTGTTCTGATCTTTTGTAATACACCTCCGCCCCCATATATATATATATATATATATATATATATATATATATATTGATTGATATATATATATATATTGATATTGATATATATATATATATATATATATATATATATAGGAGTATTTGAATGGCTATCACAATGCAAGAAATTGAAATATGTCGGCGTTACGAAGTAAGACAAAAAAAGTGCTTTTTTAATAACAAACACATTTTTTATAGTAAATCTTACTTAATTAGGCAATACTTCAACACTGATGTGATGTGTCTGACCGTATTCCATAATATATTTTGAGGAAGACCTCTTTATTAAGTGGTGGGTGTTTCAAATCTCTAAAACACGTGCTGAATGGTAATATTGTTGTATGCTTATAACGCAGTAAATATTAATGGAATAAAACTATAACTAAATGCTTTTTCCCCTTAATATTTCATATTTGACTTAACTGATGAAGTATTATATTTGTTTTAAATAAAATTAACTATTTAAATATATATATATATATATATATACATATATATGTATTTGGAGGGGGTAGGGGTAATAGCTAAGAGCGGTGTTCAATTAATTTTTTCCTTAATATTATCTATTTAATTTTTTAAAATTATATACTATTGTTATTTTATTTTATTCTAACAGTATTTATTTATTTGTTTTTCCTAATAATTTAAAAATAAAATGTCATGATTAACGTGTAAATGTGTTTTGATTGATACCATGGTCAGCTTGTGTGTAGCCCGCAGTAAATATAACAAACAAAATAAATTATTTTAAATGACGAAGTAATTCCCGTTTTACTTATCTGTAAAAGCTATCATTATCTACTTACTCTAAAATTGTTTAATGCTTTTATGATTTTAGTAAAATGTTATTATTAAAATTCAGAATTTAATTTATAAAGATTTTTTTAAAATTTAAATTTAATTAATTTTTTTTTCAAAAATGTGGAAGCCACTCTCATAAAATCGTTGTGAATTATCTCCTTTATAACAATGTGTACCAATAGATACATACAAAAAAGGCAAACAAAAGAAAAACTAACTACTATATATACATATATATGTATGTACACACACACACACACACATAAATATATATATATATATATATATATATATATATATATATATATATATATATATGTATATTAGCAAAAACAACCCGCCCTCCGAGCGGCAATTACTAACGCTGTAGTTTTCTTCACAGAAACCAAAGGAGTAGTTTTCATTTGACATTTTGGTAATTTAGAGAATTTTTTTTAAAATGATGGTTGTCGTAGTGTTATTTGATATATTCATATATAGGAGAAATATACTGCGCATGAAGATCGTCAAATATCTTTTTTAGGAAAAAAACAGCAAAAATGTTAATTGATATGGTCTTTAAGACTCTCAACGTCGAAGAATTTTATTTTGTTTCAGCATAAAAATTAAAATGAATTCCTCATTAAAACTGGTTATATAATGAAATGAATAAACATAAGGGTGGAGCGTCGATTGGTCAAATACTTTGTGCTTTTACCTTTATTATAATAGAAAGAAAAATAAGTAAAGAATATTAAAGAAAATACTTTTTTTTGTAATTAGAAAGAGTAGAGGAGGTTTATTTCTTTCCTATGACAAATCATCATCATCATCATCATCATCACTACGACCTTGGCCGTTTGGCTAGGATCAAAATGTAGTATCTGTACTGAATCTGACATAGTTTTTATGTTCTCTGTCAGTGAAGGAGATATCCTTCTAGACCGAGACAATTGAATTTTTTGTTCCAATTCAGACTGCCCATGTTGGAGGACCTGGATTTTCCCCACGTTAAATATTGACATTGTGCTTAACTCTGCTCTCGAGGGAGGAAGTAAATAGGAATAGGAACAGCAGCAACAACAACAAAAACCACAACAACAGCAACAACAAATGTATTTAAAACAATAATAAACGCACGTATTTAATTATTAACACATTAGAAAATATTAATTGATTAGAAACTTACAAATAAATAAATATGCAAATGAGAGACTGAGAGGATGCTATCATGATGAACGAACTACATACAATGCCTGGGATGATGATATCATGACAACAGAATAGATAGTACACTACCCCCGTACACACAAAACTGGTAATTTGGGGAAATGGTATCGTGAGGAACTAGTGTATACTGTACGGCCTTCCCCCGATGATGAGGTAATGCCTGGGAGGAATGTATCATGAAGTATGAAAATATACTATAGAGAATTAAATAGACATACACCGTTTTAATGTCAATATAGGTGGAAAAACTTTTGCATTTATTTATTTAGATAAAATTAAAAACCATGGCAAGTTGCATTGTCCATGTGAAACGCATAAATGAAAATTGGCTGGAAACTATAGTCGCCATCTTTATAAACAAAGATCAATATGCTGGCTAAGGAAGAACGATAACTTTAATAGTTTTCTAGTTAAAAAAGACATGTCTATTATAAACTTTAATTATCGTTCTTCCTTAGCTAGTATTATGGTGAACGATCCTATACTACACTGCCCCCCCCCCATGAGAGACGATGATATCATGATGAACGAACACGGCTTTCCTCCACCCAAAAAGGAGAAAGTCATTCTTGCGTGGACGATCTTATGAGAACAGAATCGATACTAAACTACCCCCTTAAAAGATATTCTGACTAAATCGAGTCTTGGGGATTTTTCATTCTGGGAGGATACCCCTACACACCCTTAAAAACGAAAGAAGTAATTCCTGGGAGGACAGTCTTACGACAACAAAACTGACACTACACTATACCGCCCATTAAGAAATACCCCAATTTAATCATTTAAAAAAATAATAATTTAAAAATACCTATTCACAACAAAATATGTTTTATGGCTTCGTGGCGTTTTGGCTAAGATCACAGTGTAGTATCTGTTCAACATCTCAGCTATATTTGACACTTTACTAAAGCTGAAAGTAAATTATCTCCCTTTAACATGAAATCCTAAATCAGTTTTTAAAATCTATCATTTTTTAAATAAAAATCATTCATCCCATTTTATTTATAATTATAATAATAGTACTATCGATAAAACTATTGCGTATGTAGAAGAAAATTTGAAAATACAAAATAGACAGGTATATTACAGAATATTAATTTATTAAAAACTTAAAAATAAATAAATATGCAAATAAGCAAATACAAGATTTGTTTAAGTGAGTAGGAGATGCTTATATATATGGTATTTTAACACATTCGGATATCATTATAAATAATCCTAACGTGTTTTGATGTCAATATAGTTAGGATAGATGGAAAAAACTTTTGCATTTATTAATTTATATATATATATACAGGCTAATTTATAAGTCACTATTTAAAATGATTACCATATGAAGCACAAACAGACTATGAAATTTTGATAATTGTTATCTTACTCTCTAATTACAGCTATTTTTATTTTAAATTTGTTCGTTTATATATTTGTTTCTATATATATATATATATAATCGCACTCGAAGAAAGTTGCCAAATAATGTCAAAAGTTACCACAAGAAATATTTTTCTTCAAAACTTTGTATTTATTTGAGCATTGCAACTTTAAGATCAAATAAATCGAGATTTTTTATCACGGCCTAGATTTCACCGGCAGAAGTGTCGCCTTAAATTAAACCCGAGTTTTAACAAAAAAAAGTAATACATTACTATATAATAAATATTTTAAAGTTTATTATTCCTTTTCTTAAGAAATTAAATGTACATATTCAAATTAAATAGGAATAAAACACTATAATATTTAATTTTATATATAAATAATTATTTATTTACATAGGCGTTTTATTTATTTGATATTTTTTATGGTATTCACCGGTTGAAAATTCAACGAGCGAATTTGAATTCACGTGTTGATTCTGTGTTTACACATTTAATTATCACAAATATATATTGAATTGTCGAGCGCTGGCTTATCTAATCCCACTTTCCCGACCTTTTGTCACACTTTACCTTGTGGGAGTAAGATAAATAAAAACTAGTTCAGCCAGGGGTTTTTACCCCACCAAATAAACCGGTATCGGCCGGGTCTTTGGGTCTGGATTCACGCCCGTCTATTGGGGCTTGTCCGTCCTGTGCAGTTCTAGGAGGTGCACCTCCCAGGTTTTGCCTTTCCTCTTTGGGGAGGAGTAAGTTTATTGCTTACTGTCTGAGGCGGCCCTACCGGAGAATGCCGACGGAGCTGCCCAGGCAATTTTTAAATTGCCAGAGTGCTCACCTCTCGAGCACTGGCTTTCTCATCCCACTTTCCTTACCTTGTGTCAATCTTACCTTGTTGGAGGTAGATCAATAAAATCTAGTTCAGCCAGGGGGTTTTACCCCACCAAATAAACCGGTATCGTCCGGGCCTTTGGGTCTGGATTTACGCCCGTCTATTGGGGCTTGTCCGTCCTGTGCAATTCTAGGAGATACACCCTCCCAGGCTTTGCCTTCCCTCTTTGGGGAGGAGTAAGTTTATTGCTAACTGTCTGAGACGCCCCTACAGGGGAATGCCGACGGGGCTGCCCAGTCAATTTTCTAATGGTCAGAGTGCTCACCTCTATAGCGCAGGCTTATCTAATCCCACTTTCCTTACCTTGTGTCACATCTTACTTTGTTGGAGGTAGACAAATAAAACTATTTCAGCCAGGGGTTTTTACCCCACCTAAAATATTATATGTATTGGAGTTGATGGGAGAATGGATAAGGACACATTGATGTATAAGGAAGTTGTGGATGAAAATAGACAGAGAATTATGAAAAAACTAAGGGACCAGAACACCATTTAACTTTTACAAAAGAAACACCATGTGAAAGTAAATATCTGACACAAAGTTCTTCCTAATAGTGGTGCAACAGGTGCTGTTCATGCAGATCAAGTGGTGGATGTTTTGCATGAATTCCACAGTGAGAACAGTATCAAGGCTATACTTGTTGACAACACTAATACCAACACAGGTTGCGAAGGTGGAATGGTTGCAATTTTAGAAAAAAAACTTTTTAAAAATCTTCACACAATTAGTTACTCTTTGCATCATAATGAACTACCTTTCAGAGCCCTTTTTAAAAACATAGATGGTTACGCAAAGGGCCCTACAACATTCAGTGGCCCTCTGGGGAAATTATGCTCAAATGATTGCCATGATTTACCCCAAATATAATTTTCCACTATTAGCAATCCTCTGAAGTCAATTTTTAAAATTGATGAAATACATGATCTTAGTTCTGACTAAAGACTCCTTTATGAATACACAGTAGGTATTTCTAAAGGTAAGGTTGACTCTAGATATGCCTCCTGGAAAATTGGTCCTTTAAACCAAGCAAGATGGTTAACTTTGGCCATCAGGCTCATGTGTTTATGGACTCATGGTGCATACTCACAAAGGCACACAACAAAACTACACTATGTAGTAAATTTTATTGTAAATGTGTATGCCACTTCTTGGTTTGAAATTAAAAGAAATAGAAAATTCCACAATCAGCAAATGCACATTTTTAATATGATCCAGAGGATTAAGGAGCAGCCTCAGGAAATCCAAGATATCACATTTAGAAATATACAAGGTAATACATTTTGTTTACTGCCTGAAAACTTTCTATATTCCATGGTTACTCTGAGGAGATTGAAGTAAGAGAAGAAGCTTTAAAAAGAATTTTGGCCATTAGGTAAGTAATATTTATTCATATATCTCTGACTCAATTATTTATTCCAATTTATAGAATGATTTTTAAAGATTTTATCTAATATCACCATAATTATTAAAGAAGTACAGATTGGAATTTTTTAATAATTCAATTAATTAATTTGTTCTTTCAGGAGTGAGGAGTCAACCAGAAAAAGATTAAAAAGAATACCACCTATTAATTGTAATGCCACACATTGGACACAATTAATAGATTTAAAATTATGCGGCATTTTTGAACCACCAATGACGGAAGATTTTACTGAATCAGAACTTCGAAAATCGTTGATGAATGGAACCAAGCTTGACTTGCCAGATTTGTCCTCACATTCTCAGGGCGTGGAACGGGCAGTTAAGTTAATAACAGAAGCTTCACAAACTGTATATGGTGTTGAAGCAAGGCATCAACACATTACAGCCAAAGTTTTGAGTAAGAAATTGAGACCAACATTTTTGTCTAAGGGGTCTTATATGGGGCAATTTGACTCTCAATATTAAGCTCCATTAAAATAGTGTTAGGTTTTTCCTTATTTCTTTGCTTGTTATATTTTCACTTATAACAGAAAAAAACCATTTTTTTTAGGTATTCAAATATTACTGTTTAATTCATAACGTTAAAAGGTAGTTTACAAAAGCAGATACTGAAAATGAGGGGGGCACATTTTCAGTTTGAAGATTTCTTTAATTAATATCATTTTTATAAAATAAAAAGAACATTCCCTGATTTTAAATGCACAAATTATTTGGTTTTCACACCAATATTCAAGCAAATCTTGCAAAAACGAGGAACTTTCAGTATATTCTTGTCTACGATCATTGATACCAAACGCTCAAAAAACCGCTGAAGTTTTTGATCTAATTTTTTGCATGAGTATTTAATAGGTCTATATACAACTTTCGGTACGTGCCTTTTTTAATATTATAAAAAAAGAGTAAAATCGACCGACCCTAATATATATATATATATATTTATTTATTTAAATTTGTGTAAATCATCATATGTGCTTTTTTTCCAGGCAGTATGTCATTTCCAATTGAGGAGCGAATTTTTATTGTTATTCATATGGCCAAATTTGATGAATCTCCCACACTTGTTAAAAGGCGATGACGACCTCAAATCAAAAATCACTGCTGAGTTTGTTAAAATGAATCAATCAAATATGCTACAAAGAGTCATAAATTCCTTGCAAAAAAAGAATGGAGCTATGCATGCAGAACGAAGGTGGAAATTTTGAGAATTTGCTGTAATTTTAAACTCCCATATAGGAATTTGTTGAATAAACTTTCTGTTTTGTATTACCGTATTTTTAACTTTAGAATTTCATAAATAAATAGCTAAGTGACTTATGAATCACCTTGTATATATATATATATATATATATATATATATATATATATACAGGGTGGGCAAAAATAAAGGTCCTATTTTTAAAAATTCATAACTTTTTTATTTATTGACTTAAAAATTTTTTTTTTTTTAGAGTAAGTAAAGGACCCCTTCCGAAGCAAGCATGAGCCGTATTAGCCCTAAGGAACGTACCCTCATTTAGAAAACATTATTTTTGCTTAAAAAAACTCAAAACAGTGTAAAAAACAATACTTTAGTTTTTGTAAGTTTTAAGAAGTGTTTTTCGGCTAAAATTTGTTTTGTTTATTTCAATAAATCTCGGAAGGGTCAGTCTACACACACATAAAGTTTGGTGAGTTTAACTTTTATTTTGTGGAAGTTATTCAAATTCAAGTTATTCAAATTTAAAGATAGGACCCTTATTTTGGCCCACCCTATATATATATATATATATACTGTTAAGTTTTTTGTTTTTTCTTTTTTTGTGCCTTTCTCAATCAAACATTCAGTTTTAACAGGGCGATAAATCACTTGAAAATTTTTTAGTGACTTGTAAACGCTATTTAAGTGTGTAATTCCAACAATATACATATAAACAAACATTTACACATATACATGACTAGCCATATATCTATTAAATTGTTAGAAGAATTATCAATAGAACAACGAACTTGGTATATAGATTTACAATTATCCCCCGTCCCCCCAAAAATGAAAACAAAAAAAACATTTAAAGAATGTATTATAAAAGAGTAGTAATGATGGTGATGATGATGATGATGATCGTCAAAATAATAACCATGCATTTAATATACACATAACAAGCGAAGTTGACATCCACTGCTGTATGCAATATTACAGCAATGCTGTTAAAGGAGATAAATTATGTAAAAATATATAAAATACAATTAAAAAAAATGAAAATGAATATTCTTATATAATAGCATAACACACTTAGTATATATATACAGATTTCACCTTCTCCCTCTATGAAATTATATTACAATTAATCCTCCCAGATAAATTCTATTAAAAATATGTCAAAGTTTTTTACTTTGACATATTTTTAATAGATTTGATATAAAATAATAATAATTACATAAATGAATAAACAAATAAAGTTATAAATAAAATCAGTTAAGAAAAAAATGTAATAATAGAAAAAATAGAACAAAATAACAAACTTAAAATATTACCTATTACATTCCAACAATTGAATATATATATGGATACACACACATATATATATATATATATATATATATATATACACCGATTCGCTATTTACATTTAAAGTTCCTCTATATTTACTAACTAATTGGCTATGGCCGATGGATAAAATCTTCGACTACTATTGGCGATTTGTGTTCGGGGTTCGCGCCCACCGACCGTTGAGAATTAGTTCCTTCACTGAAGATTGCGTTAGCATGAAACATCGATGTCTGTAGGTATTTAAATAATTAATATTTATTTAAAAAAATATTATTGTTTATCAGCCCCCTCCCACAAATGCTGGCTACTCTCGAGTAACTTTAATAACAAGCAGTGCAAAAAGCTATATGTACGATCCGAACGCCGTTTCGTAGATCACTCTATACTGCCTGGTACATAGCCACCGATTCGCTATTTACATTTAAAGTTCCTCTATATTTACTAACTAATTGGCTATGGCCGATGGATAAGATCCTCGACTACGAATCAGTGGCGATTTGTGTTCGGGGTTCGCGGCCACCGAAGATTGCGTTAGCATGAAACATCGATGACTGTAGGTATTTAAATAATTAATATTTATTTATAAAAATATTATTGTATATATATATATATATATATATATATATATATATATATATATATATATATGAACTTAGTAAATATGAGAAGTGAAGTTATGATCAAGGTTTTAAAACCTTAGAAATGTACTCTATATCGTGCAATTAAGTACTATAGAGTGAGCAATTTAAATACAAAAAGTATGCAGAAGGGTTGGCCGTGAAGGCGTTACTGCGTATCTGATATGTTGACTTGAGGGTTAATAGAAGAAAAAGAAAATAGATTAAGATGAAAGTTGTTTTTTATTCTATGTTTATTTATTTAGTAAGTTTTTAATTTAATAATTATTTTAATACTATTATAGCATATATTCATATATTTTTTTGAAACCAAAGCGTATTTCCATTGGGCCCGCTTAGTCATGGGGCCTTTTTCGCGTCTAGCTACTGCTTCATAGAACATAACACTCTGAGTAACGCCCTATGTTTCGATATATAGAGCACTTTTTATATGTTAATTTATATATCTCCATATATTCATAAAGTTATGCATGATTATATGTTTATATAATTGTATGTGAGGCATTCACTCCTAAACTAATTCACCGATGGTCATGAATTTAAGAAGGAATCTGCTAGGCGTAAGAATTCAATTGTGGGCTATATTTAGTTTAATTTAGTTTTTTGCGAAAGAGTGAAAAATGAGGTGCAATAATTCCGTGTAAATTCAGATACTTTTGATTTTTGTACAGTTTTAACAATAGGTATTAGTAAGCAATTATTACATATCGTTCAAATGACAGTTTTAGGGAGTAAAGTAAATGGTTGGAGGGGTGATAACATGAGCCCAAACCCTCAATTTAAAAATTCAAATATATCAGATTTGACACGTAATTCAGTCCATACTCATTAAACACCAATTAAGTTAGATTCCTGAATTTCGATTTATTCTGAAGCCCCCTTAAGCTTAAGCCCTAAATTTGGGACATTTTCTTGAATCACAATCATGTAATAGATTTTTATCAAAATTTGAATAAAAATACTACACTAAATGTGAAGTCTCATTATATGTTGATTTTAACCATCGTAAGGAAACATAAAAGTGGTGGAAAACTGTTCTGGTTGAGGGATTAATGCTATTAGTCCTGAGCCGGGTATACGTCTAGTGTATAAATATTATTTTCTAAATTCTATAAATAGCATTCACGAAACGTCTTTTTTAAAGATGTGCAACCTATCTAAAATACGCGCTAATAGACGCTGACACACACCAACTTTCACTTTCTTACAGGATGTTAACAACATCGGACGTTAAATCTTCTTTCTCTACCACGAAGAGAGTTTCTTCCGACTTTAACACTAGCAAGATGAGGGGAAAAGGAGAGAAGGAAATACTCTTTGAAAATGCTGTTTTACAGCGATAGTCTCAGACATATATTTATTTAACAAAATGGTTTTACTCAATAAATATATAAAAAAATAACGTTTCTTGGTGTTTCTAAATTGTATAAATAGCCTTCACAAAACGTTTTCTTAAAGATGTGAAACCTATATATATATATATATATATATATATATATATATATATATATATATATAATGAAGGAGAATGGAAAGGAATTAGAGAAAGCAAAAGCCAAATCAAAATTCAATTCAAAAGCTCAAAGCAAGGTATATACCTTGCTTTGAGCTTTTGAATTGAATTTTGATTTGGCTTTTGCTTTCTCTAATTCCTTTCCATTCTCCTTTATTTCTAGCTGCTCTATCCTGGATATTGAGCTGTATACTCTTCACAATAGGGTTTTACCCTTCCTAAAAGTTCGCTTTTAGTACTTCTCTTTATATATATATATATATATATATTGATAATATAACAATCAAAAATTATATTTGATCCTATCGAGATACGGTTAAGCTCAATATAGTAGATAGAGCATTTATACACGGATAATGAAGTGATGAAATAGATACCATTTGCAAAGTTTACAATTTTATTAACTCATCATGTGTTCTCTTAATTGTATGTTCTACAAGAGCTAATATTAAGTATTTTATTTAGAAACTATAGATTATAGTGTCGGTTGGGTATACCGAGGTTTCGTCGATCTGACCAACAGTTCTCCCTTAAACAACAAATAACAACAGATAGATATTTACACACAAGGAATATATATTATGAATGTACACAAAAAGCGGGAATCGCTTGTCTTTAACCAATGATTTGTTTTCCATTTTCTCGATGTCTTTGCTTTCTGATCGGTGCTGAATAGGCGGTTTCTATCACAACCCTGGCATGGTCAGATCGATGAAACCCGTTAAACCTAGCAGATACTGTAGTGTATTGTTTTTAAATAAAATATTTAATATATATATATATATATATATATATATATATATATATATATATATATATATGTGAGAGAGGGACATGGAGAAGTGAGATGAAGAGAGAGATAAAAAGATAGAGGGAGAGAGAGAGTATACATTCCATGTTTCTGTGCACCTGAAGCCGATAATAAATTGCCATATGATGAAGCTACGTTATTCCAGTTGACACCTGACAACAATTCGGTGGTTATTTTTACTTTCTTAAAGTATATTTACGACTAAACCTTCTCCATTCTAAAAGCTAAGACACTAACACACTTTCGAAACATCACGTGCATCTCTAAACCAAAAATACCCAAAGAATACCTAAAAACAAAACATGAAACCCAAGTAAGTCTGTAAATATACATAAATACATACGTTGACATTTACCGACGTTTATAACTGACGTGCCAGAATACGCTAAGCGTATTTAAGATTCTTCACTGCACCTGCGAATTTATTTTGCTTTTGTTTTTTTTTTTCATTATCTGAATTATTGAATGCGAAACATATGATGAAGCTACGTTAGTGATTCTTGTAAAATAATAATTGAAAATTTTTTTCTTGAGTTGTGCAATGGATACGAACGCAGACTATGTAATTCACATACACTGTAATACCATTGAGAGATTTATGAAACACATTCTCCAGTAACTTTAATCCAATGATCGTTTTCTATTGAGTTTCGTCCCTATCTAATTTTCTGCCTGCGAGAGCAAAGTAAAACACAATGTCGGTTTTCAAGTGGACAAATGCATCTCCCTCAAAAGAGGGCAATCTTTATTAAGAAAAAATGCCTCAGTGTAAAAGCTTTATTTTTCACTGACCGACGATAGAAAAAAATAAGTATAGTATCATAACAGAGACTACACTTGCTACTAACTAAAATACCAAGAACTTGAAAAAATGTTTTATAGTTACGCAAAACGGAAGTTACGATTTTGTACGTAACTAGAGGAGAGGTAAATAGTGATTTTATTTGCTTTTTCCACATGTTTTTTGCGTGAAAATGTACTTATTTGATCCCATTGAAGTTTAATTGGTTCTCTGATTCAATGCCATAGCTGAATTTAGTATTCCTGATGTCATTCACGCGAATTTGAGTGGCAAGTAGGAGTCATGTAATTCCCCGATTTTCATTCTGAAACATTCTTCAGATTTATGTGTTTCAGGGTCTACCAAGATTTTAAATGAAGATGTTTTTTTAAACACAACTTCTGAATTACGTATTTTCAAAGCTAACGCCCAAAACAAAAGAAATAGCTAAAAAACATCTCTTTATGACAGATTATGAAGTAATCATAGATTGCAGTGATTCAAAGATAGATAAAGAAACGACAGGTGGGAGGCGAAATGAAGAAACATGTGGTCATTTTACGATCACGTCAGCTAAGAAATATGCGTTTGTGTGAGTTATAAATATATTAGATACAATCACTTCGATAGGAGTAGCATATAAACGTCAAGATAGTCACATAGACAAACCTTCTACACAACATAACTTTCAGCCATTGCCAATGGCAACTACTACCACTGATCTCCCTCATACCAACTGTGATGAGCGAAACGGATACACTGGAAACGCTTGCAGTTATTAAAGGTTGCCAAGGGAGCTCCGCCTACTACTAATGAGAAAATATGTCTGCTTCTCATCTGTCAATTAATTACATTTACGTTTTTAGATCTACGATTTGACATTTGATAGGAATGCTCTCCAAACTATATAGAATGTCGTCAGTTGGTTATATATTTCCGCTTATAAAGGATCTCCCTGGGGAGCATTAAACATACTGACATTTGTGTAAACTATGAATTTAATTTAATTAAAACTAGACTTAAGTTATACCTTTTAATGGATTCGACATATATATGAAAATGTTGATAATTTAAAGACATTCCATATCTTTAATCATTTAATCTCTATTGAACCATAGATATAGTCATAGCAACAGTTTATATTAATTAAATTAACGACGCAATTGAAATGTAATAATTAAAACACACATGATGAGTAGAGTTATTATGACCGGGAATAGGAAATGACTGATCTTGTTTTTTTCCCTTCAGATAAATGAGAGCACATCAGAAAAGGTGGTTGAAATGCTGTTCATTCAACTTTAGAATTAGAAGAATATCTAATTCATTAAATCAAGTAGATATTTATAGAGACATGGTTCAACGGATAAATTGCTATAGAATAATCAGTTCTAAGTGACAGTCTTCTGAAGTTGGAGGGTTCAATTCTCAGTACCTGACCGTACTAAGAATATAATATATATTATTTAAAACCTCTATCTAGTCATGGTAGACCGAACGATAAAAATGTAATCCGTGAATTAAATAACAGCTTCAGTTCGAAATTTCGTATATATTCCCGAGTTCGACAAGATGCGCTCGCAGAAGGTCAGAGCTTATACCGATCAAAACGTTTTGATAAAAACATCCCAAATGAGAACAATAGTCCGAAAAATCAAAAAATACAAGCTGAAAAAGTGATTGTTTACTTTACGTAATTTGCAGTTTAAGCTTATTTACTTAAGGGACATTAAAGCATAAACCTGAGGAGCGACAACAGTTGGGGTCACTTCTGCCGATGTCAGCGAAGTGATAGGAGTCGCAAAACACCAGCTGCTACCGCCACATCTAGAACCCTTGAACATTCTGCAAATTTAGATCATCGTAAAATCCCCGCAAGTAAAACTTAACTAACCACAGTAAAAACATTTCTCTGGTGGCTTTGAAGAATTTCTCGTGTGATCTTTTGCATTTATCAAGGACTAGTTGGAAGACCTGGCGTTGCTCGGGATTGAATGAGGATCCCTACTGTATTTTTCCACTATGAGCATAACAGTTTATTACATTTTTAGTTTTTTTTTGCTCCCCCCAGTTTTTCTATAATAAGCCAAAAAACGGGGAAATGTTGTAAAGCTCTTTGAATCAGTGTCTGATGTATATAATTTAAATTTCTTAAAAACCCGATATACGTATCTGATGTTTCAAGCCAGTTCTGCGTCCATGGGTTACTTAGAGGTGTGGGCACGTATATATTAGGCACATAGAGGGTAACGTAAATATTTGGGATCACTTCTATTGTCTCTCCCGGAGAATATTATACATATGATATAAATTTCATCAAAATAGTATATATTTGAAGTTTTAAAGGAGTCTCGGTCTTCATAGAGCCCACTCTTAGCTTAATAGAGCAATTAGAGATTCGAGACCACTTCCATTGTCTACCCCAGAAAATTTTATACATATGATATAAATCTAATCAAAATAATATATATTGGAAGTTTTGAAGGAGTTTCAGCCCCCATAGCGCCCACTATTAGGTTAATAGAGCAATTAGAGATTCGGGACCACTTCCATTGTCTTCCCCAGAAAATGTTATACATATGATTTAAATTTAATGAAAATCAGATATATTTGAATTTTTAATGAGGTTATGCCCGCATAGCCCCTTTATTGTTGCATTTTGAGATTCTCAAACGCGCCCATTATCTTCCGCAGTACATTTTCTATAAGAACACGCTTTTAGATTTTATGTAGATTCTCTAACCTTTCTTTCTATAGAGAATAAGCAGACATAACATACACACGTACATTGAGTTTTATATAGAGAGATGATAAATGTGGGACATTTTCATAAACCGGTCGCTAGAATTGTAGTTAAGTTAGGTATTTTTTATTCGTCCAATACATAAACAAAAGAAATCAAATCCAAAATAAACCCCAAATAAAGTTAGAAAACACGATATACGTCCAAGTAAGTAATATGTATAAAGAACGTGCAAAATACTTAATATTTATAGAAAAATAAAATTAGTAAAAAGATGTCAGCATATAAAATGCACGCTAGCTACCAGGCTAATAATAATTTATTTGTTTTTAACAATAATATAATCAATTCAATACATTTAATTTTAGTATTTTTAATATTCTATTTTTATGTGCTATTTTACATGAATTCCGTAGTGTTTTTTTAAATTCAGGTTCGCCGAATAATTTATAGTAATGAAGGATGCGGTTACATAATAACGACACGGCATGCCGTTCATTGTTGTCAATATATAAAACAAATGGTTGATAATGATATGGTGCTGAACATTAAAATGCCACTAAAAATATATTGAAATTTAACATTTTTCATTATTTATTTATTAAACTAACAAATATATACTCCCCCAGTCGAATATTTATGCTAGGCCGGCAGGATAATATACTTGTGACATAATTACATATGATACGTAGTTAAAGCAAAATAAATTATTTTGAACTATTAAAATAATTTAAAATCTGTTCCAATATTTAATCCCACCTCTTCACATGCATCTCAATTAGAAAGAAATGCTGAAAAGACGAATTAACAAACTGACCCTGACAGTCAAAATGCACTGAGTTTCCCCTACATAATATAATAATGTTTACCCATTCATTTATTTATCTTTTTTCATGTTTTGAAACATGACGTAAATCAGGAATCTATAACATCAAGCAAAAGCTATCATTATTTTTAACGTAATGTTTTAATCTCCATTAATAAGAAAGTCCAAATACATCAGTTTATAGAACTTCATACAGAAGATCAAGGTTTCGGTTTTGATTTTCGGTCATGGCATCTACTTAATTTGTCAGAAATTTATTATTTACTATTTATTAAATATTTCCTATTTCTAAAAGTATTTCAGATCTCAGACATTTCAAAACGAGACAAATTTCGCAATGTATTCATCACGTTTAAAAAAAGCTTGTGACCGACCGACAAAATTTCTATATAAGAAAATACGAATTAAGCAAAAGTAAATATCATTTTCAGAAGGTATAATTATGATTACTTAATATTTATTTGAAATGTGAATGCACTGAAATAGTTTGCATTCATTAAATTAGGAATATAACAAAATGCAGACTTTCATTTTTCTGTACCAGCACAACGACATTTAGGAATGTTATGCAAATTAAACTCATAAACTCATAGCAATTTAAATAGCATTATAATGTATCAGCGTTTGGCGAAGATGGATGTGTAGTACATGTTTCAATATTTCGCCCCGTCTCTTTTGGTGGATGTCAATTAGAAAGAAATGTATAGTGAAATTCAAATTTATTGACAAAAAATGTAAAAATTCAACAAACCAAGTAAAAGAGAGTTCAAATATATTTCCATTTATATACAGTCTGAATGTTCGTCCATTTAGAAGCTAGATAATGTAGGCATTGTCACGACTCCTTCTGGCAGACTGTTCCACGGGGCAAAAACACTACCATACAGTACTGCCTTGCTTCATTTAAGACATGACGCATCTTCTGTGAGTACGCGCGAATACCACGGCGCTCGGATGACACACTTCTCGGGAGCTAGATTTAAATGACCGTTGATAATATACACCAGAATCGTGTTACCTCGCATCCCCCGGTTCTCAAGTAAAAATAGATTAAGTCTTTGAGGCCGCTTTTTGTAAGTAAGCCTGGAGAATCATGTTACCCTCCGAATGGCTAACCGTTGAACACGCCCAAGGACAACGAAGATTTTGAAGATAAGCATCTGTAGCTTGAATTAGTATAGTAAAAATGGGCCGTACTAGATTTGTATAGAAGACAAAAGGCGTCTTGCGCTAGGTTGAAAAAGTATATTTGAATCATGTAGAAAAGCCGCCTGGCCTTGTGCGCTATATCTATACATTGACCTATTGTTTTGAAGGAGTTTTCTATAACCGTACTGAGGGGTGTCGCATTGGCAACGATATTGAGTGGTTAAGGTTGAAAACCGACGATCAGCTGGCAGTAGGTGAAGATCCGATAGGAAGCTGAGTGCAGTTTAGAGGTAAATCCCAGCTTGGATCAGGAACAGATCATCTAAATGTTGATCACTGTTGCTTCTATTTAAAAGCCTAACATATTTGTTAGTTTACACTTGGCAAAAATATGTCAGTACCTAAATAAGTTAGAGAAAATAAAGATAGATGAAACGAAAAAATGATGGAATGTGAGAGGGAGAAACATCATTGTGGGCAATGAAAAGAAATTAAATAAGATAACACTTTGAAAGGGGAAAATTAAGGTATTTGTTTAAAAAAATATGAAAAAGACTTAACCAATTGTTTAGCCCGTTTGATTGCCCCTAAAAATCTCCTACGTATTCTCACCTTTACAAATATAATACACATTCCTGGTGATAATACCCTAATAATTGTAGAGACCATTGAAACATGTTTTAAAACTATTCTACTTATTATTACAATTTATATCTATTAATTATTTGTTTGTTTTATTCTGCGGCATATCAATGCTTTGGGTGTCATTTAATGAAAAATTGATTCATACAAACGCTTAATTCATTAACATTTTAAAATATTTCTTTACGCTGTTTGCTGGAACTCGTTATTCTTGGACGAGGTTTCATGTGATACTCAATACATATTCTATTTAATCCATATATTGGACCTTTCAATATGTAGTATATATTAATTTCAAGATAGATTTTACATAGGCGTTGTAGTAACTACAGAATATATGGAATACATTTGACACTTTTGGGGAAAGGAAATAAATAAGGTCATATTTTGGCCAATAATTGATGTATTCTTCGAATTTTTATATGCTTTTCTTAAAGAGTCCTTAATCGAATACAGCTCATTCGGAGACGCCACACCGCGACTTACTACGGTCTCCACGTGGAACCGAAACTTGGAGCAAACGGCCTTCATTGTGAGAGACGTCTGATCACCATTATGATATTTGCAATCAACGCGTCTATAGTATCGGAGGCGTTGTAACTGGTGTCTTTTCCAACTACGCCCACGCATAATTGTGTTGGAGGCAGATGATGGAAGTGGTGAAGTCGTGGAATATTTCAGACAGTCACTACTAAGTTTTCCCTGATGTGAGACACAGAGTAGATATCTGCAGCGACAGGTATAACTTTCTCGCAGCCACCCCTTCATCCAGTGCTTGAGAACAGTGAATAGCAACGCGATATAGCCATCTGATGTATGTCTAAGTCCCTTTTCGAAGATGTCAGGAAGGCATGGCGTATCACAGTTTCGGCTTCATGAGGCGCGGACTGTAGGCTAGCCACCCACTGTTCTGCACGTTGTGAAACTCGTCCTGATAGAAATTATTATTGTATGCAGAGAATCAAAGCATCTCCGTCTCTACTGGGTGTGTGATTTTGTTGAAGACTTTCTCGGATTTCGTAAGCCAGTTCTTTTGGACCTTGGTAGTGACTAGGTGGCCATTGCAACTCTTACATGGGTGTAGCGAAGATCATTGCTTAGCGTTTTCTTGATAGTTGTAACCCTGACGTCCATCTCTTTCGCCAAAGTCCGCACTGCCTCGCCTTGATCGGATCTTCCTGTATCTATATTTGCAGCTCTCCGACGAATTTCCTTGCGCGGACACAGCCTGTGAGATATTGCTTCCACATTGCGTTTTAATTCTCTTGTTAACATCGCATTTCCGTCACGGTATTCAATGCGCGCTGAGCTGTTGATTTCCAATTTATTTGATAAGGTGGGAATCATCATGATGCAGATCACTCACCCCAGACCTAATAACGGCCCCAAATGTGGTGCTAATTGGCCGATGCAGTTTCATGTCATACTCACTACATATTCTATTTTATCAGTAAATGGGACCCTAACATATACTAACATCTCAAGATAGTGTGGACATAAGAGTAATAACACATAAAAGTCACTGGACGCCAAACAACGATTCCAAATATGGTTCTCATTAGCTGATGCAGTTCCATAACCCTTAAATATACTTTATTCATATATTGGGCTCTGACGGGTACTACTGCTTTCGATCGACGTGTGCCTCAGAATCAATGTAAGTAATCGATTACTACACATTTCCACAAACTCACAAATTTGCGCCGATATTCTTATGTAACTTCACGTATTATTCAAGACAAACCTCTATTAAGTTACTCTTGTACGAATCAGGAAGTGCCATTCGCAAATGTCCGTAATAATCTTTCCGTTATATATCACGTAATGTTTCTCTGATACCGTTAACAATTCAAAAATTGTATTCAGTGTCTCTGTCGACGTTTGTTTCGGACGGGACAGTTTTAATATTCGAAACCATTGATAGGAAATACAAATAAATGTGTTAAATCCTTGAACAACAATAAATATACGTAAAAATGAACAAATATATAAAAAGCTAATGTGTACATTTTTTACACAGACATTTTGTAGTATTTGAACTCTGCTCATACAATCAAATGTGTGTATTTACTGAAGACATGCACTGCGAAAGATACTTTCCATGGGTGCATCAAAACGTTTTCTTAATGAAACACACATCCTAAAATACCATTTAAATCTTCATATGCCACATCTAAAAATCTAAATCATTATTATTATTATTATTATGTATTTATTTAGTAGATGTTTCCCACAAGTCATTATCAGTGATTGAACATTGAGAATAACAAGTGGTGTCCCTGTAGTCTGAGTCACAACAAGTCTCCCCATATTTTCAGCACTCTCCGTTTCTTTCGATAAATTTGCAAATAAGTTTGCGTTATCTCATCAGTCGTTTACAATGTACTGTATATTTTATTAGGAATTTGAGCGGCACTAAGCTTGTCCAAGGTTTCATTGCCCTCCGCACCCTCCAGAGGATGCCTGGTTGGTACTCTCCCACTTTGGTATTTACATCTTTTTTATTCTTCATGATAATAACGCCATCTTAAATATGAGTGATATAAGTTTCGTCAATATTCCAGTACTTTCTGTTTACTTCCAGTTGTGGTTGGGATGGTGCTATCCTCACTCTTCTTTTCCATCTCCGCCCTGACCCTCCGCCACAACTATTTTTGTATGGGAGATTTTTATCTTGCATATCGTCAAACTATAACGACTACTTCCAGTTGTTTGCAGTTTGTGTTTAATTTTCCCTTTGAGGTTTGTTTGGCTTTAGTGCTATTATTATTCTAACTTCGCTAGTTTATATATATATAATGACGTAAGTTGGTTGCCGCACGCTAATATATGCACTGCTTATATTTGGACCGTGGTTTGTATCGCGACAAACCGTAACCATTTTCCAATTTAATATCGGCTTTTATCCATGTTTTTCGGGAATGTTTCAAGAGTTACTACAATAATTAGTACTACTAATGATTTGAATCTTGCTCTTTACCATTCCCGGATATTTACTGTGTTTTCTGTTTCTTTCAGTTTGATCGGCTGCGACTACAGTCCACTATATTGAAAATTTTTCCGTCTTATTAACGATTATCCTGTCTGAACTGGACGTGTTTGACTGTTTACAAGAAAAAAAAAAGAATGGTATGTTTACCATCTTCCAATACAAAACAAATTATCTTAGAATATTTTATTTTAGGTTTTTGCAAAGCCTGATTCTGGTATTCACGTGTACGCGAATAAATGATAAACAGAATGATTTATCGAACACTACTTTCCTCTGTTCATTTCTAATTACTTTCAAATGAAAACGTTCACTGAGTACTTTATTCATAAGTAACACAAGTTTGTAATCACTGACCTTTTACAGCAACACTGGAATTTGTTTTGCGTTTTTATTCTTGCTTTCTTTTTACACAACTTTTTATTGGTTAATCCAAATAATAGTTCATTTTACACTTTAATATTTCATGTTACTGGTATTCCTGCTTAATAGTGTAAATGATTAACAGAATATATTTTATCTGACACTGATTTTGTTAATTCGAGTTTATCGTTCACTCTTTGCTTCTAGTCATTCGAAATTCTTTTCACGTGACAAGGGGTCAACGAAGTATTTTTTTTCTTTTCGACAAACTATGATAACCACTGACATTTAAAAGCGAATATATATATATATATATATATATATATATATATATATATATATATATATATATATAAAAGAATTGACAACATATTTGAGGAACGCATGAGAATTTATTTAAGTGAAATATTTTGAAAATCAGCAATCGTGCAATTTAAATGAAACATTCATTTATTTATTTTTTTTGCAAGGTTTCGTTGTAGAACAACTTTGTCAGGCGAGACTGTCTCATAGTTTTTTCTTCTTTTCTTCTTCCTTATTTTGATGGTATTAACCCCGAGGGGTTGAATAACGATATAAGCAGAAAGGCACGCCGAGTTCTAATATACGTTAGGTTAAGTGTAGTCCCGTTGATGTTATGCGCAGATCGGCGCTTTATAAGTAAGGAAATTGACAACATATTTGCGGCACGCATGAGAATGTATTTAAGTGAAATACTTTGAATATATATATATATATATATATATATATATATATATATATATATATATATATATATATATATATATATATTACTAATGGGTCACTAATGGGTCACCACTTGTCAAGGTTCGAAGGTCACTCAAAAATAAGAGTT
Source organism: Sepiola atlantica (assembly GCA_963556195.1). Lineage (NCBI taxonomy): Eukaryota > Metazoa > Mollusca > Cephalopoda > Sepiida > Sepiolidae > Sepiola > Sepiola atlantica. The sequence continues at coordinate 68,676,401 of OY744531.1, forward strand.
GAAGAGAGAGTCAACTGGACGATCAAAAACACAATGCGAAGATTGGAAACGAAAGGTGGAATAGGCGGAGTTGTATTACTTAAGATGACGGCTCAACAAGTTTTTGTTAACATAAGACTTGAAGACGACTGTGCTATAATCAATTTAGAAGTATTTTCAATTTAGTTGTATTTTGTTCCACAGAATGGAATGTATAGAAAAATAAATTGTTCATAGAAGTTGTGCTTGGTTTTAGGTACAGAGAAAAGTTATTTGCTGTGATTGTAACAAGGCAAGTTCATACTATGATTGTTTTACATGACGAGGTACCGTAGATTAGTCTTAGCTTAGCAGCTACTATGAAAATAACGATAGAGGAGAGAGACTAGCAACATATCTTTTGTAAGAATGGGACCGTTTAAAAAGAATCAGATCTCTTCCATTCGATTTCGAAGCCGATTTTATACTCTGTTAAGACAAGGAGTAGTGTACCAATCGACACATCCCTACGATTTGGTGGCTGTACTCCATCTTAGGACGTATCTTTCTCTTATACAAGAAGAATATTGCATCAGTGAGGTACTTTCTGGAGCTATAAAATGATCCAACCATTTTTCCAACAACCTTAGCAACAAACATTAATATGTCTTCTATTTCAAGGCTCGAATAAATCTTTCTGCCAAACACTATCTAAGACCTTTGATATATGAAGAACTATTTCCCAAGAAACGAAGCCCTCATCGATAAATTCACGTTTCCTGTGCGATATCATAGTCATCACGTGAGTTGTTGATCTTGCAGGGTGAAATCAATATTGTTTACATCTAAGTAGATTGCTACTTCTGTGGTTGTTAATAACTACTTGATTTATTACAGATTAACACATCTTTATATATATATATATATATATATATATATATATATATATATATATATATATGATAGAAAATGAAGAATAGAAAACAGAATTATTTATATATTCATCACTGTTAAGTCTTTATTTCACTACTTTCTCAAGATGGTTTGTTTTAAGAATTATCATACAATATTTGAAAATATGCGCTTGTAACGTGAATATGATGTTATAATTTAAATAAATGTGGTGTGATCATGATGTGAAAAAATGTTTTTTTCTTTTTTCGAACAAACCCTAGCCGTTAGCATTCACCATGTTTGATGCTCTGACGAATTAATGAAATAGAATAAGTGTTTTATTTGTTTTTTAATATCGATGTTATCTAAACAGTTTTTTTTTTGCTGTGTAGTGTTAAATAGCTAACCTGAATTTCAATTCAAGTTCTGTTCAGTTAGTATTAAGTTACTCATTATAAAAGTTAATTGTAGAAGGTTTTGCCTTGTTTAATTCCATTAGAGTTCATAATGTGCTGATTCAAGTAATATTCGTCGAGATTTATTTAATAAAACTGAACGTTGATAAATATATAAATAATTTATTTTTCTGTCTTAATTTCCGATCACATTTGGAATATTATTTACATAATTCTAATATTAAATAATGATGCATATATATATATATATATATATATATATATGTATATATATATATATATATATATATATATATATATATATATATAGAGAGAGAGAGAGAGAGAGAGAGAGATTGAGAGAGAGTTAATGAGAGAGAGAGAAAGGCAAACACAGAAATGTAATATCACAGTAATCAGTGTATTTTTACATAAACAAGTACAACTGCGAATTGTCAGGGTCTGTTGCTAGCGAGTACACCCCTATAGACCGAAGAAAGAATTGTTCCGAGAAGTTCAGTCTTTGTTTGTAAATATTCGCAATCGATATAACTCGTTATGGTCCTGAGAAGGACAGCATAATCGTACGAGATTTGTAACCATCACGGTAAGTCGACAGTCATCGACCTTATTTATTCATATGACTAGCAACAGAACGGTTGTTGCAGTTGGCCTTACACTATTCATATGATCGAAGCTACTGTCATGATTACCGCAGCTGTAGTTGTTTATGTAAAAATAAACTGATTATTGTTATATTAAATGTCTGTGTTTGACTTTTTATTACCCCTTAAGCATTGGCTTTGTGTATAAATAGCTATAAGATTGTTTACTGTAAGGACTTCTACCGCTCATGATCCGGTTAATTCTTTTCGGCTGTAAACTTACACGTCTTGTCCAGCCGTTAACTCAACAAATCCCTTGCGAGTATACTCGCCATCTAAGGATACAATCTGCTTTGATCACGACAAACTCTGTTCTTTTTAAGGGCAATTATATACTACGATACATTGAAATCGTGCGTACTTCCAGGACAAAACCTGTCCCTTTTCAAGACAATTTCTCTATTTATAATCTTCTAGTATATATATAAATATATATATATATATATATATATATATATATATATATATATATATATATATATATATATATATATATATATACGATAAATACTTTTTATTTATTAAAGTGTTTTCATACCTACGAACATTGTTGTTTCGGGGTGTTACCCTTATCAGTGGCGGTTGCAAGCGGTCGCATGGGATCGAACGCACTTCGTAAGTTCAGCCTAGAATCACTAGCTTAACGCCTAGACATGTAAATGAAATTAACGTACACTTGTTGAAAGTGTCCGACACTCGAGCTGAACTTTTCATAATCGCTAGTGACAACAATCTTGTGATTCTAAACAAAGCTCTACTATTAAGACTATTAAATCTTAAAGGGGAATTAACTATAAATATTTCTTAAATATTAAAGTGGGTTTTTTACCCTCAAGTGCAGGAGTGGCGGTTGCAAGCGATCGTATATATATATATATATATATATATATATATATATATATATATATAGTCATCCACATACAGACTGTTTCGCTGTTTCACAGCTCATCAGTGCGGCTAGACCAGTTAGTGCCTCAAGCCGGGATTGAAACTCGACTGGCGAGCTGACGGTCGGCGCTTCTTACCCCTACGTCGTCGTCGTCGTCGTCGTCGTCGTCGTCGTCGTCGTCGTCGTCGTCGTCGTCGTCGTCGTCGTCGTCGTCGTCGTCGTCATCGTCATCATCATCATCATCATCATCATCATCATCATCATCATCATCATCATCATCATCATCATCATCATCATCATCATCATCATCATCATCATCATCATCATCATCATCATCATCATCATCATCATCATCATAATAATAATAAACCTAACAACGACATTTGTTCTACTGCAACTACCGTTTCCTGTCACTTTACCATGCACATGGTAAATTCGAGTCCAATTTTCAAAAATGAACTTAACTGCTTCATTTTGATTGAAGACAAATACTAGGTAACAACATGAAAATATTACATTCTGTAACTAATTTTTAAATTTTAAAAATACATGAAGCAATCTTTATTAAAAGCCAGACACTTACAGTAAATAACGTTACGTATGAAATGAGTAAAATCATTTTAAAAGACAATTTATCCATTGATGCTAATTCTGGTGTCCCGGAATTTAAATTATAAGCGTTCTTCTGGAACTACACAGGTTTTATATGTTTAACGACTTAACACACGTTGTTTTCGGCTTCCTTTCTCCAACTTTTGTCATCTGAAGATATTTCGACGAAGAATCAAAAGTGCTCGTGACACTTATGGAACGTTCATTATTTTTGACGCAAAAAATAATTATTATGAAAATCAAAAAAATATGAGAAGGTATAATCAAGCTGAGAGTTCTGTCATTTTTAAACAATGTTTGCTTATATATATATTCCCAAATATAATCTGAGGTAAAGATAGCATGTTAATTATTCCTGATGAGATATCAGTTTCTAACAGCTATTGATCGATTCTATCGACATGTCAGTGTCACAGATTTTGTACATGTCTGATAAATAAAAATATAAATAAAAATATAATCATATATATATATATATATATATATATATATATATATATATATATATATATATATATATACAAATAGACAGCCGGTGTGGGTCATCATCTCTCTTTCTCTCTCTATACATTTTTCCCACTCTCTCTTTCTCTCTCTCTTTCTCTCTCTGTATATATATATATATATATATATATATATATATATATATATATATATATAATATCCAAGCAAATGGCTTAATGGTAAAGATACAGACATGCCAATACTTTCTTACGTCAGTAGGTACAGGTCACTGGACTGGAATAAGCCGCATTTAAGATCTGCCAATCAAAAATCATGTCGAGTGTTTGGATGAACCAAACGCAAAGAGAAGCACTTAGACGCATCCACAGTCCGAATCCACCGTCCAGCGATGCCAAGCCACTTAGATATTTGACATTCAACAAGGAAACTGCATTTGCAAGATCGCCTTTGCCGCATATACTCTGGAGTGCCCGTTCCTTGTATTCTTGTAGAAAAGTATGACAAAAGCATTAAAAGCCGCCATGTTTATAATAATAACAACAGCAGTTGCGTAACGTGCCCACCTTTCTTCTTGTTATTTGTGATGTACCTCAAGGCAGCATCGTAGAGTTCAGCGTCAGGATAAGCTAGCAAGTTATAATACGGCAATATATAAACCGGATGAAACTACAAGCCAGAGTACCATAGCGTTGAATCAGTTGGATGCAATGAGTGTGTGATATATTTAGCGATATCCTATCATTCAAAGTCAAAACAGAAAATAAGGAAATAGAAAAAGAAAAGAAATATATAAGCGGACACAATAATGTCTTTCATTGTATAGCTACGTTGGGATTTTTTTAGTTAAAGACTACAATAACTTTGTATCTATATACGAGAAATTAGATTTGTATGTTCTACATCAATTGGGATTGAAAGTGGGTCATTCCGACTGTTTCTTTTCGAATCTATTTTCGACTACGTAAACACTTATTCAGATGCAATATTGGGCTCATTTGTTGCACTAACAGTGTGGTCAAAACACCTTACATCAAGTTAATTAAAGTTTGCACACTAGCGGTACCCTATCTGTTTTATACAATGCGTTAGTATATGTGATCTCAGTAGTAAAATTAACTAATTTTCATTTGGTCATTATTCTTTTAATTAATGATTGTTTTGATTTACATATTACAAATAGTTGTGTTTATGAATATTGTTAAATTTTTAACAAATATTTAGCAATTACATAGAATTCAGAAACGCCAATCCTTCTTAGTAATGATTGCAGGACAGGTGTTTGCGAACCACTATTGTGTTTCTTTCCGGCCAATTCCTTAATTCGTTAATGATTATCTATATGAATAAATATCTAAGAAATACGAAGGTGCTTGTTTTGTGTTTACAACAATGAAATGTTTATTATTTAATAAAAAAACTATTTCGAGTATTTTAGAAACCCTTCTGTTATACGTCTCAATTTACAGCTAGCTGGGATGCACCGTGGGTGTCCATTCTACATTAAATTTATATAGGAAAGTGATTCCCAACTTAAAATCTAAAATAGTTTATATTTTATTTCCTTTTTCATGCGGATTTGTTTTTCAAGCTGTTTACATGTAATCGCCAAAAAAGTCAAATGTAAAGTTTACGGATATTACTCACACTTTTCAATGTACACAACTACAATTTGGCAGTTAAAAGCACTTTAAATCCTGCAAATGCGGCCACGAACCGCTGTGTAAATTATAACAAGATAATTTTAAGAATGGAATCGAATTGGCACTATCGGTGAGCTGATAAACGCGCGTCAACTCAAGATGTCTGCTGAATCCGAAAATGAAGACTTTGGCGCTGGAATACGTGACGCCCGTCTAAAGGATCTATCACTAAGGTCTATGCAAATCACCAATGGTTTAGTACAAAATTTAAAAGTCCTAAAACAAAATAAGTATAAAAGACACGCATTTATATATATATATATATATATATATATATATATATATATATATATATATATATATATATATATATATATATATATATATGTATATATATATATATATGTATATATATATATATATATATATATATATATATATATATTATAGTAGGACCCGTGTCCCAGCGATTCCCGCGGAATATGAAAGATTTATTTGACTATAAAAAAATAAATATTAGATTATCACTTCTGAAAAAACAGAAAATAACCCACTGTAAGTTATATATATATATACGTTTGAACTGGTAATATTTAATACAATGTATGTACCTTATTTCCAGGAGACTAAATATTTTACAGCAATTTAAATCGTATTTGCGTCACGTAAATTACTGACCTTTGTCCGTTTTTGATTTATTTTCACAAGTGATACGCTAATCGTTATTGTTTGAAAGTTTAATCAGCCTTTTATATTACCTGGGAAACGTCAGGAAACGTGCCCTGCTAGTAAACAAATCAACTGAAACAACTAAACTGTGACTTTCTTGTCGGTCTGTTGCGATAATTTATGTCATCTATACTGTGCTATGCCCGGGAAGGAGAAATACATTTAGATTGAGACGATTATAAAGGAAATTGTTTTTAACGGTCGAGAAATCGTAAACCGCAAAACAACAACAATAAATCCATTATATAAATTTGGGAAAATCAAACAACATAAATGTTATTTTGAATGATAACCACTATTTGATAAAACAACTGATGTGTTAATCAGTATTACGGACACAAGTTGTTTTAAAGCAATTTAACTTGGGATATGCGTAAAACACATTTTTTACATATATATCTGAACTGGAAATATTTAATATAATCTATGAGCCTTTTATCCGAGGGGGGCTAAATTTCTTGACAGCAACTTAAATTGTATCTGAGTCATATAAATTACAGACATTTGATTTCTTCTCTGATGTTTTCAGAAGGGATACTCTAATAGTTATTGTTTTAAAGTAAAATCATTCTTATATATTCCACCCGGGCAACGACAGAACACGGACCCTTTCTGGTAACCAAATAAACCGAAAATACAAAACTGTAACTTTTTGCGCTCTGTTGCGATACTGCATGTCAGCTGGTCTGTGTTATGCCCCGGTATAGAAAAATTATTTTTAGAATGAGGCGATTATCCAGGATGTGGTTTTTAACAGTCGATAAATCATTAACCGTGAAACAAACAGCAAAAAATACCTTATATGAATACACATTTGTCCAGGCCAAACCTTATTTCAATATCTTTCGATAAAGTATGGACAACTTGCAAGAGTCGGCTTAAGTCAGCGTCTGAACTGGCATACAGCTTTAAGTCATCCATAGCAAAATGGGCGGTATACTCTTTTGTTTTGGCCTCGTTTGCGGGCCCTGGCTCAGATTGTAAGCACTCCTGTTTTTGTCCAGTAATTTACTTAGCGGATCTATCGCCAGGTAAAAGAGTAGAGGAGATAAGGTATCTCCTTAGAAGATTCTTCTTCGAATATTGACGTCAGGGATTTTTATTGTTCCATTAGTATTGCTTTATGCTATGGTTGTTTGTCACATTTTTATATCTACAGCCATGGTTTTCTTGATGACCGAATGGATCTTATATAATTCAAGGCACTGCAGAAGCCATGTGTTGTGCACCCTATCATATCCGTTTTGGTAATCAGCCCAAGCTATGCTTAAGTTTCCCTGCCTCTTCTTACAGTCCTCAAGGATGGTCGCATTGATAAACAACTGGTTCTTGGTGCCTAAACACTTTCCCCTGCATCCGGCTTGTTCTGTTTCGAGGTACGCTCCAGAAGAGAGGTGATCATAGATAATCTCTGCAACAAAGCCAGTAAAGAGTTTGTAGAGTGTAGTGAGACAGTTTATCGATCTACATTTAGTAGGGTGTTGTGTCTTACTGGTTCGTGTATCACCCTTTACTTAACATGATGGTGTGGTCTTCTTACTCCTCAACAGTCTAGTGAAGCAACTACTATAATGGCTATGAAGTGCTGCTAGTTTCTAAAGCAAGAAATTCTATGTCAATTTTTTTATTGTAAATAGACAGCTGATGGTGGTGGGAGAACTGTCGGGAGCCACTTGATATAGGGAATTCTGTGGTGAACTAGCTGTATGGTAAGTCGTCATGGGAAAGATTGTTCGGCTTGATCCACGGGTAAACGGTGATCTTATTCTGACTGTCCATGTAGTGTGATGTCTTGATCGATGATGGGAATCGTTGGAATTGTGATGTGGCTTTCAAGTAGACATTTTTTGTATTTTCATGAGGACTGCTATTTCTGATTTCAGTACTCTTATAGCTAACGCACCATGAGTACGTGACTTCGCGTCGTCAACGTCTGGGCAGGTCTCAGAATCTCCCGGGAGTCGACGAAACTATTAACCAAGCAGCCGATAACTTTTGGAAGAAATTAATCGAGTTCAATAAAAAGAAAATGAATTTCTATAATCTTTGTCAACTCGCTGAATCTCCAACAGGACTAATTGGATTAAAAAAATGTAAGAAAAACCATTAAAAACATATTAAAAAAAGCATTTGCTGGACAAATTAAACAAAATCATCTTCTGAAACTTTCCTGTGCACAAACAAAACACATTTTATTTAAAAACATTTTATTAACAATAGTTCCTGTGACAGGAAAACAAACAAAAAAAAATAAACATCTAATTAATAACAGTTGTTTAGCTATGGTGTGTTCGCTCTATATTTTATATGTGTATTTTAGTTTGGTTTTCTTCGTCGTAATTTATCGGATATCAGAATTCAATTAAGTGTTTGGCAGTTTAACCTCGTAAACTCTCAGGCGCTTCCGTAACTTGGCCAAACGTTGACCACGACACATCACGGAAATAAAAATATCCAAGATGAAGGTAATCGGTCAAAGTTCGATGTATGATAAAGTGGTCATTGCAATTTCCAGCTTCCAGGCAGGGTAGTATTTGCATGGATTAATGTTACGTCTGGATGTTTTTACGTTTCGGTTCAATTACAACTCAGAAAAATGAAGGGCAGTACGAAGAAGAACCTTTAACAGATATATTTAACACACACACTAATTAAATTGGAATGTAGAAAACCGCTGAACGTGATATGCTTGCTTGATTGTGAGACCATTCTGTTTACTTTTCACTGTCCGCAGACGACTTCGTTAATCCAAGGGCAATAACTCTTACTTTTCGATTCGAGGGAAATAACTCGATTTTGTTTTGTTATGTTCCCCTAACCTCTCGTTTATTTTTTTACCTGTACCGAGTGCATTTAGGGTTAACTTGGAGGTGCTTTACTCAATGCGACTGCGCTTTGGCCAACTCCTGTGAGGTCTTTCATAATTCCCATTCGTATTTGTCTGATTGGGAGGTGATGGAGATGGCAGGTCGAATGTGTCCATTAACAGATCGAACGGAATGGTTGTTCTGTTGTCAACTAAGTTCTCTCCAGTGTATCTCGAACGTAACTTTTTTTTTGTTGTGCCGTACCCAAAATTCACTCCCGACTTGAACATCATACACGAATTGTCCATTTATTTTGCGGACGATGCCCGGTACCAAGTTTTGCTTGCCAGGTCTGTGATTCCGAGCAAACACTGGTGTTCCAACTGAAAATGCTTTTTTCCACTTGACCGTAATTACGTTCAGCGAGGGGCAGGGAGCTGTCTGCATGTATGATAGCTTCTCAGGTCCATCTGTGAATATATGCGAGATCACTGCTCCCACGCCATGATTTGATGCATCCGCTGCCACGACTATTTTCTTATTTGGATCAAAATGTGTGAGCAGTAGTTCAGAGTTAAGGAATGCTTTGATTTTGTCAAATGGTTTCCGACAGTCCATGGGCCAAGACGATTCTGCATCTTTTGTCAACAGTTTGTTGAGTGGTGATTTGATTGGATGGGGTGAAGGCAAGACGCTACTGTAGTAACCCACTATTCCCAGAAATGCGCGTAAACTGCTAACGTCCGATAAGGGTGGCATGTGTTGAATTACTGCCACATTACCAAGATCTAGACGACGACCTTGACGATCAAAATAAATCCCAAGTATTTTATGGAAGGCAAATAAAAATGGCCCTTTTCAGGCCGAAGCTGGAAACCAAAGTCTTGGATGCGGGTTAGGACCTTGCTGATCCGTTTTGTCAACTGCTGGTTGGATTGCCCAACAACAATGATGTCATCCAATACGCAGCTGCACCTTCTACGCCAGTGAGCATTGTGTCCATGCTCTGCTGAAATATTGCAGGGACTGTTTTTACCGCAAAGGGTAAACGATTGAATTGGAATAATCCACGGTGTGTATTAATAGTAATCAGCTCACTGGAGATTTCTGCCACTTCGATATGCAGATAAGCTTTTGTGAGGTCCAATGTTGCAAAACAGGTGCCACCATTAAGTATGATGAAGAGATAATATGAGATTAGCAATGGGTATTGGTGATCCTCTAGTGTTGCGTTGAGAAAAATCAGCGCACAACCGAATTGAACGATCAGCTTTCTTTACTACTACAATTGGTGCTGTCCACCATGAATATGTTACCGGTAGGATGACCTTCATTTCCTCAAGTCGTTTTAGTTTCTGGTCCACCAGTAGCAATGCAGCATATTGTACTGGGAGTTTGGGTCTGAAAAAGGCTTGGAAAATGGTTTAAGGGACAGTGTGGCCTCTGCCTAAGTGCAGTGTCCAAAATTGTTTGTGAAGACAAGACAAATTGTTTCATGATGTCTTTGGTCTAGTCGATAATGCTGTCCTGATGTGACGATCTGGATACCACTTCACATATCCGTCTGAGTGGAATGTCGAGAAGACCTCGTAACTCGATAAAGTCAAATTCTAGCAAATTATGGCATGAGTTTGCTATGTATACAGTACCCGACACCGTTTTGTCCTTCATTTTAATGGTAGCGGGTAATTGACCCGTTATGTAAACATAGTCACCGGGAGCACTTTTTGCTATCTGACCTGTTGGTGTCAATAAAGGCTGGCTTATAGGTTATCACAGTTTTTGTGATACAAGTGTGATATCGGAAGCAGTATCCACCTGCAGCGGAACAGGATGGTCATTCAATGTACTTAACATATTTTCGGTTTGATTATTGGTTTGAAAGAAAAGTTACTACCAGACTGTTTGCGTTTGGTTTGTGATGTTGTCGGTGCTTGTTATGTGAGGTTTGTCTATTATGGGTTGTTATTTGTCCCTGATGAGTGCAAAATCCCTCTTTATGTCCCAGTCGATTGTAGCTGCGACAACTGTGTGTCTTGAATGTACAGTTTCGTACAAAATGCCAGCTGCCACAATTCCAGTAATGAGTTGGGGCTTTACAAATGTTGAAGTCGCTGAGGTGGGCCAACGTTGTTTTTAGACTGTGTTAACCGTGGATACTGTTGTCTGTTGCACCATAGTTGAATCATGCTTTAGATTCACGAGACGCGGGCATTCCACGGCGACTTGTTGCAATGTGATTTCTGGATTTTACTCTATTTAAAAAACAATCCGTGTGCGAATATCTGCCCCCCCCCCGACGATATAAAACCACACACAAAAATTAAACATTTGAATTGAGTGTCCATGATGGAAGATATTTTAAAACGTTCAGATTCTCTGTTTACATTCCATACATAAGTTGAGAAATCGGTCGAATCAGACTTCGTTGTGCTGAGACAATTGAAACGCATATTAAATAACGAAATCTGCTCACCGAAAGGTTTGGGATGTTTTTATTTATTTATACCTATTTTGGTTTTAGTTATTTATACATTTGATTATAGACATGATGTGTTAAGCATGCAGAGAGTGTGGTATAACATGGCTAACTTTGATCTAAATCTGAGTTCTATTCGGATAAAATAAGTTTACTGCTTACGGAAGATAAATTGTAGAAGCCATTACGTTGTTTAGTTTATAATAGGTGTTCATTCAAGAAGTCTTCGCCGACATTTATTGAAAATGAATTTAACGATTCTAGTTTGCCCGAAATGAAAATAATGATCATGTTGTAATGCATGGGAGAAAAGCGCGTTCAGATAATTGTTATTGTTATATCTCTTTCATATTAACCAAACATTTTTCTTGTTCCATATATATATATATATATATATATATATATATTTAGAGGTAAATATAAAATAAAGATTTTCAGACAAAATAGAAAATTCGTTCATAGAATAGTGGATAAGCAACTCAACATGCCAATAGAAATAAGAACATAAGCACATCATTAAAGCTGGACCAAGATATTTCGGTCGAATCCTTCGACCATATTCATATCTCAAATGATATGCATATATATATATATATATTATTTATATGGTTTTATCTTACTTTAGTCGAACTTCTAAAAACTTAAGGGCACCCTTCTTTAAGCTAACACTTGATATCTATATGAGATTCATAGATATTCGAATATTCCATTAAAGTTCTCTAACCTCTAAATCGTTAAGTTAGTAAAGAAGTATATAACATTAATTTACCTCTTACTAACTAACCGTTTAAATTTATTATATTATATCTTTCTTGTTGTCAATTGGTCTTACCAGATTCTAGGAAGAGGATTAATCTAATCTGGTGGAGTATCAAGCTTAGTGCTCTAACTATATCCAACATCACTTGGAAAATCTGCGTCATTTCCCGTATAAATCAGTGTGGAGTAGAAATATTGAAGGTATCTTATTTTGGCTTCGAATACTATGTTATTTTTAATATTTAGTTTACTTGTAGGGGAAAGTCTTCTCATACAATGTTGTGCTGAGAAATCTCTTGTACAGAGATACCTTATACACTCGATGGCAGTGTCTAGTAGGCATTCAAGTTCCCTCCTATATACATATATATATATATATATATATATATATATATATATATATATATATATAAATGTGTGTGTGTGTGTATGACATTGAAGTATTTTTTATGTGCCTATTTCTAAAGGAAGTGCTTCTAGTTTTATAGACACTAAATCGATTGTCTGAAAAGACCCATGATATTTTATCAAATTCGCCCCGCGTAAAATTATCCGCAGTAAAATACCATCACGAGTGCCCGCTTCTTTTGCGATCGAATTAAAAACATTTAGCGTTGAATTACATGAACTGGCGTCGAACGGTCGGACATTTTGGGAGCCATTGATGTTGTTCAAAAGCGTTCAGTTTGTTTTGAGTGGGAATAAAAATAAATTTGTTTATCGAAGACAAAGAGAAGTTTTTTAGAAGAAAAATTGAATGGCGTGGTTTAATCATTAATCTTTGCAAAATGCTATGCGTTTTAGATTTTATTAAGCTTCAGTTTTACGCGTGTTATATATTAGAATAGTTTTCGGTGTATGATTTTTTAAATGCTTTAAAATAAATACGAAAAAGAACTAGAGAGCCAATGAACAGGAACAAGAAGGGCTATTTTTAATATGTCCCCATTCAATATGCGCGTTTAAGTGTAAACATTTTTTTCAAAGTTTAGCATGACAGCCTTGGCCTTTTAGTACGGGGCAAAGTATAGTATTAGTTCTGATTAGTTTTAGTATTAGTTCGGGGCAATGTATAGTATTAGTTCTGAATAGTTTTAGTATTAATTTAGAGCAAAGTATTAGAAGAAAATTTTTGCTAACCACCGTTGACATCTTCGATCATTCAGAACATTTATCACATAGACAGTTCTAATATTACTTGTAGCTTCTGCAGCTTAGTTTCCGTTTTTTTAATTCATAGAGCATGCAGTGTCTTAGATGCTCCTCACTAATATCAATCACCAACATATTTAGAACTGTGTACAACTTAGCAGACTGCAAAGTGATGAAGTAAAAAATACGACATTACTTTCTTTCCAACCTGATATTAAAAAAATAATGTAAGAAATACGCCTGAGCTTTTAGTTTTAAAGTTATTGCACTGATCAGCACCATGTTTACACACATCTGTTGTAATAGGCACGGACAGATTCGGCATATGCTACTTACTAAGTGTTACACTGCTTTATCTAGCATATTGAACGGTTTCCGATTCACTATATATCCCTTACTAATTACACAATACTCTAACTAGGGTATTAAGCAATGTTTAATTCAACATAAGACTTACTAATATTGAACCTATATTGTAACACATACCTGTTCTGTCTAGAGTATTGGGTACATCTCGATTCAGTATCTACCATGTTCCAAATGTTGTACTGCATTATAACACACACCTGCTACACGTAGGCAATTGAGCACTGTTATATTCAGGATATTTATCAAGTGTCCTACTGTATTATTAATTTTTTGCTCCTAAGTTTTATTTTGCACATTATTAACTGGGAGCATAAACAACAAAACAGTAGTCAAATGTTTGCTTAACATATATATTTTTTAACTAATGTTTCTATCTCTCACTATCCTGGAACACATTTGCTTTAACATTGAGGTTGTCCACTACTTTTAATAATGAATAAAATAAAATAAATTCTATATTTCAATTATTGACTTTAGCTCAATGTGCTTTTTTGTTTCTTTTGAGAATGTGTAATTGGGTGAAAAGATCATTTCTAATCTAATGTTTAAAACAGGGGTCAACACCAGTTGATGATATCAAGCACATGGACTTTTTTTAATGCGATGTTTTAGTACAAAAAAATTAAACTTGTCTATAGTCTTTATTTTATATGAAATAATACAAAAATGATGTTCAAACTACAGTGTGATTTTTCAGCGATTAAACTAAGCACGTAAATTCACTCAAATGAAAGATGTAATAAGGAATAACAGAAAACCTGATTGTACGAAATGGAAGATAAAATTAGCAAATATAGTGTTAAATTCAATAAGTTATAATAACCAAAATGTTGTGACAATAAATTGTCATGATTTCTAAGGAAGTGCTTTTTCGAAGCAATTATGAAAGTAGGAGAACGCTTATTTTAATGTATCATTATTGACTTGTTATCAAGTATCGACTCCAAAATGTTCTTTCCTGGTGCATTTTATAAATAAGTATTCCGAAATTTGCAGTAAGCAGTTCCGACTATGAACGAAGAAAGCGGAATAAATTTCCGATGCTTCTACACAATATTGAACCAACTTTTCCAAATACAATAAAAAACTTAAGTTAGGCTTAGTTAAGGTTAGAGTTAGTTTAAAAAGCAAGAACACGTTTGGTTCATATTGTGTAGATTGTTCGGTGAAAATTGTTCAAGTTTTCCAGGCTTGAAAGTTTTACATTAAAATCGAAATTAATGACATAGTTACTGAACTTTTCTTTGATACCTATCCTTAAAAAGTATCCTTTCTTTTTTTTGGAAAAGCATTCCCCGGATCCCCTGCACCATCCTTATAGTTGATTGTAGACTAATCTTATTCTTCGGAACGGAGAAGATGCTTACATGTTAATGTGGCACGTGACCCAAATGTGAGCGCTTGTCAAAAGAAAATTGAATCTGTTATAAAGTGAAAACATAAAAATTAAAATTTTCAGTGACTGCTGTAATCTAAAATTCCAATAGAAGAAAAAAATTCTCATCAACAATAAAACCGAAAAAAACACGGCGATGGCGTCCCTCTCACAATGACGTCATTTCCGGTGTAATTAGTCGTCATTTTGCCAAATTACGACGGTCCAAGTATGGTTTAAAAACACGCTAGTTTATGAATAAAATGTCTTTAGTTAAATGTATTATATTTTTTTAGTATTACTGTGGAGGGACATATTCTAAATACATATGCAAATTTGAGAATAGCACTAATAAATGTGTATTTGTAAATATTAATTTATTCGAAGTTTAAAATAAATTAATCATGTAAATACTGTTTGGGCGAGTTTTCGTAGCACTATATATACAACCTGAGAGAGTAATATTTCATATTTATTAACGCTTATTAACTGAAGACATGGTGTGTTCGAATCGCTGTCTCGTCGTAAAATTTGCTTACCCCTTATTTATATGTTATTTAATCTAAATTAAGTAATTAGTAGGTTCCCAATGTAATTCTTACGTTTACAAAAATGTTCGCAGACAGACAAAGAATGTGCTCGTTATATTATTAGTGGACTATCAAATAAAGTAAGAAGTTAATGCCTGAGAGAATGATATCATGACAACAGAATATTTAGTACACTACTTCTCTATAAAAAAGGAGAAGATAATCTTTGGAGAATGGTATCGTTAGAGAGAAACGTATATTATAATACCCCTTTCCCCCGAAAAGTGGAGGTAATGTCTGGGAAGATTGTATCATGACAGATTAAAATATACTTATTAATAAATCGGATTAAATCTAGTTATTTTTTTATGAAAAAGTAGGAATTAACGCCTGGAAGCATTATATAATAACAACGACAATTTATGTACGCACCAGTCATATTTCTTGGGTGGTGAGACATTGATTTTCTTTGTTTCGGACCAAAACATTTGTCTAACCCTCTCCCAATTTTTTTTACCCTCCCCCACCCAAAGAAATATATTTAGTTTAAAAAAAAAAATAACCCCCCCCAAAAAAATATTGGAGGCGCCTCGGTCATATCAAAGAACCATTTTTTTATACTTACGTTTAAATATGCTATTGAAGGCGCCTACGTCATATCAAATAACCAGTTTTGCTATTCTTCCAAAATGGTCACCCATTTATTCATAGTCGGGATATGCTTCACTTAACTTCAATTTACAACAAAACACCTCGTCTTAACAACGTAATGAAAATAAACAATAATAATGTGAAAAAAATCCTTTCACAATAACGTCACTTCCGGAAGGATGCCTTAGCAATTTTAACAGAATTAGCCATTCAAAGTATTGTTTAGAACAGGCTTGTTTCTGAATTAAATGTTTTTAATTAATTGTCGTAATAATTTTTATATATAGAAAAATATTGAAAGTACATATGTAAATTTGCGAATAGCAGTTATAAGTGTATATTTGTAAATGCGAATTTATTAGAAGTTTAAAAGAAATGGATTATGTAAATTGCAAAGCCCGCCTATTGTCTAATATATTTATTAAGTTGCTTTACAAATTGTGTGTTCGAATCGCAGCCTCGTCTTGATATGTCTTCATACTTTATTTATATGTTATTTAATCTAAATTAAGTAATTAATAGTTTCCCAACCTAATTCTACGGTATTCACAGATTTTCAACGCTGACTTGAAAAAATAGGTAAATAGTTTCTTACGTTCACAAAAATGGTTGTTATATTGTAAGTGGATATAAATATATTTACACACACATGCACCCCTCTCTCCCCCCTCTCTCTCTCACACTTTATATATATATATATATATATATATATATATATATGCTGAATTTAAATTGTCAATGACTTCCTGCAACAATACACACACGTACTCTGCGCGTGTCTCAGCTGTCTTTTAAAATAATCTCTACTTTCTCCAGCTTTTGGTTCATTTGCTTTTGACACTTGAGTATAATTCGACGAAATATCGAAAACGTTCGTAGAACCTGTAAAACCTATGGAGCAATAATTATTTTTTAAAATTTCTATACAAAAATTATAATAAGAAAAATTGAAAAAATAAAAATTGTATAATTAAACAGACGAATTCTGCAATGTTTGCATAATATATATATATATATATATATATATATATATATATATAAGAAAAAAAACAATGTTTCAGACAATATGTAAAAATAAAAATGGAATAAAGGATAAGCAATTCAACAACTAACAAAAATAAACTCAAAAACTCATAATGTAAAGTTCTGCTGAGATATTTCGGTCGTTAAAATACGGCCATTTTCAGTCGGTTGGTAAACTTTATTTCAAAACAGTAAAGTTTTCAAATTTATACAAAGAATGCGATTGGAAGAAAATGTCACGTGCAGAGAACAACAAGAAGGGAGTAGGGACGCGAGGAATGTTATAAAAAGAGAAAGGAAAAGAAGATGAAGAAGAGGAAGAAGAAGAAAGAGAGACTAATCAACCAGTGTCTTTAGAACGTAAGTTGAAGAAAAAGAAAAAGAAGAAGAAGAAGAAGAAGAAGCGAGAGCAAAAGAAAGAAAGTAAGAGTAAAATCGACATTTGACTGTCGAAAGCTACTGAAGAAGAAAGAGAGAGAGAGAGAAAAAAATCATCAGTGCTTGAATGTTGCCTGCTGATTGAAATCCGACGGCAGATTGAAAACGTCAAAAGTCTAATAGGATTAGTAGTAATTTGAAGCTATTGACGGAGGAATTCAAAACAAGGGAGGAGGAGGAAGCATAAAAGGAGGAGGAGGAGGAGGAGGAGGAGGAAGAAGAAGAACAAGGGTTAAAAGTTAACCAGCGTCATATTCATTTAAATTCATTTCATATAGAATCGATCTTGCAGAAGGAATGGAAATGTTATAGAAACCTTGTCTCTGGGCAATGGTGTTCTTATGACATAGGATCAGACAGCATTATGTGAGATGTCGAAGTTTAGTATCATGAATATGTTTAATAGAAATTGCCTTATGTGTATTGAAGTGGTGGCCGGAAGAGATCATGTGAGTTCATAACGCATTTAGGTATCACCGTTTTTTATGGCACGATTGTGTTCATATATTCGTTTCTTTAACGGAGGTTGTGTCTCGCCGAAATATATTTTTCCACAGTCGGCGCTAGGAATAGTATAAATTCCAGCTGTAGTGGGAGATTAAAGGACTTTATTTTTGTTTTTATGCATTTGTGAAATGTTTTCGATGGTGAGTGAGGTAGTTTGGATAATTCTAAAACTATGTTGGGAAAGCGAAGAAAAGAGATGTGTGTTACGAGAGTTAGTAGGAAGGAAAACATTCCTTAATATGGGTTGTGTTGTATTAGGAGACGTATTAGTATTTTTGATCTTTTTTAGATGTATTTCAAACGCTTTTTTTTAGCGGAAAGAATGACGTGTTTGGGATATTGGAAAGTAGTGAGAGAGGATTCTATTTCATTATATTCCTGAGAAAGATGTTCAGGGCTGCAAATACGCAGAGCCCTGAGATAAAAACCGATTATCAGACTATTTTTTATATAGTTATTATGATGTGAATAATAATGTAAGTAATCATTTTTGTTGGTTGGTTTGCGATGGACTTGAAATGAAAGGATGTTATTGTTTTTCAGGATGAGAATGTAAAGGAAAGCTAAAGAATTTTTTGTTCACTTTCGAAAGTGAACTTAATGGAAGGTTAAACTTTGTTGAGTGCTTGTGCTAATGTTTCTATTTTATGACTAACAGGTAGAAAAATTAAAATATCGTCAATATATCTGAAATAGGTAGCAATTTTAGGGATACGGTAAGAAAAAGGACCTATTACGAGGAATTCTAAAAACAGGCAAGCTAATACGGGACTAAGGGGGTTCCCCATAGGTAAGCCGAATTTCTGTCTATAATAGTCATTGTTGTATTTTAAAAAAAAGTAAGAGAAGTTATGTTCCTAATGATATATATAATGCTTTTGATTGAGAGAGAACAAGAGAAATTTATTTTGTTTAAGTGTTTGGAAAGTAGGTTGATGCATTTTTTTACGGGTATATTTGTGTATAAAGAAGTGATATCAAGTCTGTTCATAGTATGATTATGTAAAGTAATATCTTGTAATTTTTTGAGGAGATGACCTGAATTCTTTATGTGTGCGTTACTGATAGTACCTAGTAGTGGTGATATAATTTTTGCCAATGATTTAGCGATATTGTGGGACACACTTCCTATACTGGAAATGATAGGACGTAGGGGCATGTTATGTTTGTGGGTTTTAGGAAGACCGTAAAGTGTTGGTATGGTAGAGTGGTATGAAATAAGGGAAGTCCATTCTTTGGCTTGATTAGTAGAGATTTTGAAAAATTTGATAAATGTTTCGTTGTTTTTGTTGATGATTTTGAGATTAGTGGATTCGTATGTTGACCTATCATTGAGTATATCCATGATTTTTTCGTAGTAATCACTTTTGTTGAGGATAACAACGCCACCTGTTTGTATCAGCTGGGGATTTAACAATGTTTGGTATGGCGGCTAAATTACGTAATGCTGTAATGTATCTTTTGGGAAGGGTTCTTTCCTGAAGTATGGTAGAGGCGGCGAAAGAGATACCTTGTAGAAATCCTTTGGTTAGATCATTATCGGAATTCCTATAGTTGAGGAGTGTGCTTTGTGTAATATAGTTGTTTTGAATCCCGGTAGCGAATTTATAACTGAAACTGAGTGCTTCAAACTCAGTAGAAGATAGATTGATGTTGCTGTGGTTTTGTACCATATCGGGTCGGCCTAGATGTTTCCATTCGCTGTGGGTTATAAGGTTCTGTAATTTGCGGTCAAGTTTAGTTAAATGGTTTTTATTAGAATTATCGACTGATTTTGTGAGGATGTTTGAAGTTGTGTTGGTAAAAAGTTTATATTGTTGAAGCGATTTTAGAAGCAAATCAGCTTGTTGTTTAAGTAAAAAGGAAGATGATGATAAGAAGTTCTCCAAGTAATCTGGAAAGCTGTGGTGGGTAGGTTGTAAAGGTTTAGCGATAGATTTAGGGATGACCTTTTCTTCTATGCATCTTTGGAAAAATGAATTCTGTTTTTGTGAGATTGAGCCGCGACTTTGTGTCTTTTTGTATCGTCGCATTGTTTTGTAAAATGTTAACTTATCCATTCCGACAGTATGAGAAAAAAGTAACAATGTTTCAGACAATATGTAAAAATAAAAATCGCGTCCCTACTACCTTCTTGTTGTTCTCTGCACGTGACATTTTCTTCCAATCGCATTCTTTGTATGAATTTGAAAACTTTTCCGTTTTGAAATAAAGTTTACCAACCGACTGAAAATGGCCGTATTTTAACGACCGAAATATCTCGGCAGAACTTTACAACATGAGTTTTTGAGTTTAATTTTGTTAGTTGTTGAATTGCTTATCTATTATTCATTTTCATTTTTACATATATATATATATATATATATATATATATATATATATATATATATATATATATATATATATATATACATACTAGCGTAAGGTGGAAAAATATTAAAATCTACAACAACGATGTGTCAGAAATGCCTGGAAAACCATTGTATTACATATTGAGGTCGGATGTAGATAATTTATTGTCCACTCAACGTCCGCATTCTTCATCTCTCCCCATCGGAAATAAATAATGAGGAGGAAATACCTAATGAGGATACAAGACAAAGCTCTATCTGCATCAAAGTGGATATGGCAACTGCACAGAGTTACGACAATCAACAGATTCTAGTAGTATCGTAATATACTTCTGGGAAGCTTTTGGCTAGTGGTAAGTAATTATTATTTATTAAAATATAACAAAAGACGATGTATTTTCAGAAGTAAGGGTAATCTACGTGTCTTTATCTATCTTACCTTTACTAGAATTATTAATCCACCCATACGTACGTATGTATACGTTTTTGGCATCGTGTGTTTGCTATTATTGGGATATTATTCCTGATAGATTACATTAGTTCTACAGGTTAGGTTCAGAAGTAAACAACTGCATATATCTTATTTAGTGTCGAAATAAATTACCCTGTCCTTCCGCGACATTATTTTGTTAATTAACATATACACACCCGGAACACTTTATTCTCTCTTGAATTGATGATAACTGACAGAGATAACGTGATAACGTATAACATGAACACTGTATTTATAAATGTTTTTAGCCTTCGATTGTTTTTATTTCGACAACCGAAAAATAGTCTATTATTTTTCCAAGCTGACAACTGTCAATTTATACACACTATAAAAGGCGTCTTTACTTTTGTTTTTACTGTCCATTCGTTCAGTCATTTTAATGTTATTTTCTCCATTCTTTGCGTACTTTAAAGCATATACACTGGCACGAGATTCTTTGGAACGTTAGATTTATGGTTTATTTTACCGACAATTTTCTTTTCATAACTTGCGATTTCGACATTCATCTTCATTACTTTTATTTCGGCCTTGCTGTTCTTTTTTCAGAATTGTCAACATAGTGTTAT
Organism: Sepiola atlantica; assembly: GCA_963556195.1. NCBI lineage: Eukaryota > Metazoa > Mollusca > Cephalopoda > Sepiida > Sepiolidae > Sepiola > Sepiola atlantica. The sequence goes on from OY744531.1 coordinate 68,698,148, forward strand.
TTTCATAACCCAACATCTTGTCATCGTAATGTAGTATATGGTTTGCTACGGAAACTAATCTATCTATCTATCTATCTATCTATCTATCTATCTATCTATCTATCTATCTATCTATATATATATATATATATATATATATAGCATAATATAAAATGAAATAATAAAATAAGGTGCGAATCAAATTTTATTCCAATTCAATGTTCAAGCAAAGTACCTTAAAGTCCTTAACTCATAAGTTTTCAAAGAAAATTCTTCTCCTCAGAGCACCATTACCGCAATGACATTACTACAGGTAATAAAATTAAACTCTGAAAATATATAAAAATATATATAAATGAAAGCTCCGGTAAATCCAATTCGAATTTACCGGAGCTTTCATTTAACCAGGGAGTTATGGTTTGCACTATTCCGATTACCTCATAAGAAGCCTGAATTTTTAACATTATAATATTCAGCACTAAATGAGTTTTCTGAAAATTCCATATGTTTTGGTTTCTTTATCGCTTTATTAATTTGCATACATCTTGGATACATTTTTCACTGTCATTTACTGCATCGATTGCAAACAGGTTTCCCGCTTGGATAATCTTTTCGTTTTTGGAATACCATTCATCACCTGGATCACTTTTCAATAAACATCTTGGATGTCTTTCCTGAATATGTTTTAAATTGTATGACTTGGATGGACTGTATAGCTTTAACAAAAAAGTATGTTTTGGGTTGATATATTTGATGTTTTATATACTTCTATGTATTTTTATATATATTTTAATATATTTTCAAAGTTTAATTTTATTACCTGCAGTAATGTCATTGCGGTAATGGTGCTCTGAGGAGAAGAATTTTCTTTGAAAACTCATGACTTAAGGACTTTAAGGTAATTTGCCTGAACATTGAATTCTAATAAAATTTGATTCGCACCATATTTTATTATTTCATTTTATATTATGCTATTAATGCTCTATCCAGTATATTGAGCTTCAGTTTTATCCGGATGTTCACTAATTAAAGACATTAGTTGCCTCTTATATCTTTTGTTGGATTAACTTCATATATATATATATACTAGCAAAAACTACCCGCCTCCCGGGCGGCAATTACTGGCGCTGTAGTCTTCTTTACAGAAACAAAATAAGTAATTTTCATTTGACATTTTGGTAATTTAGATAAAATTTACAAAAATGATGATTGTCGTAGTGTTATTAGATATATTCCAATATGGTGTTTAGTCTCGCTAGATATATATATATATATATATATATATATATATATATATATATATATATATATATATATATATATATTTATATATATATATATATATATTCTGGGTTGATATAAAGAATAACTTTTTAAAAGGTATATATCTATTATTATATCATCTAAATTGTTTACAAGATGAATAATTTTATATTACGACTTCAGAGCATATACATTGATTGGGTGCATTCTAATCTTTTATATCCTTTTTTGCTATATTATGCCTTTATTCTTCCGAAAATCAATGTTTAATACAGATTGAACATAGAAGCCCCCCCCCCCATTTCTTAAGTTATATCGAACCACCCCTACTCTATTATTAGCAATTAAGATGCCACAGTATCAATGATTTTCTTTAGCATGTCTAAAAATGAAACCAACATAACCAACTTATAGATGGATATTATTAAATTAGCTAAAGGAACTTGAATATCATATAATGATAAATAATAGACAATAAATTACATGTTTAGAAATTTGGTTACATCCCCATGACAGCGTCTGATAAAGTATGGGTGACTGACTTGGTGGGCCTTTACATTTTATTGTATCAGAAAATGCCTGAGTTGTAAAGTAAACTTTTTTTTGATATATCATTAGATTTAGCTAGAAATACTTAGGAGACCAAACATAAACAAAAGCACCTGCTGTACTATATAGATATATCTCCTAACCATCTACCACTTGTAAAAAGAGCAATAGTTCCTGCAATACCAGACAGAATTGTCAAATTCACAAAAATGACCACTTATTTAATAAAAATAAACAATGCCACAACGATACCATAACTAGATACGGGTACAAAAAATGAATTACTAATATCCAAACTGACTTGGACGAAAACAGGGCAAATAGAGGGGGTATGAGAAGAATTGGCAGTGTGTTATATACAACAGGGCCCTGGGAAGAGAAACAGAGTAGGCTAGTAGAAGCAGTAATGAAAAGATGTCACAAAATGATCTAAACTCGAATTAAGGAGAGCAACCACTGAATACCCAAAGAACTAAAAGTCGAAAAAAACAGGAGGCGTAATACTATTTGGTTCATGCACGGTATAGTCAGCTTATTCGTACAAATATTTCTATGGCCTTTTATTATGTCCTGAAGAAATAGGATTCCTTTGGGAAGTAGAGTAGGTAAATTCTTAAACAAAAATAATGTAACGTTACCTTTTTATTGGTTAAAATAACACAAAAATAATTCATGCAAGGAATGGTACTAATGATAACACTAGAATTAATAACAATACTAGCCAGAGATTAGAACCCTAATGTAATTGTAGATTCACTAACGAGTGTTCGTTGGGGAATAGCTGTAATATTTCAAGTGTGATGTATAAATGCGATGTAAAGACGGATAATAACACTATGACCTTGATCAGGTTCACTGGTAGATAAGTTAGTGGCTAATAGAACACTATTTTATCATCAAAACTAAGCTTTGTAGTCAAACCAGTAAACGATATAATCAAAAGGAACTTTAAGAATTGAGGATCTTAGAATTAAGTAGTACAGCTCAATGTATTGGGTATTGAGTTATCCAATGGGTTGGGAGGTTAAGAGAATTATTGATACTGTGGCATCCATATTGGTAATGGCATTGTAGGGGTGGGTTCGATTTTACTCCATAAAAAGAAGGGGTGGTTTCCTTCTATGTTCAATCGGGGTTAAACAATTATTTTGGGAGCGATAAAATGATAACTTAAAAAGAGTTTTCACAGTTGATTTATCATAGTAAATTAACAATTTCGTCCGTATTTACTGCATTAGAATTCATTGGAAGATGAAATAATAAAGCACCTCCCTTATAAAACGTTAATTAACTCTTCAGTAAATTAGCAACAGAGTCCGTCTATATCCTTCTGGAGTTTAATTACATTTCTGAAGGGGGAATAACTCTTTAATTCTATGAATTAGAGTTACCCCCTTACTTTGTGTTGAAAACATCCTTATGGGTTGATGGTCGATCTCGAAGTTTAAAATAGATAAATAACACAAACTCTCGTTATAAATACAATTAAATAAGATTTTCGGGAGGGGGGTATAATTTAGCATCAACACAATAGAGTTTTCGCACTCAACCACTGGTTTCGGAAATAGCCTTATTAGACACTTAAAGATTTTCGAGTAATACTTAATGATACATAACAGTTACAAATAATTTACTGATTGTCTCGTGGATTTTGAGGTTCTTTTCTTTCTAATAGAGAAATTTCAATCTACTAGCACGAATTATTTAGGTTAGTTTCGTAAATATTAGCTGTAGGACCATGGTCTGAAAACATCTGATTAGTGTATTTTCTCGAGTGTGAAAATCGTATCATGGGGAATCGATTTTTCTTATTTTCTTTTTCTTTTCTTCGTATTTGTAAAGTTGTCATGTTTTTTGCAAGTGAGTGTTTTGCCTTTTTATACTTCAGTGTACTGAATTTGTATCAGAAATCAACTTTGGGTTTAACCGTATTTCCCCCCATATATATATATATATATATATATATATATATATATATATTGCACATTAGTTCGTGAGAATGTGCATAGTTCCATGCTAGTAAAAACAGACACATTAAAATAATTTAAACATAGCTAAGATTTTTCATCGATAGGTTCGACCATATTTCGTTTATTTTTAGTTTTATTTACAGCACTAGATATATATTGAAGGAGGAGAAAAAGAGGTGGCGTAGTTATAGGAGAGAGGCAGTAAGTAGTGTATGTAGTAGGTGGGGTATGGAGGAGAACAGAATGTGGAGAAATACATCAAAGTAAGAGAATATGGTGTGTATAGTGGATGATGCGAGAGGAAGGGTTAGGTGTAGTGGAAAACAAGGAAGGGGAAGTGGGTAAAACGATGTTGGCGGAAAGGTAACAATAAATGAAAGCATGTAGATTAAAATTTAATCCAGTAAAAACACGTGGTGGATAGAATAAAATAAATGAGAAAAAACGTGATGGGTAAAAAAGCAAAATAAAAATAAAAATCGAATAAAGTAAAATAAACAAAAAATATAAAATTTAAAATAGAAATAAATGCAAAAAAATATTCCACAAAGGCATGCTTTTTAAAACATTTTTGACATTGTAGCCAAAACTATACTTTGTGAACATAATTTAAATAGGTAATCTCAAGTGCTATATCCTCATGCACTTTTATCTTACCTTTCTATTTAATTTTCTTTACTTTTGCATTCTTTTCTTTTTTTCCTAATACTTATTTCATTTTATTTTCATTTTTTCATTTATTTATTTATTTTTATTTATTTTTTAATCACATATATAGCAACACAGAGATGTAAACATGTAAAGTGGTTAATTATTATATGTATATTCATGTCTTGAGATCCTTGGGTTCACAAATCCGCAGTAGACCTCATGTATATGGCTCTGGTATTAGGAGATGTTGTTAAAGTTTCCCTATCATAATTATTCGTCAATTAGTATTATTGTCATTATTTCTATTGTCTTGTTTTTTTTGTTCTACTATACATTTGTATATGACGCTTTTTTCATGAAGAAATGTTCTAATGGATAGGGAGTTTTGTCCGAACAATTGCATTTAGTGTTTGGGGCAACAGCATTATAGATTTTCTGAACTGTATTGATTTTGTTTGTATAAAATCCTATTATACTTGCTTCTAAGTTTTGTCATGTAGATAAAAAGAGTCTGATTGTATTTCTGTTTAATAGTTTATTATATTTGTGTCGGGTCTTGTAGTTTTCCTCTATAATTTAAAAGAAGAGTTTAGGGATGTCAGTTAAGGTATTCTTACTGAACGGTGGATAAACTAGAGGCAATTACGTCACCCATTTTTTTACATTTTTTATTTTACTCTTATTCACCCCAAACAAGGCACATTGCAACGGAGGCATAACGAGCTACATATAGAGACCCTGCCTACAGGGACACTCATAGTAGAGAGCTGACCACTGATATTACTTTTCGCATTACATTTACATTTCTGCATGTTAATACAGTAAGGGAAGCAGGCAACAGGGAGGGAATTCCAAAGTCTAGCAATTCGAGGAAATAAACTATTAGAGTAGAACACGCTCTCGCCGCTGGGGACCTCTACAGTCAAGGGATTGGATTTTGCTGCTTGTCGGGTTAGTCGAGGGTATTTACGTTGAGAGGGCACAAGTGCTACGAATTCGTCAAAGCACATTCCATTAAAGTTATTGTAAAACAAGCAAAGATATACAACATTGCGGCGATTGGACAGGGGCTGGGGCTTGTTATATAGTGCGGAACCTATTAGATTGAAGACTCTTTTCTGACCCTGTCTAATAGGAAGAGACGAGTGGTAGATGCACCAGCCAATATGTGGCAATAATACTCCATGCATGGGCGAATGGTGGCTTTGTAGAAATATGGGATGTTTGCAATGTGAGTAGTTTTCCAACGTGGTAGAGGGATCCCACATTCTTTGCAGCAGCCTTGACAATGTCTTCTATGTATTTATTTCAATTCATGGTGCCTGTGAATTTTAGGCCGAGGAGTTGGAATGATAAATTCTCAGGTAGTGTGTTTTTAGCCATGCCAATCGGTGGCTAAGAAGGTTTCTCGTAATTGTTAACGGAAACAAGCTTTGTTTTAGTAGCATTTAATGTTTCCATTAATCTACATCCTCATTCCACTACAGACTGGGTTTTTTTCTAAATTATAGTCTTGCTAGTATTAACTTTTATAGTGTTTTGACATATTATAATCTATTCATACGTTACGCTGCTGCATCGGTCCAGTGTGTTTCTTACTCCTATTATTGATTTTATTTGTACTAATATTTAATTTACGTTAAGTTTTTTTGTCCTCACCATGTTATGGGTAAAATATTCGGTTTTAGTCTGATGTTACTATTGGTGTTACAATTATATAAGTAATCTTAGTAATTTTGATGGATTCAACTTCTTAATGTATTGTTGTAAACTTCAGAGTTGTCATGAAATATTTGCCTATACAACATAATTCTAAAGATTCTGTGCGTAATTGTATAAACGAATATTTATGAATAAAATGTGCCTATTATTTTCTTTTGTAGGGGAAGATACATTTGACTATTTCGGGGTTTATATATAAAATAAGGGATGTGCAAATTTATATATATATATATACGTATATATATATATATACATCTATATATATATATATATATATATATATATATATATATATATATATGAATATATAGAGATGAATATATATATATATATATATTATAATATTATATATAGATAGAGAGAGAGAGAGAGAGAGGGGGAGAGAAAGAGAGAGAGAGGGAGAGTGTCAGCTCGATGGTTGAGTTTCAATCCCGGCTTGAGGCCCTAACTGGTCTAGCCGCACTAAAGAGCTGTGATACAGCGAAACAGTCTGTATGTGGATGACTATATGAAACTCCCTCCTGGGTAGAGCTTATTTGTAAGGATATCGGCAATTGCCATTAGTTTTAAGGCATAGCTCATTAAGTAAAACTAACTCGAGCTCCCGGCACTTGCAATATTTTCATTCAGTCAGTGTCGTATGATAGCGTAGGGGTAGGAGCGCCGACTGTCAGCTCGTCGGTTGAGTTTCAATCACGGCTTGAGGCACTAACTGGTCTAGTCGCACTGAAGAGCTGTGATGTATATATTACGTTGTACAGGATAACTCTTTAAACTAATGAACAACTTAATATAAAGTTTGGAATATATAATGTCGGCAAAACGACGAGTAACATTAAGTCTAAAAGATTTAATAGAAAAAAGAATTGTTCTACATACAATTTTGAGTTATATAAATAATACATATTAAAAAAAGATGTATACGCGCGCATGAGCGTCAATTATATGTATGTGCTTGTTAAAATTCTAAACTATTAATCTTATCATAATGGAATAGGTATTCTAGGCAACAGTGTGAGTTATTTCCCTGCGCCGGTAAAAGCAATATGCTCGAAACGACGTCGCACGTAGGAAAAATATCAAAAATAATTAAATATTATTATAAGCCTCTTCAAAGTAAAATTGAAAGTTGAGCACTGTCGGAAAGATTAAAAATAAACATTATTCTAAAATCCTCAGTACAATTATCCGACTCTGTCGTTAGTACTATGGAATGTTTAGATGTCGATACTCGACGCTTTTAGTGTTAAATATCACTTAATTTCTCCGTTATTACATGACACACTCTCTAATGGGACTAGGTGAACGCCTACAGATTCAAGGTGTATATGAGAACCGGGTTCGCACCCTATGACCGTCTGAGATTGTTAGTTCCCTTTGCTGGTGAGAATCATAAGTCGTACGTAGGTAAACTATTAAAAATAATTTAATATTATATATATATATATATATATATATATATATATATATATATATATATACTAGCGATATTTACCCGACAGCGTTACCTATGTGTAAACAAATTACTGGTAAGAAGGTATCTTAGGGAAAAAATAATTTCAAATATCGTCAAGTTTACAATTGTTTCCATGAAAGTTTTAAATAACAGTTGTAATAGATCACATAAAAGGAAAACAAATATTTGTAATATAAAGTCAAGTAATAAAAAATAATCTTAGCGTCGAGTTGTCATTAAAAAGCTACCTTACTTATAGACCGGTATAAACAGCAAATGGATTTAACGAATCGAAACGAATTCGAATTAAAATAGGAATTATTTTATATCTTCATTACTTAATACTTTATAAAAAGCGAATTATGTTAAATCATGCCAATAAAAATAATTTTTTAAATGTTTAAACCTTTTGAATAACTTCTTTTAATGAGATAATCATTTGTTTCAAGGTCATGCTCACAGTCCTCTGGAACCAGGACGGAGTAGTGATGGCTTATTTCTTGGCAAAGGGTACCACACTTACAGGAGCCTATTACGCTTCACTTTTGATGAAATTAGGAGAAGCTATCAAAATCAAGAAGCGGGGCAAGATCAGCAAAGGTATCCTCCTTCTGCAGAACAAAGCTCCGATCCACAACTCGTATGTCGCCAGATCAGAAGCACGAGCGCGTGGTTATGAAATCCTCTCCATCCCCTTACTCTCCTGACCTTGTACCCTCTGACTTTCATCTCTTCCCAGCTATTAAGTTGTTTATGAAAGGAAAGCGTTTCCCAGATGATGCAGCCTTAATTTCTGAAGTTACGACGTGGTTGAATGACCAACCTGGGGTGTTCTACAAAAAACGGTGTCCAGAGCTGTTAACACGATGGGAGAAATGCATAATTCTGGGTGGTTCTTATGTACAGAAAGACTAATAACTGTGCCAAGTTTCATTAATCTACTCCTATGTGAAATACGTCAGGGGCATTACTTATTGAACGCCCTTTTTATAAAGAAAGAATAAAACCACAACGAGATTTATTTAAACCTAATTGCATCTTTGAAAGCTGTTATCGATCAGAAACAACGAGAGAGAGAAGAGAAGTTTGATACTTAAACTACCATATCACCAGAGAAATACGACCAAGTGATCTTGTTGACGAAGTGAGGATTGAAAAACACCCCAGTTATAAGCTAAGTTTCTGACCAATTTATTTGATCCGTATTCAGAGACTTGAATCCGGTTCCCTACCAAAGGGAAATGTAAGTCAAATGTATATAAACGGTTACATGAGATCAACAGAGAGTAAATCCGATAAAGCTTGCTGCAAAAATTAAATAGACATAAATTAAGTGAGCTCCATTATACACATTCCAAGTTTCTAAAATATGTTGCAACATGTCAGCAAAGGCTTTCACCAATTTATTTAGTATTTGTATTAATCGATTGTTTATGGCAATAATATGAAAGATTACATCTATTATACCTATACACATAATTCATATATAGGCAGGCAGATAAGTATAAACCTGTGGTATTTACTTGTATACGTTGTATGATATTCCAATTTGTTTAAAGTGAATGTGTATTAGACTCTGTGAATCTTGTAATCACCGAGAAACAGCATGAATTATTGAGGGGAAAATCTTGTTTATCAAATTTACTTTAGACTCTTGAGAAAACTAATGAATATGAAGGAAAGTGTGTCGACATTTTCTACTTTGATTTTAGTTTAGCGTTCGATACTGTTCAGCATTATTGAATTTTAAAAGTGAAGACAATTGAATTAAGCAAAACACATTTAAATGCTGTTCAAATTTGTCTGGAGAAAAGATTTATGAAAGTAAATCTTGGTAATGCCCTACTAGTCGAGAACAATGTATTGGCAAGACATTTTATATCATCTGTTTTCATTGATATATTGTTGCTACTTTCTAGATGAGATCTACTGTAAAAATATATAATAATATAGAAATGTGTGGTTTAAAATATAATGGACCAAGAATGTTAGGCTGTTAGAAATTTGAGACAGAAGATTGAGATTGAGATTGAGATTGTTCGTTGCAGTGTTGTGTAAAATAAGGTTGCTTTAACTTTACTACCGAATTTAAAGCTATTTCAGGGAGAAAGAGTAATTATGCAGTCAGGAATTGAAAGGATGTTACATCGTTTTTTAGTTGGGAAGATGATGTAGTCGGGTGGATGAAAAAAGTGAAATTGGTAGCTAAGCAACAAAAACTGCAATACCTTACTAGTTTCATTCTACTTTTTCTGCACGGAGATGCGCTTGCTCTCTACCTTGTGATGAGTAATTAAGACTAGTGTCAACGTTCACCGAAGGGTCTTTTAAAGAATATAACAAGCTGAAATGATTCAGATGGACTGGAGAATCGGTGGATGTTTACGTCAATACGATCAAAAGATTGGCTGTACAAGCAGTATACCTAGGGAGAAGAATGGGTCATACAGCCAAAAGTGCGTTCATTACGGGATTCCAAGACAACGTATCGGTGGCACTGTAAAAGTTACTTTACGTAGAGAGAATGGACGTCGGCAAACTGATACCGACTGCACGGCTTTTAATCAATAATATAATTCGAGGGACTTAGACGGTGGCAGCAGGTGCACAAAGTACTACACTTAGAACTGATGGTCTAAATAAATCATTAAGCATTCATTGCTTTAGATGTCGAGGACAGCATTTAAGTAAAGATTGTACCAAGCCACTTAGATCCAAAGTAAAGTGCTTTGATTGTTCTCGAGCTCAGGGAAACGATCAGGGGTGCGCCAGGACCTTCCCCGGCAACAGAATAAAAGTTGGAGTACGGCAATCTTCATATGATATAAGTAACAGTGAATGACGGCACTTGTCGATACCGGATGCATAACCACTGTACTAAACTCCAAATTTGTGAATAGGTGAGGCAGGAGTGGCACTGTGAAAGAAGTTGATGGAAGGAACGTAAAATGTAAGGGAGCTCGGTAAGTGGAAATATAAGAATGCGAAGTACGAATAAAAGTTGAAATTGATTATAATAGATTACATGATAAACAGGATCGACGTCATAATCGGAATGAATGTAATCAATGAAATGAGAAGTGTGGATATAACAAAACTGAGGTGAAGTTTTGAGACGTACACTATGCTGAAAGCTGCCCATCAGCCGAACGTTTGCAAAATCGAGGACACAGATTTTGATGGATATAAATGGACGGTGAGATAGAAATGGATAGGAAGACCTCCGGTGTAACAGAACAAAGTAAAGTAGTACAATAATTATTTGGAAGGTGAGAAACACTCAGAGTTTGAGAAGGAAGGGGAAAGATGGATAGCGTACGGTATTCTCTTACCTAGGACGGATGAATGAAAAAGGTGTGTTACGATTGATGGCAGTGTTGCAGGCCACAAAAGATAAAATCATGCCAGCATTAGACTTTCGAGGAATTGAACCGTTCTGTGGCGTGTCATACGGATAGTGACATAATAGATGTGTGTGTTATGACAAGATGAGAAAGTCGAGGCGGTTGGCAAGAGGAGTGCAATTGTGGAACTAAGTCTGACTACTTGCAGCTACATGTGGCAAATGAACTATGTCAGTATCAGCTATTCTGCTATGAAGAGAATAACTTACTGCCTGAGACAGTTAGGATTCTGATGATGTTACACCAAAGATTATAGTACCCGTTCTAATTACTCTTTTAATGAATGGAAATAAGACAAAAATGGCCACTGGTTCCTACATTGATGACATAATGGTTGATTAGACAAAGATATCCACATGGGAATTTGTGGAACGGATTTCGGCTTAAAGCAAAGCCGCCAGAATACCTAAACAAACAAGCGGCATTGGATTTTAAGCTGATAAATAGTAAGATACGTTAGCTGATGTTTAGAAGGACCAACGAGATTTCGGAGATAACAGAAGACATAAGTAGATGGCAGTTGTTCATTATCTTAGGCAAATTGTTCGTGCACTATCTAGTTTCTGCATGGCTACGACTGGCATGCAGTTATGCGAAAATAAAAGCAAGTGGGAAGGCAAAGTGTATGGCAAAACCGTCAAAGTAGCACACACGATTCTATCTGATGTAGAAAAAGAGGACTATGTTACTGAAGCTTAGCACATACCTGAAACAAACATATGAGTGGTGTGATGTTATGCAAGCAATCTTGCAACAAGCGTGGTTGTGCAGATTGGTGGTTAGGTGATGGAAGATACAGCATGGCTGGGAAAAAGAATGACTATAATCACATAAACGTCAAATTAGATGCTGTTCTGAAAGGCATGAATTTAGCTATAAAATGGGGATTGAGAGAGAAAGAGAGAGAGAGAGAGAGAGAGAGAAAGGACTGAATCAGCCACTGTACCAAGTTGGCTGAACTCGATAGTAGAAAAGAGCGGAGGAATTCTTAGAAAGGGTGCTGGAGAAATGATAGTAAAGCGATGATTGGAAATAATTGGCGAGTTTATATTCGAATTTGGACTGTGAATAATGGCAGTGGTTGTGCCTTCAGAGTGAAACAAAGCAGATGCGCTAACCCAAATCAACTAACAGTGGTTTCTTGAGAAGCAAAGTGCCCCGCTATTCTGTCTAGGAACCTGAAAACTAGAAGAATTGCATGGCATACAGCACATGAGAGTGGATAGAACATTATATTTAGTGCGGAAAGTTGATCCACTTATAAAACGGGAGGAAATACAGTAGGTGCTCAAGAATTGTGTTCGATCTTAATCAATCGATGCTGCTCTAAATTTACATATTCTTAGTTAAATTAAAACGGCAAACAATTGTATACTATTAGCTTTTGATTATAACACACTATCGTGGGACATATACTTGCCAATGATTGATAGTGGACCTGGGAAACTAGCAATATACGGAGTCGGCAACTTCGAGGTTCAGAAATAGAAGTGATCATGAACAATGGTACCGTTTTTGACTCAGAACTTGTCCAGTCGATACTAAGAAATGGAAGATTAGAAAATATTACAGGGCAGTCTATAGGGCTGGGGGAAATGGAATAGTGGTGCGAGATCATCGGACAGTGAAAGCAATAACTGAGAGAAGAGGAATATCACCTGAAGATACCTCATTCTGGTACAACATGGCATCCAAGGGTAGACAGACAGAGGAGACAGTGTCGCATAGATTAATTTTTAATAATGAATTAAGGAATTCAAAAGATACATCCCCAGAAATCGATTAATAGGAGAGTAGGTTTGGGTGAAGCCACCGAATGCACGATGTATCACGCAATGGAAAAGAATAATAATTAATGCAGTGTAATCCCCTAAAATCTTGAGCGTCGATGGGATGCCATGGCACATTTTACATTTACGGTGCGTGGTTTGTGTAAACTATGGAGATGTAAGCGCCGAACATAAGGACAATGAAGGTGAGGCAGTCGCAATGCAAATACTCCTTGATAGAACGTAATTTCGACACGGTATTATGTGATGTAAAATGATCTTTAATGATCATGGGTCGTGTGCTTTGAAATACAAAATAGGATTTAATGTTGCATACTGTAAATATGTTTCGAGTTTTGAAGTGTGTTGACCGTTTCGCATGGTGAACACTCGTTTCTAGCGGAAAAAGAACTTATGCTCGCGGTTTCGGTTTTTTATAGGCAGCATTAATTTGCATATGAGGAAGCACAACTACTTTAAGAAGGAACGAATGGGGGAAGACAGGCAATTATAAATTTAACAGGTTAGAGAGAATATTGAGATTGAGATTGCGATTGTTCGTTGCTGTGTTCTGTAAGATAAGTTGCTTTACATCCATTATCGGATTATGAAATGTTTGCTGCTAATTTGTTTGTTAGTTCGTTTGTTTGTTTGTTTAGTGAGTTAGACGTCTGCATACAGCTCAATAAGATCCTACCTAAGGATGGTTCAGTCTTCAGAGAGTCCTCTCTATTTATCGCAGCTATTAGTTATTTTTATCTCATACACCATGAGAAGCAATGTTCAGCTGTTGCATGCGAAGTCAGGAAAAGTTTTTACCAGAACGCACGAAAGAATACTGCAGGGGCAACGTTACCGTTTTCCTTCTATTGATTTGCGGCACCTCTTTGCTTGATATACTCAAAAGCATGACCGACCAGATTACTAATGGATCTTGACACTGATGGCTCCTGGAATTTTACCAGAGATGTGTTACTCGAGTTACAGCTCTATTCACGCTTGGTGGAAAACCTTATGCGACATGAATGCCCTTGTTACGAACCACAGTTTCAGACAGCAGTTCTTATTCACTACCATGTTGCCATCGCTCTTGTTACGAGGAGACCTTTAAAGCTGTCGACCGCTTATTTATATGAATAAACTCCCGTTTTAAACACTTAAACCTCCTATATAAGAATGTAATTGATTAGTAAAATGTAACGTTAAAACTGAAAACATTACAGACAAGACAGACATATCCTACAATATTAACTCACTTTTGGCCTCACATCTAGGAGAATGCATATATTTCTACTGTTTGATATTGAGGCAGATTTAGAGAGATTTCAGAGAGAATATACATTGTCATGGAGTTCAGATATTCAGAAATAACAAATGTGGGAAGAAAAACACGAAACATAAGTATCACTTATGAGGCTAGGTAAACTACGTTGTTTGAAGGCTACACGGAACGCACGTGTTTAAAAGTAGGCTCTAAAATAATTCAGGGTCAACTCTGTCTTTATCTGTCAAATAATAAAATTGAGATAATAAAATTAACAAACTGTATTTTGGGTACAAACGTCTTGCGTTTATTGTTGATAATTAACAAAGATCTGACCAGTAAGACTCCTAATGTTGTTTAATCTCAAGTAAGTTTTCATCTCTTCAAGCATTTGAATGGCAGGACTTTTTGTGTTTCGCAGCTGAAATCTTCCCACCGGATACAGCACCACCCCATCATAATACATAATCACCTCGGTTTTTATTCATCGACTGACTTTCTGAAGTGGAAGACCCATCCGTCAGGAGGTTCTTATGTAGCACTAGTGTTATCTGCCAATAAATGCTAACAAGCGAAGTACACTTTTCAGCAACCATCAGCATCAACAACTGATTTCTGATAGTATTGCATTGTAAAATCATACTAACTAACATTATGATACTGCATATATGTTTCACCTCCCTTCTTTCAGCGTCCCAAATTCACCATTCCTTCCAGTTTGTATTATCTCTTTCCACTCATGTTCAATAAAATGTTTTTTTTCTGCTGTTTCCTGAAGATCTTTAATCAGTTTTCTCAATTCTAAGTTTTTACAGTAAAGGCGACGTAGAAGTGGGTTTATTTTGTCCGCATTTCCTCTTGCCACAATAGTTAAATGATGGAATTCGACCTTACATCATTTATCTTGATACTCCTGTAACAACTCCTCATATTTCATCTCTTTTTAATTTTTTTCCAGCACCTTAGTTTTCTTCCAAATGTACTCTTAGTTCCAGTATTATTCTTTTTTCTTATCTTCACACCATACGACAATATCCGGTCGTTGTCCGGATGATATAAACGGGAAAATCAAGAACATTTTCAGATGAACACTTAATCTATATTACAGTCGTTAGATGAGTACTCAGACGACTTTTAGTGTATTTTTTGTGGAATTACATTTTCTTTATTTGTTTAATCTTGAGTAATTCCCCATCATCAAATTGTTGTATTTTTGCTTGTTTTGTTCTTCAATTATTGCAAGCACCTGATTTTGAGGCCACGTATATCGTCCTGTTCCTGAAGTGCTCAACCTGAGACGTGGGTTTATATAGTTATCTATAAACATACTGTTTTGCTGTATCACATGTATTTACTGAGGATAGATTAGTACCCAACCACAGCCGGGGTTGCATCTACAATCATATAGCTGAAAGTCCGCGATTCTAATCACTTAACTACACATGAATATGCTTCTCAACACTTTGTTGGTGAAGTTAGTACTTACTTAATAGTGACCTATTCATTCATCATTCATGTGTTGATCTATTTTCCAATTTATACTCTATAATTTGATTGTCAGCGTGTGTCTTGGTACATAACAAAGACGTGACCGTCGTTTATATATTATTCACTTTACAAATGCGGCAAACTTGTTGATCATACAACCTGTATATTTATGGTTTCTAATCTTATTGTATTTAAGATTTCTGTAATTTTAATGAGTGTTGTTTTATAAGCATGCACAAACATTTACGGATCTCAGTGCATTGTCGTTTGTCTGATCAGAAACTTTATTCAACAGAAAATGTAATATATTTCATTCAACTTGTTAAGAGTGGCTTTCTTGATTGTCGTGTTATTGTTTCAGTCCAGTCTGTGATACCAACTCCTCAACTATAAAACCTTCCTAACATTCAATATCCATAAAAAGAAGCCATTAAATTGGCCAGAAATGTCCTCTCTCTCAGGCAGGTGTGGTTTTTTAAAAAGAGCTAAAGATGTAAATACAGTATTTATAACTTAGCTAAGTTAAAATATTTTTCATTTTTCTGTTCCTTGTTTTTGAATTATTCATGCTCTAAATTTTGTGATTTTTCACTTTTATTCAAATTATATTTTCGTTCATATATTTCCTTCTTTTACATATTTTTTTCTTTTTACTTCTATTCTGTAACATGTCCAGGCTGGTGGATTTTCCGTGTCTCTGGTCATTTCCATGTCTGATTTCAGTCACACTTAACTGATTCAACCATGAAATAAGTTAAAAAAAGAATTCTCTAGCAAGTGATGTAAAAAAATAACCTTACCACCCACTCTCCAACAATAAAACCGGCCTGTCCCTCAATATCTACAAAAAGACACCATTGAATTGGTCAGATATTTCTTCTCCCAGGGCGAGTGTGGTTTTTAAACGGGCCAAATATACAAATCAGTCATTTTTCTTCCTTCTGTTCTTTGTTGTTAAAATAATAATGCCTTCAATCTTGTTATTTTTTAATTCAATTTTAATTATATTTTCAGTTATATATTTGTTTCTATTACGTGTTTTCAATTTGTTTCTTCTATTCTGTAACATGGAAAACTGGTGGATTCTGTGGTGTCTCTAGTCATTTCCATGTCTGATTTAAGGCACAAATAAATGTTGGAAGAAAAGTACAAAAAAAATTATCCAGCTAGTGAAGTTGAACAAAATGGATCCCCCAGCAACCACTCTTCAACTATTCAACTATAAAAACTGCCCGCCCCTCAGTATCTATAAACAGACGCCATTAGATTGGTAAGATATTTCATCTCTTCCGGGCGTGAGTGGGTCTTAAACAGTGCCAAGGACGCACATCCGGGATTTATAACTTAGCTAAATTAAAATATTTTTCTGTTTCTTGTTTTTAAATTATTCATTCAATAACCTTACTCTTCATATATTTATTTTATGTATTTTATATCTTGTCTACTATTCTGTGATATCATAGCTTAGATTTTTTATAGGACTTATACAAAAATAGATTAGCCCTCTCGGTCACCTTACTGCCCGGTTAAATGTCTTCATAGTAAATATTACTTATAAGAGGGGAACGCATCTTCAATTGTCTGTTATCTCCGTAAGTAGACGCGTAAACTTATATATATATATATATATATATATATATATATATATATATATATATATAAAATAAAATATAGTAACACGAAATTACATAATCATAGATGCAATACTTTATTTCAATCTTGTAGTATTGTCAAGCATCCAAGTTAGATGATTACATTTTGGAAACTGAAAAAAGGGAAATTCACACTCTACAATTCAAATATAATTAGAGATAGAGGGAGTGACAACATATCTAATACATATTTAGAGAGAGGGGGAAATTTGAAGCATATTTAATCTATAATTTCATAGGGGGATTACATGATTTACGACGGAGAGGGAAGAAAAAGCCATATATATGAAGTGAAATTGGGAAATTGTAAAGAGGCAGGGAGGGTATTCAATGTATCTCAAGAAATCAGATCAGCGTGTCAAGAATCACCAGCCCTAAACCCGCCTCTACCCATTGGAAAGTGACATTTACTGTCTGGCGACTAAAGAAGTATCTTGGGGTGAGGAGGGACAGAAGAAAAGGAAAGATTTGAAAACAGACACCAGACATCCAAGGTCAGAGACCATATCCCATATATACACATACACAGGCATGTATACATACGTACATACACACACATATATACTAACATACACACATATATATATATATATGTATACATATATATATATATTTATATATATATATATATATATATACCCGCACACACACATACATATATACATATATATATATATATATATATATATATATATATATATATATATATATATATACATCTACAGAAACACACACAAGTATATATATGCAGTGCACATCCATCCACAAATAAAGCAATTTAATTCACGTGTTTTTAACGTGTTTTCTGAAGAAAACAATCGTAAAACCATACTATTTCAAGTAAATTATTTGATTATATGACAATAATAAACTCTACGAAATGAACTGGTAACATTATCACAATATCTCAAATTACCTATTAAAATAAATCATCAGATTATATAATAACAACAATATTAATACTAATACTAATCTTAATAATACTATATGATATGATATTCCACTCACACAGACACACATATATATGTGTGTGTGTGTGTTGTGTGTGTATGTATATGGAGTTTTATTTTAATACTTGCGAAGGCTCTGAAATACCTGACTAATACACGGGTACAAGATTACCCTTCTTGATGGGATGGACCCGTGTAATTTGTCAGATTTTTTTATCTAGAAGAAAGGAAACTCTGATATAAAAATTCTGCTACTGACTACCAACGTCTTGGCAGCAAACAGTTATGGGAGGGGGCCTCATTATTCCTGATCGACAACTTTCCTCAAGCTGGAGTCTTGAACCAAATATCCGTATTGCACTCCTTCTTTGTCTATTAGTCAAGCGCAGAGGTACTAGCACAGGAACACATCAAAGACACCCAATGTTTTGCCTTGTTTCCTGACTAGGACACTTAACACCGTTTCTCTTTCTCTCTATCTGGGAAACTTAGGGACAGTTATTTTGTAAGTAAGTTTATTATGTCTAGTCCTGCTCGCTCTTGTTCAGGCAGATTGAGGGTACAGGTTAGACAGCTTGTCCTACTACTGTTCCCGACTGGTAGTGCAGGGGTCCAAATTCTTAGCTAACGAAACACGGCTGTCCCATCAACAGTTGTATAATGTCGCGGATAAATGTACGTGCCATGTTGCGCATGGAATGGGACTCTACCGTTATCCCCGATTGGCTTTCCCGAGGACACAACCCCCATGGATTTATCCCGACTAATTTCCTTGATGTGTGAGCTTCTTGGAACCAAACAAGCACCCACTTTGCTCTACCTATTCTATCTGAAACAAAAATGACAATACAAGGAAAAAGAAACAAGTCTGAACTAGACACCTACCAAAAAATATCTTCGCTCTCGCCCCCCCCCCCCTCGCGCGTTGAGGTTAGCATTCACAAGTATTCGTGGGCTTAGAACCAACATAAATGACGATGAAACCTTTCTCCTAGTAAACTCTCCGGATATTCTCGCACTAAGTGAAACAAACCACCATCCTCAATCTCCCCACACCATTTTAACATGACTGAATACCTCCCACTACAGTAAAGACTCTGACAAACATATGCACGGGTGCGGATTTTATGTTCGAAACACACTCCTCTTGGCTAGAAACCGTAGGCTTGAATCAGATGATCAATCCTACGTGTGCTTTTGATTCATCTAACAGCACAGTGTTAGTTACTTATATTTATTATACCGTTTTCTTTTGACCGAGGACCGTACTCCGCTTAACCCTGTCTCTAAAAGCATAGATACAGCACTCTCACTAAACCCGAGTGCCCAAATACATGTTCTCGAGAATTTTAATGCACATCACCATGACTGGTTTAAATTCACGCACTCCCATTCACAGACTGTCACCTACCTGACCGGCGTTCTAGATTGTGTGGACCAGCAAACCTCACTTCGCGACTTGTTCTTGACTTTACTGCTGGAGTATTATGTGACGAATGCCAATAGCCCGCTCGGGAACGCAGATCACTTGTGGTAATGATTGGCATCACCTTAAAATCTCGCCCTGAAAATTAAAATCTCGTCTGCTGCACAAAGCGGCGAGATACTACAAGCAGGCTATTTTTGAGTTCATCAGAAATCACATAAGAGACGCCTCTTGGAGTGAGACCTTTTCTCTCACAGCTAATCAGTGTGCACATTAGTTAACTGAATGGATAAAATCAGGCAGTGCAGCACATGTTACCATGCAGAAATACTACAGTAACCCCACTCTTAACATTGGTTCACCTCGAACTGTGCAGTTTCTATTGCAAAGAAGCAGCAATCATTCCAACATTACAGTCGCTATAAGTCAACTACGAATAGCGTAAATAAAAGATAGTAAGAATGTAGAAAGTGAAGGAAAAAGAAAATATACAGAGATGACTAAAAACGCATTTAGTCGCAAAAACTAGATACTCGTGAATTTTGGAAAATCTTCAATAATGTGCCGAACAATGGGCAATCAGAAATTCCCCCGCTATCCAACAACAATTATGTCGTTTACACGGCAACTGACAAGAGTGAATTACTTGCCAAGCGTTTCGCCTTAAACTCTACGTTGGACTCCGCAAACCACTCACTTCCTAATTTCTCATTGCGGACTGAAGCAATACTTGATGATCTGGTCATCATCCCATTTCATGTTCGGGGATCATGACAAACCTTGACACCTCCAAAGCTTGTGGCTTAATCTTATACCAGTAATATTAATACAGAAATGTTCTGCTGAACTATCTCTTGTACTTACCAAGCTCTACAGCAAATGCCCTGCCGAATCTGCTTCTCTTATAGCTGGAAAATTGCCTCTGTGGTACCAGTCTTCAATAATTCTTGAGATAGAACTGCTCCTAAGAATATTCGCTCCATCAGTCTACTCCCGTTCTTCATAAAATCTTTGAATCTTTAATCAATCTAGCGATAGTCCAGCACCTTGTTAATGCTAAACTTCTTTCTGCCCATCACTATGGATTTAGACAATCACAGTCTACTACGGATATCCTAACGACCATCTCTGAACGCATATACAATACACTAGACTACATAGGTACATGTAGGGCGGTAACGCTTGATATATCAAAAGCCTTTGACAAGGTCTGGCATAAAGGTTCTATCATAAAAATGAATTCATATGGTATTACTGGACGAATATTTAACATAATTAGACTATTTTAACTCGAAGAGAGATTCAGGTTGTCTTCGATGGGCGTTAATCCGAACAACATGACATAAATGCAAGTGTATCCCAGGGATAGATACTTAGACCTTTATTGTTTTTTATTTTCATGAACAACCTCCCAAATGACATTGTGTCTGAGATGGGTATATTTGTTGACGACACCACGCTTTACACTCGTCATGTTTGGAAAGCGGATGCACACATATCTGAGATAATGGCTGAATCCTTAGAAAGTGACTTCCATTCTGTAGTTGAATAGGGTCGTGCATGAAGGTAACATTTAATGCTGCGAAGACAAAGCTCTTTTATTTCAACAACTACAAGAGACCTATTAAATCACCGACTGCCATGACAAATAACACCCTACCTGAGAGTCCAACGTTCAAACTCTTGGGTCTAAGATCCACAGATAACATGAATTTGAAAAAAAAAATAGATAGAAGACATTGCCAAGGATGCTGCAAAGAATTGGGTGCTATAAAACTTCTTAGACCGGACAGTATCCCATATCTCTACAAAGAAACTTTCCGCCGATGCATGGAATATTGTTGTCACATCTGGGCTCGTACACCATCTACTAGTCTCTCCCAATTAGACAAGGTCTAAAACGAGTCTCTAATCTAATAAGTTATTCACTATAAACCAAGCCCTATCCCTAGTCCTACTGCCGCAATGGTGCATCCTTGTGCTTTTTTACATATACTTCAATGAAATGTGGTCTGATGAAGTTGCTGCTTTGGTGCCCCTTCGACGTAAATACACCTGACGAACCCGACAATCAGCTAGATCTCATCCATTCACGGTGTAGGTCTCCAGATGCCGGAGAGCCTTATACTCCAATAGCTTCTTCCTCGTGCTGCCGGTCTTTAGAACTCCTTTCCTGCTATCTTTTTCCCCTAACTGTACTGACATGCAGAAATTTCAAACTAATGTGAACACGCATCTCGCTGCAGAGCTCCCAATTTAGAGTGCCCTTCAAAACTTTCACACTAATTCTCAGTATCCTTTTACATCTACAGTGGCAAGTTTACTGGTTTGGGGTCAACTATGTTAACAAAAAAATACATTACGGCAACGTATATATTTTGTTAACATCGTTCACACCAAACAAGTCAGGTTTCCACTGTATAATGCTAATAACACAATCGGTGTAAATTGGTAAGACGATTATTACATTGGAATTCTGAATTTTTTTCGTCCAATCTTTTCACTCACTATATTTTACATCATCATATTACGTGGAATGGATTGCAAGTCCACACGTGAGATCCAGATAAAAGCACTAAATCTTCACAGCAGAATATATAAAACACACGACACAAGATGATATTCGATTTAACTATTTTATCTACCAGTTTAATTCTCGTTTCTACGTGTCTTTATATGTAAACATCAGCACATATTTTTCTGTTCCATTTTCCGTCTATTCTCCTTAATTTTCTTGAATCCTTGTGATGTTTTCTTTCACGCGAAATAAATTCAATTGCAATCTGAATATAATTCAATTACAAACACAAGGTCGGTTTACGTCCAGAATTTTTTCTACGTCGAAATTTTTCTCATCACTTTTTTCCCCTTCATAACAATTAGAATTATTTTCATCTTCCGTTTTAGAAGTTGTATTTTTGTTCGTTTTGTTATTGGCTTTAATTTGTTTTCTTCATTTCATTTTAGATATATTGACTTTTCGTTTTCGGCGAGTCGCTGTCCGCAATTGTTACCGGATATATTCATCTTTTTTATGCGCATAAACGATGAATAAACGTCACCTTTACGCACTGTTTCTCAGATTCGGTGAGTCCTGTTCACTTGCTTTTGTCGATTCCATATTCCTACTATCCGGGCAATATTGACAATGCGCATTACTGCCTTCATATGATTTTAAGTGAATTGAAAGCAGCCGAGTCAAACGGTGTGTGTTGTTTGTTGGTGAGCCACAGCGGCGACAAGCAGGGGTTGTCTTTTATTGCTGCACCCGACGGTTAGTGCAGAGAATTGTACGTATTGTATGATGGTGACTAGAGTATAGGTCGGGGGAAATCTATGATGTTTCGATCGAGAAGAATTTATGAGAATATTAAAAAAAAAATCTGCACTCGCTGGGGTTTATCATTTATGAAATATGTATATATCTCAGTTATACCGATAATGAACCGATGATTCAATATATACATACACACATATACTTACCTACACACACAGAGACACACACACACACACACACATATATATATATATATATATATATATATGTGTGTGTGTTAATATGTAAGTTGATCTACTTATTTCAAAGACAAATGGACTCACCCAGACACAATAAATCAGTGTTGTGGCCTTTTAGACCGGTAATACTCAATACAAACACAGTTGTATAATTAACAAATGTATAATTAATAAAAGTATAATTAACAAAAGTACGCGTTATTATTCTGGGACCATAACTGCAACCAAGAGATGCCACGACGTTTAGTCATATCGATATTTACTGTGTCTGGGTAAGTCCATTTATTCTTGAAATAGTATGATCAGCTAAAATAATAACAATATATAGTAGTAAATTAGTATGAAAACAAATATGGTCAGTAAGCTACACAGAGGCGTCCATGTTTAATTCCTGCAAGAAACCATCAAGCTAAATCCGCGAATTTATTGTATTCGATGGCTTTTATACCTAAGTAGTCTTTAATTGGACCGACTTAAAAATTAGGCGTACTAAAACGAATTGTTTAAGTGATTTAATTTGAAAGACTTCCATAAGTTCAGTCAATTATCTCAGTCAGTAACGACTAACACTGCAGACCGACTACCTTACAGTTAATTATTTGTTACAAATTGTGTAACATTGATCTATTGCCCTTTGCATAAACCCTGGATTTTTGGCTCAGATCAGAGTGCAGTATATGTTCCTATGGATGCTACATTCTTTAGCCCGGTACCGTCTTGGCTTTCTGGCCTTGATTCCGCCGATCTGAGGTATTGTCCTGTGCAGTGCTAGGAGGTCCATCCTTCAAAGCTTTGCCTTCCTATTTTTTGAGAAGAGGTTACTTTATTGCTAATTGTGTGAGGCGCCGCTACCGGGGAATTCCGACGGGGTTGCCCAGGCATCTTTTTGGAGGCCAATGCTTGATTTTGTTAGTTTTCAGAATAGAATTTACGTTGATTTTTTTAAATTTTCGATGTTTTATTTAGTGTATTATCTTTTATCATATACTTACTCTTTTCTCGGTACTTTTGCAGTTTAAGGACCGTGATGATATTGACGTTATTATTTAGAAACTAATTATACATTAAAGAAAAACAATATTTAACACTGATGATTTGTTTATTACAAAATATAGCCTAACCGGTTCAATATACCCCAAAATATAATAACTAATTCAAATTGTTCTTTAAAAATGGAATTTTTCTTCAACAACATTGAAATATATTTTCCGACGTATGTACTAGTTCGGCGTTTCACGTGTACTATGGAACTTAGTTTTAAAAAACAAACTTCAAGAACCTTAACATTTAGAGTTGTTTAAAATGGCGAGCTAAGCCGACAATATTTTTCCCGACGCTAAAATATAAATAATCTTGTACCAAACTTTGTAAACACACATCTTATTTTAAAAATAATTGCAAATTCTAAATGTTATTATTTTTTATTTCCCTCCTACAGCGATAAAATGTAACACAAGGCCGTAAGTGGGATTGAAAACCAGCGCCCTTACAGAAGAGCTGTCTGGCGTACAAAAATGGTTGGGTAGCCCCGTCGGCGTTCCCTGGAAGGGGCTCCTCAGGCGATTAGAAATAAACTAAGTCTCTCAAAACGTGAGTAGGCAAATCCTGGGAGAGTGGACCTCCTAGGACTGCACAGTACAATCCTAAGCCCGGGGGAATGAAAGCCCGAAGACGAAGACAGTACCGGTCTAACGAGGGTAGCATCCATCGGAACAGATACCAAACTCTGATCTCAGCCAAAAGGCCGAGAAAGAAATAAAAAATATTATCGTTATGAAGAAAATCAACTATATTAGCAAGTTTGAAGTGTCAACGCTCAGCTGACAAGATCTTGTCCGACTTAAATAGAAATAGCCGCGTTACTGATTATTGCAACGAAAACACAGGAATATTTTTCTTATAAAGTTTTGTTTATTTTTATCTCATATTAAATTATTTTAACGCTAATCTGTAATTAAAGTTAAATATTCAAAAAAATGAGTTGTAAATAAAAAAAAACGTGTGCGTGTGTTTGCTACACAGAGAGAGATTGGGAGATAGAGGGATAAAGAGAGATAGGGAAGAAGAGGAAGACCAAAGCTTCGTTCCCACTAAGCAAAATAAATAAGTGGATTCATTTGTAAGCAATTTGCAATTTCACATCGCAGCTCATTGATAAGAAGTGAGACTGAATACCTCAAGGTTCCGGTTTCGATTCCAGTCGCGGTTCATTTTTTGTTTATGTATGTATTATTTAGTTGTATAGATGTGCTCTTATGTATTTCTGACGTTTACAAAAATTATCTACCACATTGTGATAGAGAATACCCTCCTTATATTATAAGTAGATTGATATGTAAACTGTAACTATTCATTTGTTTTGTAAATATTTTTGGTGTATACTTTTTTAATTTCTTGTACCTTCTCGCTTTCCTCGTCGCGCGGAGGGGTGTCGTTTCGATGTCGTCTAGTTTCTCGTACCTTCTTTCGTCGGTGTCGTCTAGTGGTTGTGTTCTCCCTTCGTTTCTGTACTGCCGTGAACATTGCCGTTCGCGGTGTCTACAACAAAACCTTCATGCCCGATTCACGAGACAAACAATCTTTTAAACTTTTAATTTTGTTTATTTCAGGCGTCAGTCTACCGACGATGGAGATGCTTCACTAACGCTGAGGGAGAGACCAAATTCCTACTTTATCGTAGTTAATTCCTATCTTAAGTCCTTAGCCATTCGAGGAGGGGGGGGAATAAGGAATCTCATGCCTGTATTCTCTTAGGGAAATAAATTCCCATTTTTTATTTAAAGACCACATAGAGAAACTGTCTGTTCGGCTCGCTTCCAAAAAATGTCGGCCCCAAAACTAGGCTGCACTCTGTAGCGAGTAGTATTAACACAGCCGTCATTTTCGCTTTTAAAGGTCCATCACTTTCAGACAGCTGCCTTCAAATAGAATTAATCTCTAGCTGATTTACCGAGTTGTTGACAACTGCCATGTGGTCTAAGCCGTTGAAATTTTAATTTTAAATATAATTCGTGTTTCATGATTACAGTCCGGTTACTGGGGTAAATTGTTCTTCTCTACGCTAACGATTAACGTAAGGATGAAACGTATACGTATGTAGATGAACCAACTATTTATAATTATATATATATATATATATATATATATATATATTATGCAAACATTGTAAAAATAACAGAATTTGTCTGTTTCAATCTATCTTTTTTTTCAATTTTTCTAATGGTCTTTTTTGTATTACAATCAATAAAAATTAATAATGTTCCATAGGTTTCACGAACGTTTTCAACTAATCGTCTTTAATAAAATTCTCTTCTTTCTCCAGCTTTTTTGTTCATTTGCTTTTGACACATGAAGATGATTCGACGTGTCTCAAGTGAATGATTAGAAGAAGAAGAAAAAAGAAGGAGAGGAGGTGGAAAGAGAAAAGAAAAAGAGGAAATAGAAGGAACGGAGAATATCTTTACCTACCAAACAACATAGGTTTACCTACCAAACAACATAGGTTTGTACAAGAGAACGTGATGATAGCTTAAGAGTATGGAAAGACTTAGGAGTGATTAGACAATCCAAACAACACCGGAACAGAACAGGTAGTTCTAGAAAATTGAGAAGACTCGCATTCATTCAGACTCAAGTCAGTATAATATAATAATGTCTGGTAACAACGGAACTCTAATTAAATGGCAATACTACTACTACTACTACTACTACTACTACTACTACTAATAATAATAATAATAAAATAATAAGAAGAAGAAGAAAAAGAAGAGGAAGAAGAAGAAGAGAAGAGGAAGAAGAAGAACGAGAATAATAATAAAAATAATAATAATAATAATAATAATAATAATAATAAGAAGAAGACGAAGAAAAAGAAGAACGAGAATAATAATAATAATAATAATAATAATAATAATAATAATAATAATAATAATAAGAAGAAGAAGAAGAAGAAGAAGAAGAAGGAGAAAAAGAAGAAGAAGAATATGAGTTAGGGATGATCGAAAATACCGAAGAGGGAAAAGCATTAACAATACGTTCACTGCAACTGGCTTCTTGCCATATGAATCTGATAGGAAACCAACGGTCGTTACTAGCAAGAAATCAAGGGTAAAATGATTTCCAACGGTTAGTGTAAGAGGCGGAGAGTGCTGGAAATCTGCGGATATATGCCACTCCAGAGACTCCAGAGAACACCATCGATTTTTAGCAGTGAAGACTCACTGCTAATAACTAGTGTGACAATTTCCGAGTGAGTAAAGAGTCTTGGAATTTTGAAGTCGCTTATTTTCATTTGAGGCGAAATCACCGTATAAGATGATAGATATTGATAGAGTTTTATATGGTTCGGTTCGAAATTGCCAAAATGTTACCTACTACAAGAAAGATCCCGGTGAAGAACAGAGAAGACAACGGTAGGAACTTCATGAACAGGACGTAAACCGATATGAGGACGACAGCCCGAAACATAAATAATAACAATATCTCATCCCCGAAAGACCATCTATTATTAATTTAAGCGTAAAAAATCCCTTTTTTATTTATACTTTATATAGATTTATATTATCAAGTTGATTTTTGACTACTACTTGTACTTCTACTACTAAAAATAATAATAATAATAAAATAATTATAATTGTTTTATTATTCAAGTAGTAGTAGTGATATACACCCAAGTTGTAGCTAACGACGAACAAACACCAACGAACTCTGTTTATTATTTGACCGTTTTCATTTAGTAAATATCGTTCGTCTATATCTGTGACAATTTTGGAACCGACCCTTTCAATTTGAGGTCGATTATATGTGTGAGTTGCATGTAGTGTCAGTCTGTCCGATCGACTGAATTTGTCTACAATCCTCTGCCTCTCGACGTGTTGTGGTGCGGTTGTTCGCTCGTTATTCATTTACTTTTTGATGAACAAAGCATAGGCATGGCTCGCGTGAATTCTGGATGCCCGTATGCTCCTGACTCATTCCACTTGATTTTCTCTAAGCACATTTGACACTCAGATCAGACATCATTTTTTAAAACACTTTACTTCCTCTAGAACATATAACATTCGAGTCAGCCTTTTCTGAAAGTACATGACTTCCTATAAAATATCCGACATTCGACCCTGCTCTTTATGGCACACGACCATTCAAATTTTACGACCATTAATACTACCACTGTTACTACTATGATGAATAATAATAATAATAATAATAATAATAATAATAATAATAATAATAATAATAACGACTGATATTAAATAGTGACGACATCATTCTTCATTCTATTAACTTTTCGTCCCTTGATTTTGCAAATAATTTCCGGTTGATTCCGTTCACACTGCAACCCGCCATGACACCATCTCCTTGAAGTTTTCCATCTTTCTTTTGTTGTTTCTTGCCAGACCAACCACCACCCGAACCTAAAACCTATTGATTTATGGCCTAGAGCAAAATCGATAAAGCGATTTCTTTCAGAAAGACATTTGGAGAAAAAATGTTCGTAAGGAAACTCTTCTAACAGCGTTTTCTATTTTTACTGTGTTACTCTTTTTTAAAGATTTTTTTTTCAGATTTTCATTCGCTGGGTTTCTTCATAGATCTCCGCTTCCTTGTGACTATACTACTACTACTACTACTACTACTACTACTACTACTACTACTACTACTACTACTAATACATTGTTGATTCGATTCCTCTATTGTTTTTCTTTATGTAATTTTCTTCAACTTATATTCATCAGAATATAAGTTGCACCAAAGAAATGTTTTATCTTTTTATTTTTTTCGAAGCTTAGTTGTATTTTTTCTAAGGTTTTACTACTTTTATCTAAGTTAAGGAAAAAATGTTTCCATATTTGCTCTTGATCACAAGGTGTTATCATCTCCTCTTATTTTACACTTCATTTAACTATGAAGAAACACATCTTTCATTCTTTCTATTCTTTCAGTAAGGTTTTTATTCTTACCCTTTATCTATCTCTATGTTTCTCTGGCTGTATCCTTATCCCTGTCAATCCTTTTCTTTCTCTGGTTTTGTTATTATTCTATAACTATTTTTCCTTTATTGTTTTATTCTCTCTATATAAAGTTGTTTGACAAAATAATGGAAACTCATGGCAGCCCTCTTATGAAATCAAGACTTCTGAAACTCTCGGCGAACATTTGTTATTAAAACGGGATCATCCAGATGATTGTTAAGCTCTGCTGTAATGTTGAGTGCCATGGTTTCTTGCCCCTTCTTCCCAATCTTTAAAAGGGCTCTACGATCTAGCTCTTAAAGCTTCGATATTCTTCCAGAATTTTGTTTAGAGGAGGATGTTTTTCCTTCTCTTTCATAGGTTGTCATTACATTCGAGAGTATTCCTGCCGATATGGCCACCGTCTCCGCCACTTCCAGTACAGTAGCACCTTCCATACGGACACCCGCAATCTGCCCTCTTTGTAAATCAGATAGATCTGTCCTTAACATTTTGATTACTAATATACATTATCTGAACTAAATTAACCAATTAATTCAGGGCAACAATGACCATAAATAAAACAATAAAACCAACAATTTTTGTAATTTATTTCAATTTCGATAATTAATTCAAAATTTACATGGTGTTCTCATTATTTTGTCCAATAATTAAATTATTATTTCATATATAGATACTTCTAATATATGAATAAAAGACAACCTATTTACGAAGTTATACCGTTATATCATTCCATCTGCAAAATCGATATTTTATTCTACCCAGCCAGTGAATTGCGGAATTTTTAGTCTACGTTCATTACATGTCAAAGGGAATTCCAAACTATTTCACTGATTATATATTTTATCCTGCCCAATATCTGTTTTAGTAGCAGACATTTCGTGAGATCCACTGATTATTCTCTTTGGAAAATGAACACTGATTATTACCCAATAAAAATGCTTGTAACAAATAGGAAAATCGCTGGATACGTATGTATTACATAGTACTATTACTATGTTGTGCTTTAATAGTAAAAAGAGATACTATGAATAATGTTTAAACAATTATAAACAGTATTTATATATTAATTATCATGACTATTGATATTCACCAAGTTATATTGCTATTTCCAGCAAAGAATAGTCAGATAAGTTATACGTTATATATCTATAAATTGAACTATTATTTTTAAACTTCATTATTTCAATTTTTCACCTTTCGCAATTAAAAGGTAATTTCAAAAGCTTAAAACTGTTGCCTGGATTTTATTCTACCTTCATCCCTGGAGTATTCTACTATAGCGCAAATAATAATGATAATTTAATGATCATATAAAATCAATAATGGTATTTTCTTCTTTACCGACTTAAATCTGGAAATGCTTCTGATGCTTTTAAACTGTCGATTTGAAAATACATATCTAATATTTTTTCGTATAGATAGATTACAACAATATTGTCATAACATAATTCGTTCGAGTTTTCTTACATTTTAGTATTGATTTATGATTTAATAAATAAGCTCTGCGTACTTAGTAAATTTACTTTTCGAAAAGTACATACTCATAATAAAAGTCATTCAGAACCCATTTCTAGTTTCATTATCGTTGCTAGTATAGTTGGTGGTGTTTTCCTCACTATTGATTATTTGTAATATCGAGTTACTACTTTCAGCTGTCTCCCTGATTCTAGTTTGCAGGAGTATCTGTGCAGCAGTATCTGTACATCATTATATGTCCTTAATCTGTTTCTTTATTTATAGATTTGTGTGTTGCTCCTCAGGAAATGTTTGTCTAATAGTTTCAAAATAATTTACCTATTAGGGTGATTTTTCTGCTATTGTAGAGTGGGTACAACCAAATAATATAACGGTGTATGCTGATTTTTTATGTTAGTGTTTTATTTCTATAATATAATATTCTTGAGTTTGTTATATTTTAACGCAGTTTGGTCCGATATTTTATGCTTGTTTAATTTGCTTATATTGCTAGATTGTCAGGATATTTTGTGTGTTTACCGATTATCTAATTTACTTGAACACTGTGGTGGGTGATATGAGTAATTCTCAATGTATACATGTGCATTATTTTGTTTATCTAGAGTTTGTAAATTTCGTTTCCTTAGTTTACAATCGAACTTATGTCCAGGGAGCTTGCTTCGCTTCGGCGTATCTCTATTTACATGTGAGATACTAGATTTTTTATTGTTTGGGTAATATTTTTCTTTTTGTGTCTGCTACTCTACTGAGTGTTTTGTATAATCTAATTATTGTCTGTATATTCTAACGTGTTCTTTTCCTAGTTTTTATTAAGAGGATTCTTACTAATTTGCACACTTTTTCTCCATCAAAGCTGCCCATCGTTACGTTAAAGTTTGTACTTTTACCTTTTTAAACACATATGCTATTGTTGCTGTAAAGTATTGACTTTTTACTATAGTGTCAACGATTTTTATATACTGCTTGGCCAAATTAAATGCCTCTTTAAAAATTATTAAGACAGTACAAATCATTGATATCAAAATTTATTACATGTTTGTTTAGTAAACAATATGCACCGTATTTCTCAAATATGCTGCTTTTGTACGTCAACTGAACTGAGAAAATACTTGTCCACTGATCAATTAAGCTTTAATTAAAATAACACTATCATAAATTACACATATTACTAAAGAAATACCATTACATTTTTTGTTTAATTAAATATTTTCTTACTTATACTAGATTGGGAAGTTTCATATATTGATATCAGAGGTTTCGTTTTTCTTACTTTTTCTCACTATTAAACTTATAACTGTTAATATAAAAATCGTGTATTTTATGCACAGAAAAGAGGTTAAAAAGAGAATGAGCTCTATTCCTCTTCTAGGACTAATTACAAGAACTCTATTAAAATAAATAACCGTATTTTTGCGCTTTGACCCGTATTAGAGTAATGATTCTCAAATCTGGACTTTGACATGACATTCTCTGAAGCTGTAATGTGACATTTAATTTATGTTTTTGTCTAAGTTTTCATCTTGTTCTTACCTGTTTTAATAATTGTTTTTCTTCTGTTGAGAGGTCATTTTTATTAATACACTCGTTTTTTTAGGGTGGGCGATCGTAAAAAAGAATAACACGATAAACAACACATATAACTTCAAAATAAAACTATTTTGCAACAAGGTTAAATTGATTTTACTATGAATGCATTTCTTTTAAAATAAGCTCAGAAGTTATTTATAAAACACACACATATAGAGAGAGGCTAGCCATAATTTGACTTTATGTTCTTTATATTTTAGTATTATCAATGGCGGCCCTAGGGAGGTGACGAGGGTTTAGTGGATAACGACGTGGACTGACAACATGGGTGTTCTAAGTTCGAATCCAGTCGACTAGAATACCTTTTACTTAGGGATGTTGGCAACAGTTACGGGGTTCCTTCTGCAAAAATGCGAACAACAGAATCAAGCCGGTCAACAAAGTTGTACAGTGTTTATTCAAACGAATTGAATTTACTTACTTTACTAATGGCGCCCTTACACAACGAATGCAGATGGACAGACTTGTTGGGACAATAAAGTTTGAATATAGCAAGTTAGAAATAGAATCATATCTAATAGTCGATTCTTTGTTTAAAAATTCGCAAAGAGTTAAAGGCCTTAGATTGATAGGTATAACCGTTATCAAAGCGCTAGGACATTATGGACACGTTAATGGCATCAGAACACATAAATGTATTCGGCAAGTACAGTACACCATTGGTGGTAATCTTATAAATCATGGTTACAAGTTCAAAATAAAACACACTGTATGTAAATAAAGGACCATTTTAATAAAGATACACATCTTATTTGATAAATAAATGTTTGTTTACGTGAGGAAATGTAAGGGAACATTACTTAAAACAAATTTAAAGACTAAGCATAACATTCATAGCAAGATCCCATACATTTGGCCACGTAGTTCCCTAGATCACGATTCATTGGACTACTATGTAAAGAGCATAGGTGAGAAAATGGTTAATAAGTACCCTTATAACACTAAATACTCTTTAAAAGTCTCCATAGTTTTAGTAATGTCAAATGTGAAATAAAAACCACCCGTTCCTAGCATCACATAAAACCCGTTATCGAAAGTAATAGAAACTTCAATGAATAAAATTACAAAACAATATATTTATCATTATCTTTAAAATTGTTTTTCGATGATGAGACATTATTATCCGTTTTGAAAAGCCAAGAAGCAATTTCATGTGTGTATTCACAGCGCAACCGATAAAAGTGCTAAGTTACAAACTCAGTTTTGCGTGACAAATTTATCGAACTGGCAATACTAAGAATATAATTATAAATTACTAATGACTTCTACCAGGTTATGGTAGTAGGAACGAGAGCAAGATACACTTGTGGATTAAATAAATGGTATCGTTCGAAATTTCGTACAAATTCCCGAGTTCAACATGACAATTCCCGAGTTCAACCGAAACATTGTGACAATAACAATATGAGAACATATCTTCGAATGATCCAAATAATACATATGAACCTGTCGTTAAATACATTACGCATCCTATATCTACATATATGTATAATTTTCTTTTGTGTTTATTTTTTTGACAAGAATAGGTCAATCTCACGAAATACAAAATGATATCCAATCATCCAGACACTATGCACAGTTAACACAATACTTGTTGTTATATTGTGAAAGATTGAAAAGAAAAATAAATAGATAATTGTATGATATCACCTTCGATCTCTCATCACTCCGGTTCTCTGCATTGCTGCAAGGCTTCTCAATACCTTTTAATTATTATTTCCAGCAATTCTTCAAGCAAACTACATTTATCTATCTATCTATCTATCTATCTATCTATCTATCTATCTCTCATATATATATATATATATATGTATATCTGGGCAGCATTTTTTATTGAATTCATATTTTATGAAATATTACAGATGATTTGTATCAGCATATTTTTACATTTATTCTTTTTTAAATGCATAAAAGTTACAATTCATACGCAAGAACTGGCAGATGAATTTCCCGTACTCGTTGTGTATCCTAGTACTTTCGTTTATTTCAGGAGCCAATATCAGGGAGGGAAGTATTGGGTAAAGTACATGTATTTTTTATGTTTAGTGATGGTTTAGATGTTGTTTATAAATGTACGCCACATCGATCCAATTAAAATAAGAAAACTTATTATGTATTATAGACAATGCAAAGCCTCTTATCTTATCATCACCAACAATTTCTCCCTGTCGACCAGGGTTTGGGATAAGACAAACCTCGTACATAGATTAATATCTTTTATGGAAGACTTTGTTTCCGACAACGAAGACATTAACATACATAGACGTGACGATCACAAGTCTCACGATGCACCTAATCGACACAAACGCATAGCATCCACAAACTAATCGTTCTTGCCCCAGCTCACAACTCCGAAAGATTCTAGTAAATATTACAACTGTATTGCAATACGAAAATAGAAAACTAAGACAACATATAGT
Source organism: Sepiola atlantica (assembly GCA_963556195.1). Taxonomy (NCBI): domain Eukaryota; kingdom Metazoa; phylum Mollusca; class Cephalopoda; order Sepiida; family Sepiolidae; genus Sepiola; species Sepiola atlantica. Next base: position 68,732,665 of record OY744531.1, read on the forward strand.
AATAGTTTTATATATAAAACTAAAAAAAATATGAATAAAATTAATTTCGATAACAGTGAGAACTTCCTAAAATACTTTACATACTCATACTAACACTCTATAAATTCTACGAACAATCAAAAACCACCACTAAACATTTTATCTGCCAATGGAAGTCTAAAATTTATCATGCATCTTTAAAAAAGAACCAATGAAAAACATGTAGACACTCATCTGTGATATGGAATGAAAAAAAATGTAACAGAAGTTTCAATCAACTCCCCCAGCTTGAAATTCAAACTATCAACCTTGAATTTCAAGCTGGGGGAGCTGATCCAAGTACAACAAGTATAGTGGGTTTCCGTGAGTTTTAATTATAAATCGCTCACTTGTTTTCGTCAGCTATATTTGAAATCAAAATAAGGCGAACAAAAGTCATAAACAAACATTTTAATCTCGCTGGGGCTGTACGCCTTAAGCTTGAAACTCAAGGTACCATGTTGATATGCACTTTTGTAAGATTATAAATTAATATTAAATTATTATTAATAACGAAGGATTATTTTTGATTTTTTCATACAAAACACAACCTAAAATTATATATATATATATATATATATATATATATATATATATATATATATATATATATATATAAATAGTTATAAATAATAATTTTCAAATTAACCCATATACATCTGTGTTCCATGCCAAATAAGACATATTTTCTAAAAAATGCGTGGTGTACCATGACTTTCGTATCGGGGTTCGAACTGTGTGACCGGCAGGTATTGTCTCTTCCAATACTGACGATTGCAGATTTGGCATGAAACACATGTGTATATTGGTTTATTTAAAAAATAATACTTTTTTATAAATAGTTATATACAGGGTGGGCCAAAATAAGGGTCCTATCTTTAAATTTGAATAACTTGAATTTGAATAACTTCCACAAAATAAAAGTTAAACTCACCAAACTTTATGTGTGTAGACTGACCCTTCCGAGATTTTTTGAAATAAACAAAACAAATTTTAGCCGAAAAACACTTCTTAAAACTTACAAAAACTAAAGTATTGTTTTTTACACTGTTTTGAGTTTTTTAAGCAAAAATAATGTTTTCTAAATGAGCGTACGTTCCTTAGGGCTAATACAGCTCATGCTTGCTTCGGAAGAGGTCCTTTACTTATTCTAAAAAAAAAAAAAAAATCAATAAATAAAAAAGTTATGAATTTAAAAAAATAGGACCCTTATTTTTGCCCACCCTATATATATATATATATATATATATATATATATATATATACACACATGTATATATATATATATATATATATATACATATATATATATAGAGAGAGAGAGAGAGAGGGAGAGAGAGACAGAGAGAGAAAGAGGAGAGAGATGAATAGATAGATATACAACTGGATAGATATAGATATACACATATCCAAATCGTCCCTGTTTATCTATTTGTGTATTTATCTAACTTATTCCTGTCTTCCAATTCTGTTATCTCTTTTCTCCCCCTCTCTTTCACTCTCTCTCTCTCTCTCTCTCTCTCTCTCTCTCTCTCTCTATATATATATATATATATATATATGAAATGCTTGTTTATAAACATGCGTGAACCATAAACAAAAAGAACATAAAATTGTTTACGTTAATCCTACTTTACAAATCATTTGGCTTTTCTCAGCAGTTTCTTGCCTTATATTATTTGATTATAAATCCCCATCTAGATTGCAACCAATTTTCCATTACAGTCATATTCTATTTATTTCTACTGTTCTCTCTACTGAAAATTCATTAGGAAGTAAACACACTTAGAATTTTCGGCTGATCGGCTCAACTAGAACTGACATAAAATTAGCAGCTCTCAGAACTGCGCTTTCAATTTAATTTGATGAGGCACACACTAATATTTATTACCATATTTTGATGTCTTCTATTTATTAGCTGTAGTAGTATTATAACAGTAGTGGACGTAGTAATAGTACTTTAATCGCTAACAAAGCAATGTGTTATTACAAATAGTTTTGAGCCCTATAAGTATTTTATGAGTAAAATCTTACTAGGAGTACGTTACTGGTAAAATAAGGGGCGTTCCCTAGAGTTGGAGTGAAAAGGAATCGCGACAAATGTACAGTTCTCCTTCTTCAATGATTGTTAAAAAACACTTTGTCTTCTAGCAGTAATCGTTTCCTATTCCGCTCTTATAAGTAACGCCAATTTGCCTTTAGTTCTGTGTGTTAATTTTAACCAACCATTTATATAAGATGCAAACAGAATTTCTAACACAATAGGTCAGGCAGTGTCTGCAAAGCCTCTACTCCTGTCACAAAGCTTCAGTATTAAATATCTGTACTTGAATTCCAAATACTTTCATGGAATGTTGTGTGATGAAATTACTGCACTTGTATCCCTGTAGATGCTGACCGTATGAAATAGCAGTAATCGTTTCCTATTCCGCTCTTATAAGTAACGCCAATTTGCCTTTAGTTCTGTGTGTTAATTTTAACCAACCATTTATATAAGATGCAAACAGAATTTCTAACACAATAGGTCAGGCAGTGTCTGCAAAGCCTCTACTCCTGTCACAAAGCTTCAGTATTAAATATCTGTACTTGAATTCCAAATACTTTCATGGAATGTTGTGTGATGAAATTACTGCACTTGTATCCCTGTAGATGCTGACCGTATGAAAAAAGGCAATCCAAACTTCAAACAGAATTCCTATTATGCAGACGCTGAAATAACCCTTAGTAAATCTCCGGCACTAACACTTTCTATCTGCACTTTAAAAAAAACACTGCCTGCTTTCAATCCGTCCTTTATTTCAGTCAGTTCGTCTCCAGATATGCAAATTAGTTTATTCAATCTGCAAACTAGTTCCAACTATAAAAATCTACCACTGTGTATAGACGCCTTCCATGTTTACTCTGTTTATGCAAAACACTTAATTCGTTTTTCAGCTAGTAATCTTTCGTTTCTATTCTTACAGTGGGTAACATTAAACTCTCTTTTAAATATAAACCACACAACTCTGATAGCTTTTTTTCTCAGACCGCTTGCCTTTTAAATTACTTTCCTGCTTCCTGTTACCCCGACCGTACCGACATACAGTCGTTCTAATCTTATGTAAACAATATTTTGTTGCATAACTCCTCACCCAGGTTATCTCTTATAACTTCCATATCACAGTAGCACCGTAAGCTTCAGTGGGTTATGCCTTGTTGCGGACGAATACAAGTATTAAAAACTAGTAATAACGAGATGAATGTTGGTGTGTTCTGAGGACTGTATTTCAGACTCCGTTGTAAACCATAAACCACGTTCACTAGAATGAATTTAGGCGAATATTAATAGTTTTATGATGAAAGATGACTCAACTGACATATAATATTTCTCTCTCTCTCTTCTAAAATATTATTACTGTTAATCTAGTACCCTGTGACAAAGTACGTGGAGGTTATGTAGTCCATATTATATCTGTATTAATAAACAGTCTATGTTCATGGATAAGTGCTTCAAAGAATTACGGATGGCAGTGTTTAGAAAAATTATGTGTGACGGGATTTTCTGTCCAAGTTGTCTTTATTGAAGCTTAAGCTTACCGGGCACTGCCCAGTGAGAAACGAAATAAATTCTATCACGGAAATACATACGTGTGCGTATGAGTGTGAGTGTATTAGTATGTATGGGTGTACACACATACACACAAATACATATATGTGTAGAGATGAAGTTTATATATATATATATATATATATATATATATATATATATATAGAGAGAGAGAGAGAGAGAGAGAGAGAGAGAGAGAGGGAGAAATACGTAACTGTGTTTGTGAGTATATATGCTTTGCTCCCTGTACTATTCTCCTTCATCCCTCCCCCAAACTAAAACTTTATCCGAGAATGTAATTCATTTATTTTACTTTCAGCATATTGAATCTGATCTGAAGATGTTGGAATTTGAATAAAATGTCGTAGCTGAAACATATACGCACATATGCATCTAATTATGTTTATATAAAAAATATACTATATATAATAATATATAATTATTATTGTAAGTATGTACACATATAATATTATATGGTAATATAATATCTTGTATATATATATGTTAAACATTTCATGCGTTTCATTTTCGTACCATGTGCAATAATAAAAAAATCATCAAACTGTGAAGTACAGAAAGCGTGATCAGAACACATACATATTCATGCACTTAAACAAGCACTCACACGTATACATTTCCGTGATAGAACTTGAACTTTTCATCAGATCTTCATGTGCTCTTTATTACGGTGGATCTTTAATACATCTTGTCTGGTCTAGTTACGTCGCAGCTTAAACATATATGCACAAATGTAGCCAATAATGTTTGTATAAATAAAAAAAATATATGTTATAATACAGTTCTACCTCTTCTTGAGCATTGTCTTATAAGCACTGAGGTTTCATCAGATTAACATCTACGAAACAACAACGAAACTAAAATTATATATATATATATATATATATATATATATATATATATATAACGTACTATAATATATATATATATATATATATATATATATATTTGCATACATTATATATATACACGTACTATAATATATATATATATATATATATATATATATATATATATATATATATATATAGAGAGAGAGAGAGAGAGAGAGAGAGATATTGAAAGCCTACCTCAATATTTGAGTCAACGTATGAGTATCTGAATATTCTTCTTCGGTCAGTTATTTGTTCTTTCGTCTATCAGAACGTTATCTAATTGACAGAATAAAATAAAACTGTAATTGACTAGATCAATAAAAATCTACCGACTCGAAACCATAAACAATATCTGTCAAATATATCACTCACATTCGCCGATGTGTAACGATAACATTTATGTCCAACCCCAAAAAGTAGAGAGAACATTAACTGCAAAGAAAAAAAACATGCGATACGTGACCATCACTCGGAACGAAAGCAATACATTTGTCCGGTTTTTGATCTCTAAGTAATTCTCGTCAAACCTATTTTTTAACTTTATTTTGTTTGTTGCAGGGTTTAATGGGTTTTGGAAATCTGCGTCGGAGAAATACGGCTAGATACTTTACAGATAAACAAAAAAGAGATAAAAAGGTAACAACGTTGATGCATAACATTTGAATAAACCTTTTCATTCCATTTACATCTGTAATGTTTTCGTCGTTTGTGCTTTGACAAGATATATCTTTTTCCAGTTACCATAAAAACATTAAAATAGTTTTATTTCCTTTTTTTATGTTGATGGGTGATTATCTAACCGGGTTCGAATCTTGCAATCTTCTCAGATTATCATTCCTTACACTGATCAAACGCCGGCGTACGTAGGTAAAATAATTTAATATTTACTTAAATTAATACTATTATTAGCCCATTTAAAATATTGAAGTTAAGCCCTGTTCGGGGAATTTAAAAATAGAGTGTCACGTAACTATATGGTATGTTCCGACAACGTTCGTCGAACACTCTAGAGAGTCTATCTATATGTGCCTCCTTCGTATAAATAGAACTTAAATTCCCTGTTTCGGCGTGGTAATGTCTCGTGGCTGTTCAGTTATGACGCTTGCTAGTGGAGTCTAGGGTGATTCTGTAACCGGGGTTGAATCTTGCGATCGTCTGATATTATCATTCCATAAATTGATAAGGGCGAAAGCTTGAAACGCCGGCGGATTTAGTTAAAAATTATTTAATATTTACTTTCATTAATATTATTTATATATATATATATATATATATATATATATATATATATATATATATATATATATATATATATTATTATAAGAAGATATAATACATTATATATAGATTTTCAGTATTTACTTTAACAGTTAGTAGAGCTTCACAGAAGTAGTAGTAGTATGGAATATATATATGCCAATTAATCTCCATACCTGTGTCTATGTTTCATAGTTACAGGGATTTGTCAGGCGCAGCGCTATTTTAGAGGGTTTTAGGAGTAATAATATAAGAAGAACTACCAATTTGAAAATTTAAATATATTAGATTTGAATCGACTTTGATCCATAGTTATTAGACACTAAGTCAACAAGGATTTCTCGAATTTCAATTCATCTGACGACGACTAAACGCTTACATTCTAGACAATTGTTTGAATCAAAGGCATGCGATGATTGTGATTAGATATTGTTTTTTTTGTGCACATTACTAGAGGGCACAGAGCAATTGCCATTCTTGTGGTGTAGAGTAATGTTTACATCTATTTTTATCCCGATCGTGTATCAAATTTCCCCTCGACTAAACGTAAGGTAGAAATAAATCTGTCCGCAAGAGTGGAATATTGATTTCTCATTTCAACGTCTGCGTCTCTAGCTGAAAATGTATCGTCGCAGGTATCATACTAAATTAACGATTTTCCCGGGTTCAAATAGAAAATAGTAATCTAAACCGACTGTTTTCCAATACTACGATCGAATAAATATCTTCATGCCTAACTCTCCACCCAATTTCATCCCTATAAATATGGTCCATATCAGAGTAGCCCCTTACGCTACAGTGGCAATATACTTTGTTTGAGGCGAACACAATCTTCAAATGCCTATGAGTTCGGAAAGGAAACCAGCAATCTCTTCTTCTGATGCCCTTTACTGATTGCTCGATTCACTTAAAGAAATGCCATTCAAATACCCTATAAAATTGTACATTCAATTAGACGAACCTGGCGAACACCTGTTGTTTGTAATATTCGAGCTGATTTGATATGCATATTAGTTTTCTTGGAAATAACGATTCAGTTTGATACGGAAACTCATAAATGTGTTATTTTAACGTAAGCAAACAAAAATAGTCTGAAATGACGTTGAGTTAAAGTTAAACGATGCCTATTTCTTTATGGAATATTAAACTTTTTTATTTGTTTTCTCTTTGTCTTCGCCTCTTCCTTTTTCTTCATCTTTTCCTCCTTCTTCTTCTTCTTCTTCTTCTTCTTTGTCTTTTTCTTCTCCTTCTTTTTTTCCATTTTAACTGTTTTTCTGTTTGCAAATTCTTCTTCTTCTTCTCGTTTTTCTTCTCCTTCCACTTCGTCTACTTCTTCTACATCTTTTTTATTACCTTCGCAAGTAGTCAATCATACCAGAAACAAATATTGCGTCAATAAGCCTTTACGTCATGTTCCACCAGAAACCGCAATGACCAAAAGTAATGTTCATATTTCAATAATATATAATACAACAGGAAATCATATCCCTTTTTGAAATGGATAGTAAATAGCATAGCACATAACACTCCAAGGGAAATAACGTTTATGAACCCTAACCCTAACCCTAAGTTCGCATGTACATCCCGGTCATAATAATTATGTTAGTAATTATTTATATAACCATGTGTCTAATTAAGTACATCACTGGTATTACTATCAAAGTCACGATCATTTTTCATAAGTTTTAATGAGTATTCCTGTGTGAAAAAATAGGTTATTAGGTTAGATTCATTAATGGAATAATTCATTTTTACCCTTTTTACATTGGCGATATTTCAATCGCCGAAATATTGTTCCCAGAACGAATTAAAGGTTAGACAGTAGCAGTTGTCAATCAGTGAAAATCTCCACCATGTTTTGAAATAAATAGTAGCAGACTCAGCCATTGTCAGACCCAAGAAAATTTATTATTATATAATTAATAAACAATCACACATATATACCCATCGTTTTTCTCTCCTCCGTCAGTGAAAGAGAAATCCTTCTAGATTGAAGCAATTTTATTTTTGTTCCAATCCAGATTGCCTCTTTTGTGGGTAGCTGGATCTTCTCTACATTATAAAACAACTCTGTGTCTAACTCTGCCTTCGTGGCGAGGCAAGTAAATCGGAACAATCACACATGCAGAACCTCATATTTAGCGCAAGTGGCATATTAAAGAACAAGGTGCGTTCAGTCATATTGTGGATTTTCGTAACAATTTGTGTAATTTTTATCACACAAATTGTTATTATAAAAATTGAAATAGATAAAAATATTTGTAACGATTTTTGATAATTAGAAAAATGTCAACATGATGGTTAACATCAGAAAACTGGTCCAAGGGGAATGGACTCAAATAAACGCTTATCTCTTGAGATAATAAAAATGTTATAAACTAATTAGCAGTGACATACTTTGGAAACACCATTTTGGACTTAACTTTTATAGGGCTTGGATTTTTCGATGTTATTCTCACAACGTTTTCAGCAGATGTGACCTCATATCATCTGCAGGTGCGTCTCGTCAAACTTAGGAGTCTTTTATGTTGAACTCGTGAATCCGTATAGACTTTTTTAAAATTTAATTCACAAGAGTAGGTTGTTTTACCAGATAAGGCTCTCTGAAGATACCGGCTTCCTGACTTAAACTTCGTAAAACATTGATGTTATTGTTTTTCCTCTTTTTCCTTTGCATGTTCTGCAAAGCTAAAACACAATCACAACAGTTTGGCTCTACACAACAACCACACCAAACACCATGAATACACATTTACAGATATAAAGAACTTGAAGCATAAACACTTTTACTAAAATTACCTGATTCGGCATTAAATGACCTAAAATCAAAACAACGAAACTGACGCTCGAATCAATGTATATACAACATTTTGGTTTTATGATTGAAGAAACATTTTAAAACATATCACTTGTACAGTAATTGATCTCACCACCTTCGGATTAACTATTTAATACCTCCCACTTATCATTCCCCTTTTCAATCCATTCTTCGTTTCATTCACACCTTTTTATCTAATGCATTCAGTGTGCAAACAATCGACGACGCAATATCTTAAGAGTTTTAATATTATTATACTTCACCCCCCCCCCCCCCTGCGCGATGAGTAGTTTATAGTTAAGCAATGTCTGTCCAATAACCGGCAGCAGCGCTCCTGTGCGTTATTGCTGAAGTAAATGATGTATGGATAAATGGTAGACGGTTGAAAGCGACGAAGTAATATGCGGATATATGTTGCAATTTCGGATTTTCTTAACATCGGATTCTTCCTTACATATTGATCGGAGAGGAGAGATAGGTGACAACCTTTCTCCAATATATTGGAAAAAGTGATTTGATAGCACTTTTCTTGTAAATTACGACACATCACATAAAAAAACTGTTACAATCCAAGTACTGCACAGGCTTGGAATTGGTTAACATAGCTTATCTGACGAGGACTGGAGTTTTCTATATTTGGAATTCAGTACGTGCTCTGTTGTTCCCGACTGTGCCAACATGCAGGTATTTAAATGTAATGTGAATTAAAATATAACTACACGACAACTCACTTAAGATGCCAATTAAAAATCTGGGTATCCTAACCATAGTAGCCTCTTACTTCTTATAAGCAATATGCTTTGTTTGAGGTGAAATAAAATTATATATATATATATATATATATATATATTGTGCGTCACAAAACTTTAAGTAAAGCTATATCTAAATTATTATTTCAAGTTAATTATTAATTATATACATACTTCATAGAAAAATGTAAATTCTATAGTAATATTAACCTATTTAGGGTGATAAATAATTCAGATCTTTTGAACGAAAACTTACATCGTATAAGTTATCATAAAAGGCTAAATCAATCTCAACCTATGATTAAGTATTAAATATACAAATATACAATATGCAGAACCTGTCAATGAATTGGATAATACTATAGAATTTGATTTTGCAGGAGGGAAAGGTAAATACATAGACATTTCAAAATCTAAATCTTTTTGGCGTAAAAATAAAAATGGTAAGTGTTTCTAAAACTGGTCTTATAATACATATAAGTCACCTTATTAAAGAGAGTTATTTTCAAATAGGAAATACAGTACTACTCTAAAATATAGGCACTCCACTGTGTTTGGATCCTGCACCTTTTTGGGCTAATCTCTATCCACACAGACTTGAGTACATCTATATTTTATCATTAATAAACAATCATATATATAATGCTTATAGTTATCATTGTTGCAGGCGATTTATGTATTAATTATAACGAGGAGTTTAAAAAACAAACAAAAAAGAAACATTTGATACATCCAAAGGAGTTAGAATCAAACTGTGAACACACTGGAATACATAAACATTGAATATGAAATAGTTATCTATAAAATGTTTAATGAAAAAATTCCTCTCCCTTTCATGAGGAATGGTGGTCCAAAAATGCAAAATGTTATCCAGGCGGGAAATTCGTTTGCTATCGATGCAGTAGATAGCAGTAAAAAGTGTACTTAGGGTGTATGCGAATTAATAAAACAATAAGAACACGATAGGGAAAACAAATCATATGAAAAGTTTTCTGAACTTTTCATATGAATTGTTTTCCCTATCGTTATCTTTTCGTTTTATTAATTTGCATACACCCTAAATACACTTTTTACTGCTATCTACTGCATCGATAGCAAACGAATTTCCCGCCTGGATAACTTTATGTATTTTTATATATATTTTTAAATATATTTTCAAAGTTTAATTTTTATTACCTGCAGTAATGCCATTGCGGTAATGGCCCTCTGAGGAGAATATTTTCTTTGAAAACTCATGAGTTAAGGACTTTAAAGAACTTTGCCTGAACATTGAACTGTAAAAAAATTTGATTCGCACCTTATTCTATTCTTTTACTTGATCTATTTATATATATATATATATATATATATATATATATATATATATATATATATATATATATATGTATGTGTATATACATATATATATATATATATATATATATATATATATATATAAGCGTCATCTACAGTTACACCCTGTAACAGGGCGTCTTACTGAAAAAAATAAGTAAACAAGCGTTGGGTTTATTTTAAAGTATCATAGGTAATATATATATATATATATATATATATATGTATATTAACTAAGTTAATAAGTAAATAATCCCGATTAAGTGTATCATGCTTATTTCCCCTCACCCACCGGAGTCAACGCTTTTTGTAATCAATAGCATTAGCAAAAACAGACGAAAATTGAATTCGTCATAAATAATATGTAAGTAAACAAAAAATATTCACTTTAGCAAGAAAGATGTGCCCAAATATCGGTTTAATATGGGCTTAAAATTTGTTTTCCATATGACTCCGATTTTCAAATACCTTCCGGTTGAGCATATAATATGCTGTCGCCATCTTTTGAAATAAATGCACATGGCGCCTATGATGAGTCCTTCTTTTTATCTATTTTACCGACTGTTTAGTTTAATACATAGGGATTAATCCTAAAATCCGTTCGAAACGATAGCTGATCATATGTAGTATCACCAAAAGTAGTGTGTTATCATCAGATCAATGTGATGCATCAGAAAACGTAAAAGTAAGAGCATGACCGATATTTTGACCAAGTTTGGTGAAAATATGTCTAGCGATGTAAACGTTATGCAAACATAGTGACACATTCGAGCGAATACATAGCCTGCACCTAGGAGGTAACACCATTTATTTGTTTATGCTGATTTATATGCATTGAAAGTTTATATCACAAATCAATTGTTTTTATTCCGATATAATAAGTGAGCGAACAAGTACTTGGATAAGGATTAATCATTGAAACATACTAGTAGGACGTAGCATCGATTAATCAGAATATATGGTTAGAAAAAATTGATACGGTTGTTAAGGGCATGCTATTATTTCAAGTAAAGCTGGAATGAACTGTAAGACGAATCTTGACATCGATTTCTTTGATTAGTGGAAGCATTAAACACTTCTAAAAAAATCGCAGGAAGAATAGACATCAAATTCTAGAATACACAAATCGCTTGTTACAATTAAAAGATCTAATGATTTTTAACGTTTTCGTTTGAAAAATTCCAGAGAAATTTCAACATCTGTAATCACTCAACCAGCTGACGATGACTTATGCCAACGCTCACCTAAAGATTAATTTTAGTGGATAGCTTACAGTCAAGAATCTCATATTACCAAATGTCATTTTTAAAACGTTACATTAGAATGTTATTATATAAACTCTACATCTCATGGAAACCCTAGTTCTCATCGGATTACCGAAGTTATGCAACGTTAAGTCTGATCAGTACTTAACTGTATGAGAATGGTGTCGTTAATAAAACTCACACACCTTCCTCGAATTCAATTATATATGTACAAATAAGCTTCAGTCTATGCCTGATTCGTTCAGCAAGTTTGAGTCATGAATGTCTAACAATATTATTCTAATAACCGTTCAGTTATATGCTCTTAATGGGCGAACACTTCTAGATACGACGTGCAAAATTGCTAATAAGTCCTACACACTTTTCTCTTTAAATATCCATAACTTGCACAATAAAAAAAAACCTAATTCTTCTTCTTCTTCTTCTTCTTCTTCTTCTTCTTCTTCTTATTATTATTATTATTATTATTATTATTATTATTATTATTATTATTATTATGATCATTATTATTATTATTATTATTATTATTATTATTATTATTATTATTATTATTATTATTATTATTATTATTCTATTCATGTAACAACACTTTCCCCTTGTTACGATATTACGCATACGCATGCTCACTCTTTAGTTCTCACAGTTTATCGAGTGAACTGCCTCCAAATTCCACTCAGTGCAGTTTTATCAAATCACTAGCTTCCAAGTTTTTCTTTGGCCTGCCAACCTTCTTGCGATTTAAGTTGCAACGGCACGAGAAGATTAGTAAGTTACGAGACGATAGTCTGTAAAGTTCACTGCAATGTATACTTACATTGACTGGGTGGATATTATCAATACATGGGATCATTGATCCACACTGGTTTGAAGATGGAAATACACTCTCAATACTGATTAATACTGAGCGCTTCTTAGTGATCGTTATGAAGTTTTGGACAAACTTGGGAAGACCGAGATGTGTTTTGAGTGATAAAATAGTAGCTGCCAAGAAAATAGGGCAAAAGAGAAGTATATGAGAGTAATTGACAATTTTGCACATCGCATCCAGGTTTTTATTCAATTGAAAGGTGCACATTAAGGGCATATCACTGAACGGAAACAAAACAAAGACATCTATGACTGAAACGTGCTGGACAAGTTCGAAATAGACTAAAATTTATTCGTACAAAATATGGTCGCATTGCAGAAAAGAGTGTCAATCCTATTAACGATTCTATGGTTGGAAGTATTTGGTGTAATACCATCTACCATTAGGACAAGTATAAATTCATTTTTATTCTCCATAGATATTTGTGTAATATTACATAATACAATATATTTTACTATTGGTTGCCAAACTAGTCTATAAGAAGAGACAATGAACAATAACACAATTTCTTATCTGCTAATCCCAGAATTAGTTTGGGTAGTCTTAAATATATCCTTCTCACTAGTCGGAAGTACATTTGCATATTACTCAGATGTTGTTTCAACTATCGTGATCATCGCGCACAACACTTTTTACCGGTATTGTTTTATCTAAAGGGTGAAAGTAGCCAACGACCCAATATGCAGCCTATTTGTAGCTTTATCAAACATATTTTGTTTTTTTCGTGTATTTTGTTTTGTAATGTATTCAGTGATATATCTTTAACATAAAGTTCAAATTAAGAATTCTGCTTCTCTCATACTGCTTGCGTACCGAGATTAAACATTTAGTTTTCTATAAGTGTTTACCCAGATTTTTATGAAATATAGGTTCATATAATTCACTAGCTTAGTAGTTTATATAAACCTATATTGTGAAAGTGAACATGACTAAAGTTTACAAATTATAATTAAGTGTTACACCGGCCGTTCTTACACAGGAGAAACTGCACCGGTTGTCACTATCAATAGTGCGAGTCATCAGAGACACAGAGAAGACAAAGCACATTCTTGTAACTGTCTAGCCAAGTGCTAGTCACTTTCTTACTTAGTTAATACACTTGTTAAACCAACCCTCGTCTTGACTTCCTTTATTTATTATTTACTGTTGGACAACTTCACAACAGATTGGCGACGAGGAATCGAAACGATTTCACTGCAAAAAAATCACCCAAAGTGATTCGCAAGATCTTAACGGAAAAAATCCATCTTCGTCAGATATTTGGATTCGCAAGGATTAACAGCAAATTTACTACTGAGTAGTTAAGCGAAAATAAAAAACACAAACTCAAAACTTGCTACCAAAAATCGAAAACTAGAAAACGCGAAAGACATTTTCAATTATTGAAATAATTGAATACACTGATACCTTTATTTTTTTCTCTTCAAGTTTCACTGACTCATTTAGATAAATGTTATCCGCGTCAATTATTACAGATATTGTGTAAGTTTGTCGTTATTATTAGGACAACATCTGATATTTGAGCAAGATCCGGATTGACTATTTATTAAAACGGTCTACCACAGAATTGTCGAGAGCAAAGGACGGACAGTAAAAAAAATATTCGGGTAAGTCATTTGTGCTTCTAACAAAGAACTGTTAAATAAGCAAGTCGCATTTTTGCAAAATGAAAAGGGGTTAAAAAGATTTCCCATAAAACTAGTCTTATTAGGCTTATAGCGACGGACTTGGTTTTGTAAAACTACGTACACATATATATATATAAAAAAATTTTTTTCTTAGTTTTGTTTTTCAAACAAAAGAACTGGATTGAATTTCTTTTTACTAAGGAATAATATATTTCTTGCTTTGTGTATTAGTTGAGCAAATTAATTATATTAAGCACGTTGTGGGGAAAACTGATTTATTTTTACAAGTGTAAATTGTGTGGTGTATAATTTGAATTCGTGAATGATGGACACTGAATTCAAAGATCCTCTTTTTCAATTAGTTAAATTCCAAACGGAACAAAATGTTGCGTTACAACGACAGCAAGTTGAACAACAAATGGAACTTCAAAGAAAACAAGTTGAAATTGAGGAGAAATTTAAAAAAGAGTTGTTGGAACAGCAAAAAGCCCAAAGAAAATGCATGCTGGCGACAACACGAGAAAAAAGATTCCAAGAAAAACTGCTACAACAGCAGAAACACTTCGAAGAACTCTTGATAAAAACACAGGAGGAACAGAGAAAATTTCTGGAGGCAACACAGTTAACGAAAGCAAACGAGAATAATAATGCATTCTCCCAGACGGCTGTGTGGAGCGCTATCGAAATTTACAATTATAATCCAGAAGACGATGTCACTTTTGCTCACTTCTATAGAAGATATGAGGATATTTTTGTATCGGACTGCAGTACATGGACAGACTCTAAAAGAGTTTGATTTTTACTAAGAAAATAAGGAGCTGCCGAGCATACAAAGTTCGTGAATTTTATTCTTCCAAAAAAGACCAGTGAGTTGAACTTCCAGGAGGCAGTTACTTTACTAACAGAACTGTTTTCTACAAAAACTTCTCTTTTCCACAGGAGATATAAGTGTATGAATGTCACTAGAAGAGAGGAAGACGACTACATTACGTATGCAAGTATAGTAAATAAACTTTGCGACGATTTTAAATTAGAGGAATTATCATCGGATAATTTTAAATGTCTAATATTCTTGCAAGGTGTGGTCTTAATTAAAGACTCTGAAATCAGACATCGTGTTTTAAATAAACTCGAAAATGAGCCATGTCTAACAATACAAAACTTAGCGGAAGACTGTGAACGTTTTATTGCGTTGAAACAGGACAGTCGTGACATAGAGGAAAACGGTGTGTCGCACATTAAAAAAATCCATCAGAAGAAAACATTGACTTCAATGAATAACCAGAGAAAAAAACATGGAAAAGATCCACCTGGACCGTGTTGGAGGTGTGGAGATAACCATTGGTACAATGAGTGTCTCTACATATTCAAACAATGTGACAACTGCCACCAGAAAGGATATAAGGCATCACGTTGTAGGAAAACAATCTGGTAGAAAAGCTAGTAAACTAACAAAAATTGAACCTGAAGAACAAAATATCCGGAAATATGTACAGGTCAAAATGCTAAAAAAAAAGTAAGACTACAGCTAGATAGTGGGTCTGACATTTTCCATCATTAATGTACAGACATGGAAGAAGCTTGGGAGACCCACTATGATCAAATCACAAAAAACGGCGAGAAGCGCAGTGGTGAAAAAATAACCTTCGAAGGGGAATTATTGACAAATATTTCTTTCCAGAATAAGACCGTAAAAGCCAAAATTTTTGTTATGCGAAAATCGAATAACCTTTTTTGAACTGATCTGATTGAAAAGTTTAGCCTATGGGATCTGCCTTTAAGCTCCTTTTACCAAAAGGTTGAGGATTCGAATGTGGAGGCAGAAAAACTCAAGAGGGAATTAAAATAAAATTTTCCAGACGTATTTTCAGGCGGTCTTGGAAAGTGTACAAAAGCGGTAGCAAAGTTGAAGTCAAAACAAATGAACTACCTGGTACAGAAAGAAAAGAAATGTTCCATACGCCGCTATAGAGCAAATAGACGGTGAATTAGAAAGACTCGAGAATATGGCTGTCATTTCAAAAATTGATCACAGTGAGTGGGCTTCACCTACAGTTTATGTTACGAAAAAGAACAAGGAGATTCGGGTTTGTGCCGACTTTTCCACAGGCTTGAACAAGGCATTAAAAGATCACCCTTACCCTCTTCCGAGCCCTGAAGAAATATTTGCGAAACTGAGTGGAGGAAAATATTTTTCTAAAATCAATCTCAGCGACGCTTATCTTCAAATCCCTGTCGATGAAGAGTGTTCAAAACTGCTATGTATCAATACCCATAAGGGATTATACAAATTTAACCGACTTCCTTTTGGGGTCAAGGTCGCCCCTGCGATTTTTCAACAAATTATAGACATGATGTTAAATGGGATGGATTTCGCAGTAGGGTACCTGGACGATGTGTTAATAAACAGCGTTAGCAAAGAACAACACAAGACTCATGTAAACCAAGTATTCAAAAAAATCCAGGATTATGGGTTTAAAATCAAAGATGAGAAATGTACTTTTTTAATGGAAAGAATAAACTACTTAGGGCAAATCATCGATGAGCAAGGAAGAAGGCCAGACCTAGATAGGGCAATGGCGATAAGGAACATGCCTGCTCCAGAAAATACTGCATCTCTGCAAAGCTTCTTAGGGTTTGCGAATTACTACAATGTGTTCGTACCAAACATGCATAAACTAAGATCACCCTTAAATGAACTGTTAAAAAAGGACCAAAAATGGGTCTGGACGCAAGAGTGCGAAGAAGCGTTTCAGAAAATTAAAGATATCTTAACGTCTGACTTGTTTCTGGAACATTATAATCCCAAGCGTGATATTGTAGTTGCAAGCGATGCCAGCAACTATGGTATAGGAACATGCATATTGCACAAAATGGCTGATGGAAAATTAAAACCCATAGCCCATGCATCCCGAACACTTCTACCAGCCGAAAAAATACTCTCAAATTGAGAAGGAGGCTCTAAGCATTATATTCGCGGTAAAGAAATTTCATCGTTTCCTGCACGGTAGACAATTTCTGTTACAAACAGACCACAAACCCTTATTAACGATTTTCGGATCGAAAAAAGGAACTACCACAACACACTGCGAATAGACTCCAAAGATCGGGTACCATTCTTCTTAACTACAATTTTCAAATGGAGTATGTACCATCTGAGAAATTTGGTAATGCAGACGGGTTATCAAGGTTGATACCTAAGCAGACAGAACCATTGGAGGATATGGTGATAGCAGCTATTCAAGCGGAAGCTGAAGTAAAAAAAAAAAACGTTATTAATCCCCAGAGGGGATATTTTCAAAGTGGGGTGTTACACCGGCCGTTCTTACACAGGAGAAACTGCAATGGTTGTCACTATAAATAGTGCGAGTCACCAGAGACACAGAGAAGACAAAGCACAGTCTTGTAACTGTCTAGCCAAGTGCTAGTCACTTTCTTACTTTGTTAATACACTTGTTAAACCAACCCTCGACTTGACTTAGTTTATTTATTATTTACTGTTGACAACTTCACAACATTAAGAAAATAATGAATTCGGTTATTTCGTTCATAGATTTTCGGAGACACTCACTATGTTTCGGTGTGTATATATATTTGTAGGTCTCCGTGTAATTATTGCGAATTCGTGTTGACTATTGCATATAGTTTCATTTATTAAGACAGGAATTTATCATTTATCATTTATCATTTATGTTTGGAAATAAATGCACCCGCATTTCCTAGCCATTTCCTCATATGAACTAAAATGAACTAATTTCAAATGAACTCTAATGAACTCATTTCTTCATATTCCTCAAATGAACCCGCATTTTAACTATTGTAGTCATTTACGCACTAATACTTTTTAGAAATGAATGACCCCGCATTTTTCAGCCATTTATGAATACGAAGCAGTAGTACAACAACAACTACCGCATAATAACGTGTCTAAAATCATCTGATATTATCTTCATATGAATGATTTGTACTAATTAAAGCATATACTCAAGTTCGATTACAATTCTGTATCGAAATTTAACCAATCAGAAACAATCACTCATGTGAGCTGAGCACCTGTGAACGAATCTTATTTTAAGAACGTAATCAACGCTTTTTAAGCAATAAGCAGGCTAGAGGACTTTGTCGCTCTGAACACCTCCAACGCGCCTTTCCGAACGCGCAAACGAACACCACAGTAGCGTCAGGAAACTGTTGGCATCGACACGTTGATTTAACTTACAAAGATGGCGACACTTTGGGATTTTAACTTACGTTATCATAATAATAACAATACGAACTCTACCACTCTCACAAACTAAATCCTACCTGCGTAGTACGGTTTTAATAACATTATCATGGATTTCTAATACAATTTTCCTTTTATAGACATACGGACTCCTGGTAACCTTTTCCCCGTCTATAATCATAGGCTTTTAATATGTTTCGTCTTGATTTTCCAACTTTTAAAATACAATTTCTCTTTCACGACACATGAGCATTTAACCTCTTAATTACTAACATGTTTCTATTATTTGTTAAATTAAGATGGGAAATAAATATAGAAATTTGTACTAATTTTACATAATTCGGATACAATGAATTGTTCACAATAGGTACCTATTTAAGCATACTATGAGTAATATAGGGATGACATGCCGTTCAAAGAACATACCCAAAATAAAAGAGAACAACGTAATACTTTTTTAATTTTCTTTTTTCTTCTCAATATAAACGTAATTTGTCTGTGTTTGAAAAAAATACAGCCAGATACGTATGAAGAAATGGCGGACTAAATCTATGAAATCACACAAAAGTTATGATTATTTTGTATAGATAACGTCGGGATTGTTCTGAGGCTTAAGGACAATCATGCAGAGGATCTAGCAATACCTGCAAGAGAGCAATCTCTGAGGCTACGTCTGACTATTCTCAAATGATTGGTGACTCTATTTCATCTAAAACCGTTTCTCTCGTGATTTTTTGGATAATCTACCATAGTGTTATTAATAGTCGCAAGTATGCTTTTCCTCCTCTTTTTATAGGTCTTCGGGTAATTTTATCCTTTAAGGATAAGGCTGATTTCGTTGTCTTTTTGCTGACAATTCATATCTTGGTGATTCTGGTGCTGTTTTCCCTATTTTCCTTTTAAAACTGACCAGTCTCTTGATTCTGTCATTATCACTCCAAAGATAGTTTGCCAGGTTATCTTTGATCTTTACCAGTCTAAGATTTTGCTTCAATTATGGTTGTTGTTCTCAAGCGTTGTGCTACTGAAGTTTCTTCTATCCCCTTAACATTTGTCAATCTCTTTTTGTCTCAGTCCTGTTCCCCTTTTGTTGGAAGGAGTCCTTTGTCGTTCCTATCTGTAAAAAACGTGGTGATCTGTCTAACCCCAAGTATCATCCTATTTCTCGGCTTCATTTTTCAAATTGTCTTATTTTCTCCACCTTTTTGCTAATTTGCTTTTTATTCACCTGATGATAAATCGACGAAGAATCAAAAACGTTCGTGATACATATAGCACACACATTACTTTTTTATTTTAACGCAAAAAGATTATTAGAAAAATTGAAAAAATAAAAGCATGTATTATTACACAGAAGAATTCTGTTATTTTTAACAACGTTTTCTTGAATGAAAGAAATGCTGCCTAAATACAAACAAATGGATAAATGCAAAAGCTTCTGCCACTTATCCTAACCATATTAACATAAAATCTGCTTACACATTTTAAAATACTGTATATATAGTAATCATTGAACAAATACAAATAGCTATAGGTATTAATAATTTGCATTCTTACTTGATAAACATTTTCTAATCTATGTATATAAAAATTAATATATGTGTGTATGCATGTTTGATGTTTGTGTATTCCCTATAGATAGAAAATTAGAGTATCTACATGAACTCTGAAAGTGTATTCTTATGTAACATTTACCGAGGTAGACAATGAGAGTGTCCTTGAACTTCTTGGTGCAATTCCAAAGTGGCTATGAGTACATAACCTTCTTAACATTTCAAATGTATCCTATTTTTATGAAATTTAAGTGATATGTATACAATTTTCTTAGGAATACCATGAAAGTAGTGCCGCATCTCTAAGTGCTCTCTTAATCTAAATGATCTATTGGGTCCGAACCTCCTTTTAAAACTTCAAATATATCGTATGTTCATTAAATTATATAATATGTACGAAGTTCTCCAGGGAAGACGATATATGTTGTCCCGCATCTTTGGATTACTCTTCATGTGCTGAACATCTACATGTCCACCCATCTAACTGACCCATAGAGACAGGACTCTTTTAAAACTTCCAATACGTATATCCGATATTAATGGAAGTACAACAATATGTATAAAACACTAATTCAAAGAGCTTTTCAACATTTCAAAATCTTCTGACTATATTAGGGGCGAAATTGGAAGAGGGGGCCGTAAAAACAAATAAACTAATATAGTGGTATAAGCATAGTGAAAAAGTACATAGTGATGATCTTCATTCAACCCCGAGAAACGTCGAGTCTTTCTGCTGGTAAATTAATCTTCTGCAATATACATTTGTAATTTGCCTTGTCATATTTCTTATATATACGTAATAGTTTTGTCAATAGTAATATTATTATAATTATCGCTAATATTACTTAAAGCGATTATATAAAAAAATAGATAACATTTGAAAAACTTTTCATAATTTCATTTTTATTCGGTTTGAAGGGAGGTAATTTACATGAAAACCTCGGGTCTATTTTACGGCATTATAAAACCTCCGATGTCACTAGGATGGTGGGAACACATAGTACACTTTAATCTCAGCCAAAAAGAGAAGGAAGCCATAAAAATATTATTTTTATGACGAGGCATTTTAAATGAATGAAACATTCACCATGATTTAATCGTATTGTATTCTGTTTAAATAAAGGTCAGTCGTGCAGTATCTGTCCTGTTGTTATGAGACACTCTTGTTAGAGACTACTTTCTGCTTTTTTTTATTATTCCTGATCTTTATAAACGACCTCCTTGCAATCACATCCGAGATGGGCATATTTGTTGATGACACCACGCTCTATTCTCAACATGAAGGTAAATCGAACGCACACATATCTGACTCAACAGCTGAATCCTTAGAAAAATAACCACCGGTCTAGGGTATAATTGGTCTAAAAATGAATGGCTATATTCAATGCTACAAATAAATGCCCATTTCCTTTAACAATTATAAGAAACATTTCTAACCACCAATTGTCATGACTGATAGTACATTTTCCCTACAGTTCAGAATCCAAACTGGTCGGTCTAACATTCACTTCCAACATAAATTAAAATAAATACATAAAATATACTTTCAAGTTTGCTGCAAATAAAATGGCTCCTTCTACTTGACTAAAAAATACCCACACCAGTCAGTATCTTTTATCTCTAAAAAGCCACAATTTTCCCATGCATACAGTATTTTTGTCATATTATAGATAACGCACCCAATATGTATCTCTTCCTCTTGGAAGAGTAAACCAAGAATATCTAACATAATAGGTCCCACACTTTATTCCAAGCTCATAGCCATTTCTTATCTCTGCAATGTGGCATAAATGCTTCTACGGAATATCCTTTGAGGAACTCACTGCACTTGTACCTCAACTCAACGAAAATACTCCAGACCTCCCTGACTAGCATCACAATCTCACTACTTTAGTGTAGAGGTCCCCATATGACGGACAATCTTATACTCTAATAGGACCTTTCCTCGAACGATTATATTGTAGCCCGACTCTCCAATTAAGATGCCCCCTATAAATATCGCCAAGAATAACAGTAGTCATTTACATCTTCGTGGCAATATGCCTTGTTTAGGGTGAATAAATGTTTAAAAAATACATTACCTCCACCCTTCTTTAGTAGCAATGCTTCAAATAAACGACCATACCCTTTTATATATATATCATACTAACTCTGAGCCAATAAACGTTTCTTTACAAAAGGCTTTTTTCTCATATACTTTACTCACACAAAATGAATGCTAATATAAACAGTAGTTCTGAGATTGAATCATGTTTTAAAGAATTATGTGTTAATGACAGATGGCTATGGGAGGCATTGCTCACTAATACGTCAGCAATCTGTCCCATAGCCATCTATGTAAATATATCGTCCCCTATTACTTTATATTTATTAACCAACTCTGTAATATTTTTAATGTCTCTGTAAGCATTTAGAGAAAAAGTATTTTTAGTGGTAGCATCTAATTTACATAGTATCTGTATAAAGCATAGCCAGGTATATACATTAAATTACAAATTAAATTACAATATTATACGCCTTTTTACTTCTCTCACTATATATATCTTATATATTGACCGTCTGTCCATCAATCATAATTTGTTAAACTTTATAAATACATTGTGCTATTAACTACTTTAGAAATGGAAAATATTGCGTTAATAGTAAATACTAACTTACATGCCATGACCGGAAATCGAAACTGAAACCTTCAGATCTACAACTTAGCTATTTGAACTTTTTTATGAAGTCAAGCTTAAAACATTATCTATACAAAATAATCATAACTTTGGTGTGATTTCATAGATTAATTATTTACGTCATGTTTCAAAACATGAATTCAAGCGATGAGGAAAAATAAATAAATACATAGGAAAACATTATCAATAGCATTTAAAATAATTTTAATCGTCCAAAAGAATTTATTTTTCTTTAACTACGTATTCAACATAGTTCTTTTGCACTTATATATTCCTCCCCGACTCGTAAAAATAGGCGCACTTGAGGGAGCATACGTTTGTTGGTACATCTAAATATAATTTTTATTCACTTTGGTTATGCAGATACAAAGAAGATTACAGAACGTCTTTTGAATTGAATAACCGATTATTTGGATAAAAAAATCTAGTCATTCCTCTCGGCCTCTCTCTCATATATATATATATATATATATATATATATATATATATATATATATATATTTGTTATTGTTTATTTATCTATGTACGTATACGTTTCCTTCTTTATCAATCGGGACTCTTCAGCATAGAGATATGACTATTCACTACTGGTCACACGATTCGAAACCCCGGATTACAAGTATTTTTCAACACAAATCAAACGTCGCTAACCGATCGGCCAATTCTGAATAGCTTATAAACAATGATAATTTTAACACATTTTAAAGCGGCGAGACGTATAGGCATTCTACTTCTATAAGTGAAGGAATGATGCATATAAAGCAAGTGACGTCATGCTGTGTTCGTACTACCATTTAAAGTGCTCTATTTTTTTACGAGGTCCTTTAAATATAAATATTTGTTATTGTTTATTTATCTATGTACGTATACGTTTCGTCCTTTTTCAATCGGGACTCTTCAGCATAGATATATGACTATTCATTACCGGTCACACGATTCGAATATATATATATATATATATATATATATATATATATATATATATATATATATATATATATATATATATTTATATATATATATATATATATATATATATATATTAGTTAGTCTGATATAATAATTGTCTCTTGAAATTTTATTTCGAAGCAATGACAATAAACGTTGATAAAAGTAGCCATGAATTGAGTCTTAATTGGTTTGTGTTTACGTAAGAAGTGTAATCTATCTTAGTCTAAAGCTAGGACTTAATCATGTGTTGGAGATATTAAAATGATTGTTACGTGGGTATTAATTTTAGCAATGTCAAATGGATATTGATTTCTTTTTTAACGATGATTAGTTTCCAAACGTAGTGTTGCGTCGTATTCCTCATCGGATTAAGATAAAATATAACTGGCGCTCTTAAAATGTTTAAGGCGTTTTCTTGACTGGCAGATACTGCTCGCCTTTGATAAATTGAAGGCATGTATTCTGTAGCAGGGTCATCCTAATTTCATCATTACCTCTGTAAGTAAATAAGACACAAGATTCGGTTTAAATGTTATATTTCCATATAGAAATGTCATTGGATTACTCTTGACCGAATTAGGAGTTATAATCACGTTACAATTTATACTCAATCAAAATTTAATTACTTTATATATTCAATGCGACCCTGCAATGAAAACCGAGATGGCTGAGGATTTTTGTTTGAATATAAGGTAGCAGCCGCCGCTTGTTTGCTACGTTTGACGTAAATTAGAGAGGATTTTGCGTAATACCATTTTTGAAATTCTGAGAAATGGTAATAATTGTCTAAATAACAACCACGATCAGTTGGTTCTTCTACCATAATCGATACATACGAGATATTTCCATGGACATATTACTTTGATGATTTGACTTTTTGTCAATACAGTGTTAACACGTTAAATATGTCACTTCTAATCACGACTTGATAGCTACATGTTTCAGTTAAAGAAGTCCTAGAGGCTGTTTCAAGGGCAAGGAAATTTAAAACGAACATTTTATTTTATAATTGCAATTACATTTGAAGTGTTGTCATAAAAAGATATATGTCATCACACTTTGAGTTAATTATTGCCACTGGTTTGACACCCTGGATCCAGATTATAGGCAACGGAATGTCGTACATATTTCAACATGAAATAATATCTTCTTACACACCATGGGATACCAAAGAATACATAGGGAAATCTTCTCAACTGTCTGGCAAAAAACATCCTTTGATGAATGATAGATATCATTGAACTACTATGTGTATACCGTTTATGATTTAAGGATTAATCAACATTTAACAATAAGAATATTTACATTAATGCAGCATGGTTAATAATGTCATAAATAAATAAGGACCACTTGAACTACACATGTAAACACGTCTTGCACCGGATTAATGCAAGTAATTTATAGAGTTGATACATTACATTCATTGCTCTTTCCTCCTCTCGTAATATTGGTTCTCACTATCCTTCAAACATTTCTTACACCTGAGACCCTACTTTATCTCTGCAAATCGGTTATCAGACTTTGTATTGATTACTGTTGTCCTATTTTGGCTTGTGAATCATTGTCTAATTTGAGAATTGTCTGATTTATCTCCTGCTTTTTGTTTTTTTCCAGCTCGGTTGACTCGTTATTTTATAGGTCATTATAATTGGATAGTTCATTGGATAAAACTACATTAACGTGTTTTAAAAATACGATATATATTTGTTCACTAGAAATAATCATGGGCTGAAAATATGTTAGATGTTGTTACCAAAATATCCTGCCTATATATATATATATATATATATATATATATATATATATATATATATATATATATATATATATATATATTGAAACAGAAAAATTAGTTCAACATACGTACCGTCGGTTTCAAGCACAGAAGGACTTAGCTCTCTTCAGCTTCTGTTGTCGAAATAATGTACCTAAATCAATAAATATTACGCTCTGAATATTTAATTTTTAACTTGAATTCTGAATTAATCGAGCACTTCGCTGGGATTTTTACAACGCTAAGAAAGTAGTAATTGTTAGTAATTGCTCGTTAGAAGCTATTATTTGATATAATAATTTGTCGCCTCTATTCTAACTTCTTTCCTTCCTCTAAACATTAATCTAAATCTAAAAGTAAAACTATATATATATAAAAAATAACAATAATATAAATAATAGTTTTTTTTTCTATCCACCTGAACCCGCCATATGTTGATCGTTTCTTTTCAGTGTTTCTGTATATGTTTTTTTTTGTATCTATGTGTGCATATTTACTCGTGTGTATGCATATATATAGCGATTTCTCGTGTGCATAGACTTTAGCCTCGTGATTCTAATCTGAATCAACGAACTGCGTTCGATGCCATACAACCGCTTATAACCACTACTCCTGCAATGATGAGGGTAGAAAACCCGGCAAAACATCGTCTGTAGGTATAAAAAAAACCTTACATCTTTTAAAATATTTACAGTCAATGTCCCTTTAAGATTTAACAGTCTTAATAGTAGAACATTTTTTGGGGTTATGAGATTGTTGTCACCAGCGATTATGCAAAGTTCCGCTCGATCGTCGAACACATTCGACAACAACACGGTTGCCCATCCTCTCAGGTAAGTGTACGTTAATTTCAATTACTGTATGTGGCGATTTCTCGTGGCTATAGACGTTAGCCTCGTTATTCTTGTCTGAATCTAGGAAGTGCGTTCGATCCCATGCGACCGCTTGCAACCGCCACTCCTGCACTGATGAGAGTAGAAAACCCGAAAAAATATCGTATGTAAGTATAGAAATACTTAAAAATATTTGCAGTATATATATACACACATATCTATCTATCTATCTATCTATCTATCTATCTATCTATCTATCTATCTATATATATATATATATATATATATATATATATATATATATTAGAATATCAAATTAAATTAAAGATTAGCGATTTATCTCTTACTAATAATATATCGTGATAATATGAAGCTTAATATATTGAATAGAGCAATGATGAAAATAGTTTGTCTTTGAAAATCAATGGATTAGGGATATGAACCTCCTTGCTTGGGACTTCCGATGTTTTAATAAATATTCTATCTTTACAATGTTTACTCTCTATCTATCTATCTATCTATCTATCTATCTATCTATCTATCTATCTATCTATCTATCTATCTATCTATCTATCTATCTAGGCCTCTCTCTCTCTCTCTCTCTCTATATATATATATATATATAGTAAGCAATGAAAATATATATGGCAATTAAGCTACACAGAGGTTCCCGCGTTTCATCTCCAGGGGAATCTTCAGATGCCTCCGCATATTCAAGAGCATCTGATCTTGTGGGGTTATTCATTTCATATACCCTCACAAATATATTCGATAATACGGATATCGGCCTTAATAGAGATGATGGATTAGCGATAATAAGAGACTCCAACAAAGTCAAGGGAGAACACTTCAAGAAAATTATACATATGGAAATGAAAAAAGTAGGCCTAAAAGTAGAAGTATTGGCTAACATAAAGACAACACACTTTCTAGATGTGACATTAAACTTAAGTAAAAACACTTACGAACCATACCTAAAAGATAACGCCAACCCAATATGCGTACACCCAAAGTCTAATCACCACCCATCAATCATAAAACATATCCCGAATTTGATCGAAAGTAGGCTTATCAACAATTCTAGCAACGAAAGCGTTTTTAAAAAATCAATCAACATTTACAATACAGCTCTAAAAAATAGTGGTTACCATAATACCGAAATTAAATATAAAAAACAGGACACCAATAATTACAACACAATTAAAAATAAAAACAAAAGAAAAATAAATATAATCTACTATATCCCTCCCTATAACCAGATGCTAAAAACTAAACTAGGCACAAAATTCCTAAATCTGATTGAAAAACACTTCCCTCTACATAAAATATTCAATAAAAATAACCTAAAACTATCCTACAGCTGCTGTGAAAACCTAAAAATGATAATTAAGGCACACAGCAACAAAATACTAAAAGACAACAACAGACAAGAAAAAAATAAACAAAGTGGAAAACATAAAAAAATAACACTACGAAGAACAAAAATATAAACACTACTAATAGAAATAAACAACACACTAATAATAACCACCCGAATAGAAACAGAAAAGGTTACCAATGAAGAGAAAAGATGTAACTGCGTAAATCGTAAAATTTGTCCACTACAAAATAAATGCCTAACTAAAAGTATTGTATACCAAGAAACGATATTTGCCAACGAAAGACCAAATAACAAGAAATACTACGTGGTT
Organism: Sepiola atlantica; assembly: GCA_963556195.1. NCBI lineage: Eukaryota > Metazoa > Mollusca > Cephalopoda > Sepiida > Sepiolidae > Sepiola > Sepiola atlantica. Next base: position 68,760,784 of record OY744531.1, read on the forward strand.
ATGACATCCCTAGACTTTAAGACCAGATACTATGACCGCAAAAGCAAATTTAAAAACAAAGAACGTCGAACTAAAACAGCACTAGCAAACCATTATTGGGAGCTCAAAGAAAATGGACACTCACCAATAATTGAATGGAAAATAGTAAGACAGACCAGTACATGTATAAACTACTGAAATCCTACATTTTAAAGATCCCCGAAACCTATTAAATTCTAGAAGTGAAATAGCAAACAGCTGTTACACAGAAATATTTTTTACTTTAGGATGATATGTATATAAAAAAAACAACTGAACAAATTAGAAATTAAAACCTAAAATAGAAATACAAGAAACCACGTGTTAAAATAAATTCGCCTGCTCTATTGACACAACAAAGGAAACAGGATATAGGAAAATCCATTGTTAACAAAAAATAGGATACGTATAGGAGCGTCACCAACAAAGCCTTTGTTCGCGGGAAGCATAACGATTGGCTGAGGGAACAACAAAGAATCTGATTGGTTAACTAGCAAGCCATGTATATAAAAACACCTGATAAAAATAACTCCATGCATTTAGCCTGAAGATTCCCCCGGGGATGAAACGCGGGAGCGTCTGTGTAGCTTAATTGCCATATATATTTTAATTGCTCAATACCTAGCTCTACTTACGTATCGAGCACTGTTGAAGTAAATACTGATACATAAAAAGTATATCTCCTTATAATATTTTATGTGGGTGCATTAAGTACTAATATATATATATATATATATATATATATATATATATATATATATATATATGTGTGTCTGTGTGTATATATGTGTGTGTATGTGTGTATTTATATTTGGGCTTACGTGTATATTTATGTATGTAAATCTATGTATCTTAGCACCTTTAAATGTACCTTTTTAATAGCCACGTATCAAAAAATTAAACTTTGTAAAGTGAAGTTATAATAGTAAAAGTCTTTTTAATAATTTAAAACCTTTTTAAAACAGTAAAACCTTCAACTATATAAGCTGTTGTTATATTTCAGTATCATATTTAGAGTACTAAGACTTTATTTAGCCTGCTCATTATACTTATTTCGTAATTAGGGAATGTGCTTAAATCATATATTATATATATTTAAAAACTTTTTACTTTTTAATGAACCTGGATTTAAACCTATAGGCTAACCTACTTATAGATCTCATACCTCACACTTTCACTTTTAGTTCTTTTTACTTACCATTACTTATTTTATTTTATTTCATTAAATTTAATTATTGTTTTTTTTTACTTCATTAAAATTATTATTACTAGCAAATATATGCTCCCTCCGGTCGCATATTTTTGCTAGTTGTTTCATTCAATTGCTCAGTAAAATGTGTTTGTTTGTTTTTTACAAAAAAGAAAGAAAATCACATCATCCTTTATGCGAGGATGATAACAGGTCAACAGAACGGATACTATACTATCGGCACATCTCTCAAAAAGGGGGAGGTAATGCCTTGGAGGATGGTATCATTACAACAGAACAGATACTATACTACCTTCACGCCTCTCAAAAAAGGAAGAGATAATGCTTGGGAAGATGGTATCATGACAACAGAGCAAATACTACACTACATTGTGACCCTGAATTGAGCATTTAAAAATAATACATCAGTCTGAAATAGTATATACTATACTATTTTATGATAAGTACAATAGTCTTCAATAGTATAGGTTTGGTTTCAGACAGACAGACAGACAGACAGATATATAATCTCCATTATTAATAGACTATTATTACTATTTCATTTTATTTTATTTTATCTATTATGTTTACTTTATTCATTTATCTCAATCTCATCAGTATCTGATCAGTAACCTTATTATATTTTATTTTATCTTTTTATTTGATTTTATTCCACTTCATTAATTTGAATCTTTAATCACTTTAAGTTACTTTTTTATTTTTTATCTCATTTATTTATTTAATCATTTAACTTACATTACATAATACTTATCATAATATTTAACATTATGACTTTTATTTTAACTATTGTTCTGTCATTATTATTTGCTTCTATCATCATTTATCATTATTGTTAGATGTTATTGCTTGAAATTTGTCACTAGTCCTGCTTCTACCACGGGTATTAATAAAACTGCAAATTATTGTTTTTTTAATTTTAGATGTCTATTGTTTTTCTTAACTTTAAATTAAATATAATTTTTTGATTCTTAATCTTAAATTTTTCTAAACTATTTTAACTTTAAAATGTTAAAAAATTTCTATTACTTTAACTTTCAATTTTTAATTATGGCTAGTTTTTGATACTGCTTCTTGCTAGCACTATCTAAACTGAATCTCTACACTATTGATAAATATCAATTTGAACTACTAACTAGTTTTTTCACAGTATATATTTATGTATGTGCATAATTTTCAATAGGAAGTGAATCTGTCTTTCTAATTATTTTATATATACATATCAAGGGAGGTACGAGAATGGCCTATGCTGGAAATCTCATTTATTTGATCAATCATTACTCAAAAACCAATAAACTAAATTAGAAAAAACTTTGCACAAAACTTTTATTTTATAGGTTATATAAGTGTGTAGAATTTCAGCATCATTAGTCTAGGCAACCCAGAGATCAAGAAAGTTCAATCATGAAATCATGTTATCTGTGTGTATGTACGTACGTACGTACGTACGTACGTATGTGCCACCCTGTAACTCATCAACTATTTGATGGATTCAGCTGATTTTTGGCAGAGATAGAGGTTCCGGGGTCTAGTTGATGGCATTTAAATTCCAGTTTACCATACAACTTAGTTTTCCAGAAAATTAATAAAAAACCCTAAAAATTACCATTGTATTGAGGCATAGCCTTTACAAAAGTAGTGACATTCCATGATAAATGCCAGTATACTGAAATCATATGCCCTTAATATGGTAAAGATGAAAATTCATATACACTAAATGTACAAAAGCAAGGAAATTCCCAAATTGTTACACTTTTATTGTCATTAAGGGTATGCGAGCACAACAAGGCTATGTATTTTACTGGAAGGAATTTTTCTTCAGCGCACCTCACACACTTTATCCACTCATGCATAGATATTTATACTGTAGTGATGTGATAATGAAATGGTTTGGTTGATATGTAGTCATACCTTTAATTAATGACAATAAAAGTGTAAAAATCTGGGAATTTCCTTGCTTTTGTACAGTTAGTGTATATGAATTTTCAACTTAACCCTATTAAGAGCAAATGGATTTTGTATACTGCCATTTTTCATGCAATATATATATATATATATATATATATATATATATATATATATATATATATACATGATGGACTCGCCTGTCGATTACGACGTATGAGGTTCCAACAACTTTCATTTGTGCTTAGATCGTTCATGACACCTAAGTCCTGCAAGAGACTTGCAAGGAAAGCCGCAGACAGTACAAGAGTGTGAGTAATCGAATGCCAGGTGTAAATCACTCTCTCTCTAGCTTTTCGCCTCACTCTGGCAGTTCTCATAATATCCACACAGGTCTCGTTGAATCTTTCCAGTCCAATGCAACAAGCTGCTCGCCATGTCTTCCTGTCTTTTGTAAAGTCTTCAAAGTTTGTGTGAGGTACTCCAATTGCCGTCAGCGCATCTTTCAATTTATTTTTGTACCTCAGCAAGGACCGACTAACATTTCTGTTACCACAAGCTAACTGACTGTACATCAGTGCTTTAGGTATCCTCCCTTCGTCCATTCTTGCTAAATGACCAGCCCATCGCAATTGAGACTGCAACAGGAAACTTTCAATTCCACCAATATTGCATCTGTTGTAAAGATCGGTGTTAGCGACTTTGTCCTTCAAACTAAGTCCGCATATTGTCCTAAGGCAGCTCTTGTGGAACACACCCAATTGGCGAATCTGATGCCGGTAAGGCGTCCACGCCTCACATCTATAAAGAAAACGTGTCAATATTACACCCCTATACACATTGATTTTTGTCGCCAACTTAATGCCTCTGCTACTCCAAAGACGATGTTTCAGTTTGCGTAAGGCATTTGCCGCTTTTGCCATTCGGTTTACGATTTCATCATCAAGTGAAGCAGCAGAATTAACTTTGCTACGTAGGTAGGTAAGGGTTTTGACATAGTTCATTGGTCTGCCATCCACTTTGAGTTTTTCTAATGGAAATTCATCGACAGGCTGATTTTGTTTCACTCCTTGAACTTGTTTAGTGGTAGGGCATGGTTGATGGACCACCTCAGTCTACTTTAACCTGATCGTTAAACCAAAAACCTTACATCAACAGATTCTGAGCTTCTTCAAAAGAAGTCGCGACCAGGGCAGCAGCATCTGCAAAGAAAAGGTGCCGAATGATGGCCTCTCGAACCAAGTTTTTGGTTTTAAAACGCTGATGGTTAAAGAGCCCCCCTGTGGTTCGGAATTGAAAGTTAACAGCTGTGCTTTCATCAGAGAATGCGTGGCGAAGCATCACCGAGAAGAACAATGCAAACAGCACAGGTGCCATCACACAACCCTGCTTCGTACCGTTTGTTACTTCAAAAGGCTCTGAGGTGTCCCCATTGGAAACTGCCTGTGCTTTCATCCCTTCATGAAAGGAGATTATGACATCAATCATGTTGTTGGTGATTCCAAGCTTATGAAGAACTTTCCAAAGTGCTTCGCGGCTGACCGTATCGAATGCTTTTGTCAAATCAATAAAAAACATGTACACTTCCCGATGTTTTTCACGAACTTTTTCAGCAACTTGACGAAGGACAAATACCATGCCGATTGCACCTCGACCAGAGCGAAAACCACACTGGGACTATGGGTAAATCTCATCAATAAGATGTCTGATGATCCTGTTCAGAATCAATCTTGCAAGAATTTTACCTGCAACAGAAAGCAAAGATATCCCGCGATGATTATCGCAAGAATTCCTGCTTCCCTTGCTCTTATAAAGATGCTTGACATTATTATCCTTAAAGTACTGTGGAACTCCGCCAACTTTCGATATCTCCATAAACAAGATGGTCAGTTGTTCCTCAAGTGCTCTTCCGCCATTTTTGTACCCATCAATGGGGATGCAATCTTTGCCCGATGCCCCTGACGATAACTGTTTTTTTAGCTTGAGATACTTCCTGAACTGTAGGTGGAAAAGACAGTTCCGGAATTTCGGGATGCTGCGGAAGAGAGGAAATGATTTTTTCGTCAGTCACCGATGCAGAGTTAATGACAGTTTCGAAGTGCTGCTTCCAGCGCTTAAGGATAGCATATTTGTCAGTTAGCAGTGTTTCTCTATCCTCAGCAAAAACTGGGACAGAACCATTCATTTGAGGACCAACCACCTCTTTCAGGATAGAGTAACATAACTTAGAATCCTTCTTGTCGGCTGCATCCTGAAGTTCCGCAGCCTTGGATGACCACCAAGATTCTTTCAATCCCCTAAGTGCATTCTGAACTTGTGTTTTGTGGGCTCTATACGCCTTCTTTTTCACTGCGGAATTTTTGTCCTCGAGCCATGTTTTGTGGCAAACATGCATTTGGTCGATAAGCTTTTGCACTTCAGTGTTGTTTTCATCAAACCAGTCTTGATGTTTCCGCAAAAGGAAGGCCAAAAGTTCAGCAGACGAGTCATAAACAGCATTGCGCAATGAATCCCAAGAACTTGAAACGTCACTATTTACTTCTATAGAAGCTATAGCGGTCGGAACTTTTTCCTTCAGCTCATTTTGTGTATCTGCCTTTTTAGAGGCAGAACATTTAGGCGTTTTGGAACAGAATACTTTTTCACTCTTCTCTTGTCTAAATGGAAGATGGGCTTGCCGACTATAAGCGCATGATCTGATAAACAACATCTACTATCTAAAGAGCGTGTTATCTTAAAATCTTTGAGGTCGCGCTTTCTGGTAATTATGTAGTCAATGAGATGCCAATCTTTTGATCGGGGGTGCATCCATGATGTTTTTTGACAATGCTTTTGTTGGAAGTACGTGTTTGTCACACTGAAGTTAAATTATTTGCATAACGTCAGGAGTGGTAATCCATTTGAATTCATTTTTCCAACACCATGGTGACCCAGAAAACCAGCCCATGTTTGGAAGTCGGGCTACACTCGAGTATTGAAGTCTCCCATCAAAGCAACCTTATCCTCATGCTGATTTTGTTAGATAAAACTACGCAAATCATTGTAAAGATCAGCTTTGCATTGATCTGAACTATTCATAGTAGGTGCATAACAGCTGATAAGTGTTGCGAATGTGTTGTTTTTTAGTGGAAGTCTTAGGGTCATAATGCGATCTGAATGACTTACTGGGAGTGTTGGAAGTGATCTAGCAATTTCCGTCTTCACTGCAAACCCTACGCCAGATTGACGTGGTTCGTTTTCTGGTTTACCAGCCCAGAAAAACGTGAATCCACCTTTTACCTCACACAGCTGTGAGTGACCAGGCAGACACCTCTCACTACGGGATGAAATATCTACATCATGTTTCCTTAATTCCATTCATACGAGGGCCGTTTTCCTTTCTAGTGACGCATCACTATCCTGCAATGTGCGCACATTCTAAGATCCAATGTTTAGTTTCATAAATTTATTTGTTTTCTGACTGCTGTATTGGATAAGTAGACAGCTGCAGTAGGCTGACAAGTCAAAGAAGGGCATGCAATGTTTAGGGCTCCTTTTATCACCCCCTCCCTAAAATAGGGAAAGCAGTGCTGATCCTAGATAGGCCTGCTTTGTCACTGGTGGAGGACACGAACGGCACTATTGCCTAAAGGTTTGTGTCAAACGGCCATCACCCACCAGCCGCCACTGTGTAGAGCGCTAGCTAAAGACTTCCAGCAATATCCTTTGCCTGTCCCCGTCGCCTTTACTCTCTCGCCAGCGGACCCAGAAATACTCATGTCGATTTTAGAAAAGCTGCTAGAAAACCCACAGGAATGATTTGATTTGAGTGGTGAAGGCTTGTGTAGGACCATCCACCCTTTTTGGAATTGTTGATTACACAAGATCAGTACAAATGAGTGCCACAGTAAAAGTCAGCAACAACCCTCAGGTTATACATCAGAGTTTTCCATCTCCTAGACACCTGCCTTAACAAAGGCTTAGGGGGCATCTAGTGGGTTTAATGCGCCCCCAGATACCAAACTGGAAATTTCCCTGATCCGGCGCCATATCCATATACATATATACACATATATATATATATATATATAGAGAGAGAGAGAGAGAGACAGAGAGAGAGAGAGAGAGAGAGGTTGAGACAGGTTGAGACAGATCACTAGCCAGTGGCAGGGGGTTAGATTGGTGAGTGCCGGGACGTATCTGCATGCCAGCAGGCCATGTACACTGCACCTCTGGGTTTCTAACCTACTCCGAGATCTCTAGTCTATTAGCCTGGGACCGCAACCCACCCAGTTACCATAGTGTACCACGAGAAGGTCAGACTAGAGTCTTGTCTGGAGATAGGCTATATACCAACAGGGGAGACTTACTCACTCGGCTCCCTTTTCGCAAACTAGTGGGCTATCTGGCGGCTAAGCGAATAGCAAGAGTAGGAAGCCCAAGTGTTTTTGTTCTGAAATAGTTGTTTTTCTTACTTGATAACATCTGTTTCCCCCTTTTTAACCCGGTGTATATCCGTATAAATTGTTTTGTACTCTGTCTGTCGTTTTGAATTATCCAACACCTTTTCCTCATCATCCTATATAATTGTCTATATAATTGTGAATCGTCTAATCTATGACAATTATGCTGGCTTTTGACTGTTGAGTTTTGGTCTATACTTTGTGCCGATGAAGAATAATTGATATTAATAAAAATATATCGTCTCAGAAACCATTGTACACACACTGTTGTAAAGTTGAATTCTTATAGCGTAATCAAATTTTCTTTGTAATAAAGTTCACCAGAGAGATATATAGATATACGCGCATTACTGAAGCAATCGAAAAGTACATGATGCTCCATTTTTACCCTGAAATCAAACACAAGAACTCTACCCGTTCTTCTCTGATCTGCTTCATAAAATGTAATTCTTTATTCCCATTAGTTAATTATGTTACTCAGTTTAAACTTTAGTACCCGGATGTCCGTTAGTCTCCAATCTGCGTCCTTTTATTTTCCTTATTCTTTCTGCAGGAACACATATTTTCTCAGAATCAATTAGCGAATGAACATAAGGAACATAAATAATTCATATCATCGATTTGAAAATTCTTATGACACGTTAAGTGTCAAGAGATAAATCGATAAATAGATTCACAGAGACGGAGAAAGAAAGAAAGAGAGAGAGGGTAACTATAACTTACATTCAACATTGACCACTCAATATATATTTTAATAACTCATATATGTATGACCATTTCGATGTTTCTCCAATGCCTTTCAGACATTCTGACTCTGTTGCCTGTGGACGCTTTTAAATGTTTGTTAACTTTGTACGCATTTTATGCTTTGTATTAGCATCACACTACGAGGTAAGCTATGATAATGTTTACTAAATACTAGTTTATATCATAGTTTGATACATCAATTTTAAATTAAACTTTGAAGACAGATGATCGGCTTCAACACCCTTTTCTCATTCCCACCAGCGAAAGGAGTTTACAATGTAGTGTTTTATTATAGGTGGCCCTGTGTTACAAACGTATACCTATGCGAGTACGAATTGGGAATGGGATCGATATTAATTTAGCTGAGTGCATGTTGGGCTGACACAAACTTTGGGGAAATTAATATGTTATCTCACGAGTTAGTAACGGATAGGTGATCTTAATATATAGTGAAGCATTGGGGGTCAATAAAGGTCAGAAACAGAGAGAACATCGAATGAGGTCGCGATGACGTAGCTTGTTTTTGTCGTTGACGAGAAACGAAAGTTTTGAAAAATTTCTGATTATGGATCTGACCTGAGGCAGATCGCAAAATATGCTCTGAAATTTTAAGTTGGATACAGATGTCGAAAAAACTTCCCCGCCCTACTGTGAAGCCAGTTCCGTAATTGTCCTTTAATAAGTAATCAGTTAAGAAGTAATTAATGTATAAGCTAAACCGTACTTAAAATATAACGAACCTATCTTCTGCGTGCCTGTTTTATTCAGAGAAAATTAAACCGTTGAACCTCTCGAAGAATCTGTCTTCAGACTCCTTTTTATCGGTTGAAAAGATTTGTTCACTAGATACACTGATGAGACGACGACCACGAAAATAGACAGAATGAGGATATCAACACAAAACGACCATTATGACGATCACGACATGATGACATGAAAGAGAAAACGCAATATAGACAACTCATCAGCGACGAAGAAGACAACAGAAAGAAAAAGAAAAGGTAAATTGTTTAAATTTAAAAATAACATTTGTATTATGAGAAAAGGGAGAACGCAAGAGACAAAGAAACACGGTGCACACATAAAGACCCGTTAAAAATTAAAATATTTTATGGGACGGCTTGTAAAAAGATACGTTAAAAGTAATGTGTACACACACACACGCGCGTAACGAACGCTCGCATATTTACACACGCATACGTTAAAATATATTACTCATGATTAAAAATCCAAACACACTGTGAAGAATACACTCATTATAAGGTACATGATAAAGAACGCATTCCCACTCCCGCATCCGTATACATTGAGGTAACACACGCGAAAAAAGCGTATATGTAAACACGAACATATAAAATGGTTAAACAAATGTTTAGTAACGTTTTAACATCGGGAAACGCTAAAGTAGAATACAAATAACTCATAACGCCATAAATACCATTACTATCTAGAATGAAACTAGCTACCGGAAAAGTGGAAGAGACTCGCTAAAGAAGCGAGAGGACAACAGAAGATATTAGTGTTTTGGGGGAAACAGTTTACCTTGTCGGATTGTATATATATTAATTTTTCCTCGGCTGTTTTTACTTGAGGAATATTCCATTTCGACCTCCAGATAATGACGGGTCATTAGAGGAGAATACGAACCGTTTTGGGGCCTTCCTCCCGACGACTTTTTCGCGTATCTGCCTCCCTCACTGATGTGAGGCCCCATTATCTGAAGTACATTTCAATACAATGAACTGTTCAATGAAATCAATATAAATTACTGTTTAACGGCTTAGCGTCTCACGTGTCGTTTAAGGGCTTAGCATCTCATGTGTTACTTTTATGCTGAGCGTTTTACGTCTTCGTTGCGTGAAAACCCCATTTTATTGAAGAGAAAAAATATAAAGGAATGAATAAATTAAATTAAAAAATAAAATAAAATAAAATAAATAAGTTTCTATTATATCACCATGTGATATTCCTTTTCGCCCAGAGCCACATTGCGCATTGCTCGGTTATTTCTATGAAGCGTTTTCTGGCTTCGACTCTTTTTCGGCATTTAATTCCAAGGTGGCCTATGAGCTGATATAGAGAGCCTGTAAGGAAACCCCGTGTTCCAATTTAACATCTCGAAAGATAACAGTGTAACCTTCACGCGTCAGCTCTCTTTTTAGGTCCTCGTATTTCTCTATAGTGTTGCTTTCTTACCCGGCTCTTATAAGGTATGTCAATTCAACCAAGATTAGTCTTTTACTTGCACTTGACGATAGAACAATGTTTTATCATTGCCCTTTTTCACTAATAATATTTGGGTAATTATTGCGCCAGCTACAATCAAATCACCATCCTATCCAAGAATATTTGGGATTGATACTTATAATTGGCCTGATGTACGCTTAGACCCGATATATATCCCCCCTTGATCTGACGTTAGCTGCTACGGGCTTCATGTGATTGCTAATTTTTGTCATCAGTTCATCCTGTTGTGCCACAACGTATATCAGCCATTAGCTAGGGCCACTCTGCAAGAACTACGAACATGTTCCATTGTTTATGTGGCTTTCTTACATGAAATAAAAGCTTGAATCGTTTTCTTTCTTCTATTTGACAAAGTTAGTCATTGACGCAAGCACGTCTAAAGTCTATCGTATTATGAAACTCAATCTAAGCGGTACCATATGGTAAATGTCATTATATGTAAAGGATCTTTATATTGCATCTTCCCAGTTCGCCCATTGTTCAGTCTGTGACTGTTTGACCCATTTTACGAGTGTTTTGCTTTTATTCCTGGCTCCTTATTTCCTGAATTACCAGGTAGCGGCGATCTTTGATTGAAGCCGTCTACCATCTTTGAATGTTGTTAATTTCAAGCTCAAACCTCCATGCCTGAGTCAATCCGATGACTTACTTGAGAGATAGGTGCCCTTTAGCATCATTTATAGTGTCTCGGACTTTCCAGATTCTTTCCGTGTGTGAAGAAAGGATTGTACAGCTTTTATCACCGTGTCCTTGAAATCGTTAAACATAATCTGAAACCTGGCTTTTCCAACTTTGCTTTCTTTTGCAATAGACTTGAGCAGTAATTTTAGTTTCACCTGTTTACTATATTGTGCTACATTCGACAATACTAGAGGCAAAACCAGCCATTTTCTCGTATATCTACTAATCTTTGCTTATATTCCCTAAACTGTGCTTATAGTGATTTGATATTCGAGAAAGGGGCCATAACACAATTGGGATGAGCATGTGTTGAAGACACCATACCTTGTATTTACCTTGCAGTGGAAAGCGCCTGATCGTTTTTAGACTCTCATCAACTGTTTTTATTGTCAATTTAACCTGATTTGTGTATTTTATGGTCTCATCGTACCATCTAACCAAGCTCTTTATCGGTTCTTCTCGGACGGTATGGATTTGCAAAGTACATATGATGTACTTTTTCTATTTTCTTAGAGAAACGTCTGGACCTTTTAGGATTGAATGTCATTCTCGACCAGATCATCAGATCATCTATTATACTGAGTAACTGAGGCGTCTCAGTTTCCTTTAATGTGAGGATCGTAGTATCGTCAATGTAAGCCTTCGGTGGTGACATTTAGCATCCTCTCTCTAAGGTAGTAGGGGTTGCATTGATTTTTGCTACTTTGAGAATTATCTGCATCGCTAACACGAAAAGTATAGGTGACACTGTTCATCTCATTGCAATTCTCACATCGAGTCTCATAAAATTTGTTGTATAGTCGTTTCTGGTAAACCACATATGAACCCCATCGAAATATGTTGCAAGCATCGTGCGTATTATCTCTGAAATCTGGTACATCTGATGGGATGGTTGAATCATTTGATGAGGCATGTATCTATATGCATTAGAGAAAGCTAGCTATAACGCATCCAAATCAGTCTCGCTCTTTGGATGTCCTCCCATATAATATTATCATGCTGCAAGTAACTTGCTATTTCAGGGACACCACATTTCTGCACGGAAGTTTCGATATACCCATTTAAAAGTAGGTATTTGGTTAGTCTTAAACCAATTACTGGGAAACATATTTTTCTTTCCAGAAATTGATTTATGACTTCTGAGTTTTGTTCTTTGGATATGTACACACCGTTTACTCTCACCTACTGGTTACTGACATGACGGTTTTTCTACGACAACCTCAAATGTTTGTAGCCATTTAAGCACTCTAGGCCATATTTTGTAGAGTAAGAAAGGTATTCCGTTCGGGTTCGTTGCAGATTTATTTCTGGCTTTGTTAACCACACGTCTTATTTCTTCGTGCGTTATTATGTTTATGTTGAACTTCGTATTTTGAATATCTGGCCATATCAGCTTACAATTTTGCTCCAGTAACGTTTGACGTTTGTTGTCAGATTATGTATGTTTGAAAAGACTCTTTGCATATTTATATGGTTATTAAACGAACCGTTAACACACCTTCCGCCGTCTGCATAGTATTTTTCCTGACAGGTTCTGCCCTGCTCAGAGCGCTATTATTGTCTTTGAGATATTTCCAAATCTGTAGTAAATCCTCTTCCTGATCGGAAGTTGAGACGCGAAGTTGTCTGTTAAAATTTTTCTTATTTCTTAGGTCTTCAATTTCCCTCTGAAGTCTGCTTTACTTGACTAGGAGTTTAGTCGATTTCATTTATTCACCATACAATGTCATACAAATCCGATATATAACATGGCCACATTCTATCAACCGTTGTTATTTTTCTTTTCATCTAATTATTTATGTAGTACATTGCTTATTGTATAGTAAAGCATGCACCATTCTTCCGAACTACTTGCTGGTGGAAGTTTTATTCTAGGGAGTTTCATCTGACCAATTGGCGAAACTACATGGCTATTCTCGGCACTGTGGGTTGCGTTCCGGCCTTGGTTTCCCAACATGTTATCTGTGAAAACACATCGCTTCTTATGAATCACTGGGTGAAAAGCCCATCCCATTTTGCTTCGATTGATCTTCCTCTCTAGCGCATGGGAATTCCATGTATTGTTATTTATTCGTATCTGTTAGTCTTTCTGGGTTGTTTTTCGATAGTTTCTGTTTGATCTATCATCCTCCCTCCTATTTGGTGGATCTTGATGGAATTTTCCTGTGTTTTTCTTAGTAGCGTATATTATATCAAAACTTGATTGCTGGCCCGATATGTTTATTTGTTTTTCTCAACGTCGCCAGTTGTGTTCCTGAAAATCAATATGTATATAATAATACGCTAAGATACTTTCATGTTCGTACGTACGTTATCACTCTCTAATCGCGTTTAAAAGATTCAGATCGCCCGATTGTCAAGGATGCAATCGACAAAATAATGATTTTTTATCTTATGTTGTATTTGTGTCGAACGTGGAACTCGGACTAAAATACGCTATCTTGGGTTTCAGAATAGGATCAAAGTGTAGTATAAGTTCTGTCCAACGACTTTAGAATAATATTTCGGGATACAGGCTCGTACCGTATATCTAAAACATGGAAATATATCACACACTCCTACAAGGGTTTTGGAGATAAACCCTCTCCTCTATGAGTAGATATTTTCTAGAAACTACATACACCAGAGTAGTTAAATAAAGAATGCTTTAGTTTGAATAAACGTGTTACAATAATAATATGGGGTCTTCGCCGGACATCCATAGAGTGGAATATTTATAAGCATGGCAGCAATATACAACAGATGAAAGATATAACTGTGAAATGTCCACGGGTCCCGCTAGTCTGTGTACACGCTCGGTACGTACGTTATCACCTTCCATATCTTACAAAAATGAGATCGTCCAATTGCCAAATATGATAATCAACAAATTAAGAAATATCTTGTGTCGCTAAGTCTCCAAAATAAAACCATTTCATATTTTTTAAATTAAGTGTTCTCAAATCAAATAAAACGTTATAAATAGAATTCTGTCGTCGCCAAGTAAATGTCGCGTAAATAAAATAAAACGAAATGTATCTTACTATTTATTTAAAATAAAAGCTGAAATTATTACAATCTATATACTACTAAAAGTCTATGGGTCTTGTATGTTTGCAATCAGCTTTCAGCTTTCCGGTTTTCAACATCCGGTTGCGCATGCGTAAATAGCATCGTCTTCTAATCTGTTAATCTAATTCCGTTAATCTCTTATGATTAACGAACGCATGAAATTTTTCATTCTGGAAATTTTTATATCGCTTTTAATATAAACAATTTCATTTAATTTCATCAAATAGTTTTTTTGTTTACTTGACGACTAAAAACATTCAACGGGAGCACTTCGTAAAGTCTGTCGCAGTTTCAAACCCTTTTAAAAAACAAAAACAAACAAACAAAACAACAACAATCTATATATTAATACGCTAAGGTGTACGTACGTGTGTCACGGTTCCGGCAAACGCTCTGCGCATGCGTGCCGCACCTAGATTATTAATAACATTTAATTAGCCTAATTTCTGCATCGTATTTTAATTATTTCCCTTTAGCGCAACGGTAAGCGACGTAGTATTTTTGTCTTTGGCCCGACTGGTTTATAGTTCGATCCCAACCAGCCGCTAATATTTTTTCTTCTACATTTCGAGCGGAAGGGGAAGAAATAATACATTTTTTTTAATCACCCGGTCAAAAAGTACTTTTTTGTGTTGCTTAAAACTTAAAACTATTTTTTGTTTTTTATTTTGACGTTTTTAGGGCATGTCTATTATTTTTTTGTTGTTGTTGTTTTTGAACGGACGTTAAGCAATGTTTTTTTTTTCAATGATAGTTTGAACTAAGTATTTATTTTTTATTTGCACCACTTCTTAAAGTGTTAAAACATTTATTGGCACATGTTCGTCTTTAACCACTGTCGGTTTTTCACAACTTTTTACTGACCATTTTTCTTTTCTTTTTTCGGTGTACACTTATCTATCAGGCTGCTAGAGAATTCCGGCGTTTTTGGAATTTTTTTTCAAATATTTTACATTTTAGGAGGGGGGATCAGTTTCCAATGTTAATTCAACGTAGACTGATCCCCCTCTTTTTGACCATCTCAATTAAAAAAAAAATCTTTTCGGTGTACAATTATCTATCATGTCAGAGAATTCCGGGGGTTTTGGAAAGAAATTTTTAAAATCTGTGATTTTAAGATGGGGGATCAGTTTTCAATGTAAATTCAACGTGGACTGATCCCCCTCTTTTTAACCATCTCAAATTTTAAAAATTATTCTTCTGCTTACAATTACCTATCATGTCGCGAGAGAATTCCGGAGATTTTGGAAAGAAATTTTTAAAAAATGAGATTTTAAGACGTAAAAAGTTGTGAAAAACGAACTATGGTAAAAGACGAACAAGACTGATCCCCCGTCTTAAAATCTCAAAGAGCGCGTACGAAAGAAAGAGAAAGTTTGTGTTCGTAAGAGAGAGATAGAGGGAGAAGATAAAGAAAGAGAGAGAGAGAGAGAGAGAGAATAAACGTAATTGAAAAGTGAAAACGCAATAAAAACAAATAAATAAATCGCAAAAAGTAAAAAAAAAAATATTTAACAAAAACGAAAGTGAGGAAAGTCGTGATTCAAAGCAAAATAAAAAAGAAAATCTAATCGAAAAAAAAAGTAACAAGTATAATTTCGTTTACTATCGGAAGCCTACCAGTTTTTACGGTATATCAACCCTTTTTAGTAGAGTGTCCATCGTACACGCGTTATTGGAAGGCAAATTATTAATTTTTTCAAAATATTTCACTCTTATCCGGGGGGGTGCTCATAATAAAACAAGCGTAACTTACTAACAAATAGATGGTGCTTCGTTAGATTGGGACCCGCGCTAACTTTGACCCCGTCGTTAGGGTTAGGGAGGGGGGTAGGGTTACCTATAAAGTTCAGGGTCATTGGGGGTTAGGGTTAAAGTTAGGGTCAGGGTCAAAGTTAGCCCGGGTCCCCACGTAACAAAGTACCAAATAGAGACGTAAAAATAAGACAAGGGCAATGATATTGTATGGTTAACATCTGAGAAATTAATTTTTTTTATTTCAAATATTTATTTAGTTATATTGTCAAATTCGTCAAACAAAAATGGCGTTCGCTTATTTTAGGTGAGGTGGTCGCTAATTTCAGACTTTATAAAAGGCTAAATTGCCCGATTACAGTAGAGGATCTCTTTACATTATCAACTAACCCAAGATGTAGGGGAGGGCGCCACTCTTTTCCCAGGACTGCTTCATTGTCCTTGATCCTGACCTTATAATACTGAGAGTTTTAGCAATGTTTGTTTTAGTCTTTTAATATAAACAATTTCATTTAATTTCATCAAATAGTTTTTTTGTTTTCTTCACGGCTAAAAACATTCAACGGGAAGACTTCGTAAAGTCTGTCGCAGTTTCAAAAAACACCTCCCTTTCAAAAAACAAAAACAAACAAACAAAAAAACAACACTCATTATTAATATCAGCCATACGAGCGGTCGGTGAACGAAACCACCTCCCGCTTTCCCTCTCATAGATTTCACCACTCCTACTCCGTCTGTTTTCGTTACGTACGCGAGAAAGCCTGCTGTCTCTCGGTGGCCACGGCTGTACCCCCTTCCTTTCTCAAATCGCCCTAACCAACCACTTATAATTCAGTAACTGTAATTTAAAAAAACAAAACAATTATAATAAACAGAACGACTCATAGAAATCTATATTCTTTTTTCATTTTAATATACTTTCATAGAAATGCTTCTGTTATGTAAAAAAAAACTATTTTCTTTATGCCACAAGTGTCACGCTCATACATGAATTCCATAGCTAATATAACAAACTGACCCAACGGGTCACGGGTGGTCTAGTAAATAAATATAAAACGTTAGAATGTTTGCATTATTTATTTTAAAACATATTTAAATGAGTAGTACTTTTACAGCAAGAACAAAAAGAAGGTGGACTTTCCACAGGGATATTTTAGTTAATAATACTAACTTTTGGGGGGAAAAATGTCGACCAGGCGTGCGTGCGTGTGTGTGTTAGGCGTCATTCCGAAAAGTAATATTATCATTTCGGTAATACATATACAAATTTTCCACGCATCACAATTTGCTACAGCCAATCAGTACAATCTCAGACTCTATAAAAAACATATTCTAGAGAGCAGAGCAGTGCATGGTTTCACTGGTGTGTCTTAGCGCTCTTGTTTTTAGAGTTTAACGTTGTTTCTTCGTGTGTTAGTTGTGTCATGCACGTATGTTTGCGTCATTTACTCTATCCTTAACTCTTATCGTTACGCCGTCTGACGATAGATCCATTCCACTAATACTTAGATCAATTTTCCATGCAAACGAAACGAATTGCATATTTTCTGGGGAGAGATTCGCCACATAGTTAAGAACAAAACCTCCGCCTAAGCGCGGATTTTCTGTTGTGTAAATACGTGTGAGTTAGCAGGGTATACTGAAATACTTAAAACACTTTGAGGGCTGTATTTTTAGTTTTGTTTGGGGGCGCCGTCCTTCCATATACAGTACCTGGTATTCCAAATAGTCACCCATATGGTACTGGTGAGGTTTAACCTCGCTTAACGCTACTGATCTACTAGGAACCCATGTGTCAACGTAAATATGACGTTTTTAATTCATAATATTATTGAAACTTGAGAATTCCTCTCGTTTGTATCGTCAAATTGACCGACAAGGACGAAATTCGCGCAGCGTACTTAAAGACTATCTTAAACAAGCCATAAGAATCGACATAACAATAAAATATAACTATCAAATGTTACGGCTACGTAATTTTGAAACAATTTTTCTCGCAGGATCACTAGAGGTAAGCAACCATAAGTTGATTTATTTCTTAAATCGATTACTTTTTTAGAATAACAGGTGTCATAAGTTTTGAAGTGTCCGTACAAAGTACCTTCATCGAATGCCCTTGGGAAATGTATGATCAATTTCTATTCCCTTTGGCTATTGGTAAAATAATGGGATAGACTAGACTTCTAATCCTTGGCTAAGCAAGTTTTGTAAGAGATGAGAAAACTACGATATAACAGCAGTCATTTTCTGCCTCCTCCAATATTGCTTCCAATCTACTTGGACCTCAGAGAGTAGCAATATGGCGAAAAATTAGAACAGAAATTGCAGAAGATATAAAGAGAGTTGTTGAGGAGGTGTTTATGGAGAGGGTGCCAGTAGAAGAGGTTCTGATGGACAACGGGATGTCCTTCCGCTCAGAGGTCTTTAGAGAGCTATGTGATAAGTGGGGTGTTAGGCAATATTTTAGAGTAGCGTACCGCCCAAGCAGCAATGGAATCATAGAGAGATACCATCGAACTATAAAAGTTATGGCAGCAGGAAGCCAAATTTAGCCCCAAGAAGCGGTCTTTTGGTATACCATGGCACCAAAGGCTGGCCAAGACGAAACGTCAGTGCCACATCGATCTGTCTTCAGTTATGAATGGCGACATCCACTGGCAATGACGGAGAGAGTTGAACAGGGGCAAGCGAAAATCACTGTGGATGAGGAGATGTCGGTGAAACAACCCAACGTCAGATGTACAACCCGCTGGGGAAGAGGAACAGTAACTGATGTACTATCTGAAAACAAAGTGTCAGTTAACGGAGTTCCTCGTCACCTATTAGATATACGGAGAGTTACCTTACCATCAGATGAAGACGTTGGAGAAGTCCCCCAAGAAGAACCCGTACGAAGGTCGCAACGTGAACGAAGACGGCCGACGTGGATGGCGGATTATGAAACCAATTATTGATCTTGAAGATCAAGGGGCGTGTGGTTAAGTGCCATTTGAGTTATACCCCCTTTGCAAATTGGCTGTTTGGAGTCTCTAACCACTAGATGGCTCTGGTGGGGAGTCAATTTGCATAGTGGTGTGGTTTAGTGCTATTTGAGTTATCCCCCTTTGCAGATTGACTGTTTGGAGTCTCTAACCGCTGGATGGCTCTAATGGGGAGTCAATTTGCATAGGGGTGGATTAAACAGTATAAAAACTGTACTCTTTTGTGAAGAGCGTCAATGCTCAGCGAGATAAGTGAAGTGGAGAAAGAAAGAGGTGCAGAAGGCAGAAGGCAGATGGCAGTTGGTGGAGAATTCATAGATTTTTATTTTTCAAGAAATTTTCTTTTTACGGATAGATCAGACTATCATCAGAATAAACCTGAATAATCCATTCCATTTTTTAATTATTATATTGCGATTTAAAGTAAAATAAAATATTTCATTTAAACTGACCTTCAGAAGAGAAATGTGTGAGAAACTCAAGATTTACGAGGACTTCAGCTAGTATATGAATGCAGTAAAACCACAAAGTAAGTGTTAAATATTTACAAGCATCATTAATAGAAAGTTATCAATTTTCGTAGCCTAATGTATAATTAGTTATTGAAATACAGGTACTTAGTTATCGCCGGCTTGGAATTACCATTATTGAAATTCTTCATTAAAATGGCTGCCATTCAATTCAATTATTTATAAGTTACAAAAATGAATGAAAACGCAGATAAAAACGAGGTTTCATAATGTTCAAACGCTAATGAATATATGATACAAGAAAAGATGACAAGTTTTGAATGATTTAGAAGATCGATTAGCTTCCTTGGCTCAAGGGTAACTAATTACCGGGCTGCACACCAGTAACAGGGTGTGGATAATTTGGTGGCATTTACTTCTCTTCCACCGGGCAAATATGTGACACAAGGTATGAAAATGGGGGTTGGAGGTCAACACATGACAACTCGATTCTGGGAAATTGCGTGTCTAGCCTCGTCGGCATTCTCCTTTGAAGGCGCTTTAAGCAGTTAACAATGAATTAAGTTCTTCCAAAGCGAAAAAACATGAACTGTTAGGGTTAATCTCTTTGAGCTGACCAAAACAAATACGGCAGCCTAATAGAAAAAAGCAACTGTATTCACAATAGCCAGTCTCTACCGGGCGGATTGTCGCTAAGGTATCCGCGCCTGGTATGATTAGGTGCACAGAAAAGTGTATTCGCCACCTAATTCGTTCATTGTGGATTATTTGCTACCAAGATGAATCGAAATAATAAATAAGCGTTTCTATTTTAACTTCATGTTCATTTTAATGCAGTCGGTTTCGAGTAGTTTATTTTGAACAATGACGCACCGGGCAATTTCCTGTTTTAGTGTCGTGTGGTTTAACACGGTTTTGTTAGTAACTAATGCAGAAGTCAACAAAGTGAAATTAATTCTTATAACTATTTGTTTTCATCACCCAAAACCAAAGGTCACTCCGAAATAAGGGTTAATGAGGTGGATGAATTGTCAGTTTAATATTGATGAATATTATGAGACTATTGAAAATGAATGAAATGGACACAATTTGTAAAACGTATGCGGGAACTTTATATCAAGAATTTGTTGGCATTGGATTTGGAAACGACCATGTTATAGTAAGCAGCGAAACAGTCTGACGGTTGTGTGTACCAAATGAAGGAATGTCTTGCGGAAAAAAGCTCTATTCGCAGGAATTCCGTTTGATGCTAGGCACAAGTATGAAAAATGGAATTCTCTTTCAAGTTGTGTTTGCAAGACAGGTTCGTACTGGGAGGCACCATAGATTAGTACTTGGTGGAGCACCTTCCGTGGAAATAACGATAGAATTGAGAGAGCGGATGTAGAGAAAAGATAATCCACTACTAGATTACGAAGCAAGAAAGAGTAGTTTGACCGGTGGCAGCAATAGTCTATCTTACGAAATATCGGACTCTTATATGTACGTAACGGATTGCACCATGCACTTTCTGGAGCGGTAGAATTATCCAACCATTTTTCTAGCAACCTTAGAAACAGATTTCATATAAGTCTTCATTTTTAGATCTGAACTGAAAGTCAGTCCTATCCGCTTATCAAAGCTAGTGGCTTCCTTAAAGACATAACCATTTATTTTAGCAGGAGTGAGACAAATATCTGAATGTTGTCTTTGAAAGAAAAGGAGGTTGTTTTAGAGGAGTAAAAAGTAACAAGCGACTATTACCAATTGCACCACGTGCTCAGGATTGGTAAGATGTGAGTCGGCAAGATCTTGTCACCGAAGTGCTGCCTTGGACGACAATTAATTATTACCAGATAGAGGGTTTGATTTAGAATAGATCTTTAGGGGCACGACAGCATTGATACAAGGCGCTTCAGATTTCTGCCCATAAACAACTACTTTCATAGACTTATTAGATTGGAGTTCGTGAAACATCTCTTTATGCCAGACCTGATTAAAGGTCTTTGATATGTAGTGAGCTATTTTCCTAGAAATAAAGCGTCGAATTTGTTGATTCTCTGCAGAAATTTCAGTCAGCACGTCAGTAGTTTATCTTGCAAGATGAAAATCAAATGCCTTTGCATTGAGTAGATTGTTTTTACTTGGCTGATTGACAACTAAGTGACTCATCACAGATTCACGATGAAGTGCCGACGTGATTATACAGGTATGTTTTTTCAATCTACAGTGTCCCTTTTTGGGAGCTGGGTTTTCATCACAGACTGAGTCTAACTGTTCTGTCATAAGGTAATAAATAAATAGGTAAATTATTCGGCATTATCTTTCATTCGCGAAGGATTGCCGACTAGACTATATAAGTATGTTCCATCCAATATAATGTGCTTGTGTTTGGGAGCGGAGATACCCTCAAATTACAAACAGATATTGGATTTACATTTATCGTCGTTGAAAGGCATGTAAATTTGAATAATCCAGTTTTTAATACTCCTTTCTGCATGTCGTTTGGGACTTCTTCATTCTTAGAATGCTGACGGTGTTTTGTTCTCATCCTGAACTCACCACCCAATTATATTTGTCTGAAGAATATATTTTCTTTGTATAAAATGTATTTAATTACCAGTTTAAATAGTCTAACACTACAATACATTCGTGTGAATTAGCATGACACTTGATTCGGTTGTTGGCACTAAGGGAGCACGTGAAGGTAGAGACAAACCATGAGTGGGTTTATTGCTAGGTCAGAATTTGAACTAAGCATATCCAGGTCATTAGTCCGTGATGTTATGCACTTTTCGTCCGCCACACTGCATATTCTAAAATTGTAATGTGAAACACAAGATAGCGTTTTCTATGGCCTTGTGTCAGATTCAGCGAGGTATTTGTAATCGTATGTAACTGAATGCATAGTTGCAATTTTGCCTTTTTTCTCCGATTTTGACACATTCAAAAAATCATTTCATTTCGCGCCATGTCTTGAGGCAAGTCGGTGGTTCTCTTTAAATTCCTAAAATGGCCGCAAAAAATCGATAAAATATTCTGCAAAAGCAATCGGATTCTATTTCTTGGCAAAACAACTCCATCAATAAAAACAATTTTATGCAAATTTTATATACGACTGTTTCACCTGACGAGAAACAGAGCCAGGAAAGAGGAGTGTGAGAAGGAAGAAAGACATGCAGTAGAGTGCAATACAACGATGAATGTGTTTCGAGACAGATCCAGAAGAGAGATCATTTCGGAAAAAGTTATACTGATCTAGGAAAGGACACACACACATATATATATATATATATATATATATATATATATATATATATATATATATATATATATATATATATATATATCCCGCACTCTATAATAAATACTAATAAATAATTTGCGTGGTTATATATATATATATATATATATATATATATATATATATATATATATAGTAGAGAATGGTAGTTTGCTTGAAGCATTGCTGGGTATAGTAGTAGTAAGTTTTTGAAAGGCTGTGGGCAATGCAATTCCGGGTAATTTCCTTTCAACTTGCATCTTACCCGGAATTGCATTGCCCACAGCCTTTCAAAAACTTACTACTAATATATATATATATATATATATATATATATATATATATATATATATATATATATTGAACGATAAACACCCACATTACTCGACAGCGCGTGCCAACGCATCTCTCGTTCGACACCGGTTTTGAATCTTACCCGCCATTTCATAACAGCAAGGCGATGACGTCGTTTATTAAATTAACAAAGAAATAAGTTTCTTTGTTCTTGTTTTTTGATAAAAAAAAAAATACAAAAAATATGACTCAATACTGGTCACCCCTGAAGAAGGAATTTTATTCCGTAATCGATAGGATTAATGTAAGAAAAAAAAATTAATCTTGTATTGCTAATTTGGATTATATTTCAATTTTATTAACTTTCCATGCACTACTTTAAAACTTGAACGATAAACACACACATTACTCGACAGCGCGTGCCAACGCATCTCTCGTTCGACACCGGTTTTGAATCCTACCCGCCATTTCATAACAGCAAGGCGATGACGTCGTACCATCAAAGACGTTTATCAAATTAACAAAGAAATAAGTTTCTTTGTTCTTGTTTTTTGATAAAAAAAAAAATACAAAAAATATGACTCAATACTGGTCACCCCTGAAGAAGGAATTTTATTCCGTAATCGATAGGATTAATGTAAGAAAAAAAAAATTTATCTTGTATTGCTAATTTGGCTTATATTTCAATTTTATATATATATATATATATATATATATATATATATATATAACGGCGAAGAATACGGACGTTTGGGACATTTTGGGGAGGGTAGAATGAGATTAAACAAATATAAAAACGAGAGAACTGTATTAAAGGCCAACTGTATTAAAGATTCATTCACTTTTGCTGAATATATACGTAATTGCCCTTTTTCTGCTGAGAATAAGTTTATGTGTTCTTTCGACATCAGCAATTTATTTACATGCGTTCCCTTACAAGAAACCATCGATATTTGTGCTGATGTTTTATATCGCGGTTTCTCAGTTGGTCCTATTATCTCTGAGGAGGTCTTCGTAGAACTGATGCGGTTTGCTACCATGTCTGTCGAATTCAGTTTTGATAATGTCATGTATCAGCAAATCGACGGCATTTCTATGGGGTCACTCCTTGGTCCTGCGTTGGCCAATATCTTTGTAGGTTTTCACGAGCATAATCTTTTGGCCCGTATCAATAAACCACTTACTTATTTTCGATACGGAGATGATACATTTTGCGTGTTTAACAATGAGTCAGATTCCATATTATTCCTTAATGCACTCAATCAATTACACCCAGCCTTAAAGTTCACTTGTGAGAAGGAACACAACTCTACCCTTCCTTTTCTGGATGTATTAGTGCATAAATCTGATTCATTGTTTTTAACATCTGTTTTCCGCAAACCTACATTTACTGGTTTATATTGTCACTGGGACTATTTTTGTCCCATACAAAGAAAAATAAATCTTATTAAATGTTTGGTTCATCGTGCTTTAAAGATTTGCTCTGAATCCATGATTGATTCGGAGATTGAATTTATCAAAGAGGTGCTCGTTGAAAATGGGTACCCTCTCGATATTGTTAATTCTAATATCGTTACTAAGATCGCTCATTTTAACAAGCCTAAACTTTTTGGTCCTCCAAAATGCCCGGCGTACCTCAGATTATCTTGGTTGGGTAATATTAGCATAAAATTTGCTAATCAAATTTCTGTAGCTGTGCGTCGGTGTTACCAGGCATCTAATCTTAGAATTATTTTTTCTGCTCGACCGTTGCTCAAATCTATTCATAAGGATGTTCTCCCACCGCAACATATCAGTAATATTATTTATCTATTTAAATGTCGGTGCGATGCCGTATACGTGGGAAGACAGTGCAAAGGTTTGAATCCAGAATCAAACAACACATCCCCCCTGCCATACGCCAGGGCCGACTAAATAATTTAAATAATTTAGTTAATACATCCGGGTCTGCTATTGCTGCCCATCTCATAAATAGCGCCGAATGTGCGTCGACGTACACTAGTGACTGGTTTTCTGTCATAAGTAGATAGCATTCTCTATTCCCCCTCAAAGTCCTGGAAGCCATATATATCAAGTCAATCAAACCTTCCCTTTGTAAGCAAAAGGAATGGCTTTTAAGACTTAATGTGATCAACTTATGACTCTCCTCCCCATATTTTTTAAATTTTTTTTATCCTAAACTTGTCACTAGTTTTCATTACAAATTTTTTTAGGTTTTAGTCGTATTCAATCACTTCCACGTTTTACTCTGATGAGTGTGGACGAAAACCGGTTCAGTACATTAATTAATTTCTTTTTAATCGTTTTCTCTCGTTTTTATATTTGTTTAATCTCATTCTACCCTCCCCAAAATGTCCCAAACGTCCGTATTCCTCGCCGTTATTAAATTTTGTATCACGAAAAATTTATTTAAATATATATATATATATGTATTTTGATGCCGTCACGCAAAATTTACCGAGTCAACGGGTCGTTTTTTTCTAGCCTACCGACGAAATAATTTCAAGTGGCGAGGTAAACCGAGAAAGCAAATAAAAACCCTCATACATAGACTAACACTTGGAATAAATTCGCAATAAAAACAAATCCATTACATTATAATACAAAGTCAACGGTCAGTGTTTTTTTTAGGCATCGGCAATGATATCAATTCATATAGAAAAAGTTAAATTATCACGGAATTCTATGATTGTATATAAATATGTAAGTAATATATTTAGATTAATGGCTAGTACAAACACTATCAAAGCATAATATTGTGCGTTATTTTTAACTACCAGTATAAATATAATATATATATATATATATATATATATATATATATATATATATATATATATATATATATATATATATATATATATAATAAGCAATGAAAATATCTTTATGGCAATTAAGCTACACATAGGCTCCCGCGTTTCATCCCCGGGGCGAATATTCAGGATAACATGCATAGAGTTTTTTTGCCGGGTGTATTTATATACTCGGTTACTTAGTTAACCAATAAGATTTTTTGTTGTTCTTTCAGCTAATCGTTCGGCTTCCCAACAATGCTTCGGTTAGTATTACCTCCTATAGCCTGTTCTATTCCTCTGTTTTCTATAGAGTGGCCTATGTTCTGTTTCTTTGTTGTGTCAATATAATGGGTGAACTTATTTTAACACGTGGTTCCTTGTATTCGTATTTTAGGTTTTAGTTTTTAAAATTGTTAGGTTATAGTATTGTTTAGTTTATTTTACTTATTTGTTTATTTATTTATTTATTTATTAATTTATTTATTTATTTATGTATTATTAGCTTACGGTAAACTTATTTCTGTGTAGGCAGCTCGTTGCTATCTCACTTCTACAGTTTAATATATTTTGGGGGTCTTTAAAGTTTAGGATTTCAAATTTTTATTCAGACATAATATACACGGGTCGTCTAAATTTCTACATATACTGGCCTGTCGTATTATTTTCCATTCAATTATTGGTGAGCGTCCATTTTCTCTCAGCTCCCAATAGTGGTTTGCTAGTGCTGTTTTAATTTGACGTTTTTAAATGTGCTTTTATGGACATAATATCTGGTTTTAAAATCTAGGGAGGTAATCATACCCACGTAGTACTTCTTGTTATTCGGTTTTTCTTGGCAAATATTGTGGCTTGGTATGAAATACGTTTGATTAGGCATTTCGTTTGTGGTGGACAAAGTGTACGATTTATGCAGTTACATTATTTTTCTTCATTGCTATTTTTTTCATTTCTATTCGGCTCATTACTATTTGTGTTTTGTTTATTTATATTTGTAGTGTTTATATTTTTGTTCTTCTTAGTGTTTTCTTTACTATATTTGTCACGTTTTATGTAATTTGTTGTTTTACTCTCCTCTCTGATGTTCTCTGTTAGTATTTTGTTATTGTGTGCTGTAATTATCATTTCTAGGTTTTAGCAGCCGCTGTAGAATAGTTTTATGTTATTTTTATTGAATATTTTATACAGAGAATGGTTACGGGGAAGTGTTTTTCAATCAGATTTCATATTTTCTTGCCCAGTTTAGTTTTTAGCATCTGGTTATAGGGCGGCGTATAGTAGATTATATTTCTTTTCCTTTTATCTAAAATTTTGTTTTAATTATTTGTGTCCTGGTTCTTATATCTAATTTCGGTATTATGTTAATTAGTATTTTTAGAGCTGTATTGTAAATGTGGCTTGATTTGTTAAAAACACTTTCGTTGGTAGGATTATTGATAAGCCTACGTTCGATAGAATTCGGAATATGTTTTATGATTGATGAAGGGTGATTAGATTTTGGGTTTACGTATATTATATTGGCGTTATCGTTTAGGTATTGTTCGTAAGTATTTTTATTTAAGTTTAACGTGACATCTAGAAAGTGAGCTATTTTTATGTTAGCCAGTACTTCTACTTTTAGACCTAGTTTTTTCATTTCCATGTGTATAATTTTCTTGAAGTTTTCTCCCTTGACTTTATTGGAATCTCTTATTATCGCTAGTCTATCATCTCTATAAAATATATTTGTGACTGTATATAAAATAAATAACCACACAAGATATGATGCCTCCGCAGAGTCAAGGGCACCCATGGTCAAATCAAAGTAGTTTGTGATATTTGTTTAATCCATTGGTCACCATTATTGATTAAAATTAATCTCCTACATTTTTTAGTTATATAAGTTACTTTGTTTATTATATATTTCTATTCTATAATAATGCTCTATCTCCAATATTGAGAATACTTCTGTCGCCCTAGGAATTAATATAAATAATTATTTAATAATACATGGAAATATATATATATATATATATATATATATATATACATATATATATTATGATATATATATATATATATATATATATATATATATATCATGTGGAAAACCAAAAATATTCAAGAAATTCCAGTGAGATAAATTCACATAAATATTGTTTTATAAAATAGATAGTATCGATTTTTAAGGATATATTTAAATAATTTAGATAACACTCAGCTCTATGATTAACAGGTTATATTATACTTCTTGTCTTCACCTTCTCTCGCACAGACGTGATTTACTTAGTCCCAGTCTTTTCTATAAATACTATCATGACATATGTTCTTCAGAATTGTCTGATCTATTCCCTACTTATTTTATTCCAGTTCGTTTGACTAGTTAGTTTAGTGCTCTCTAGCACGTCGCTGTTTTGATACCTCATCACAATACAGCTTCCTATTCCAGTAGCTTGTTTCCAAGAACTGTGGGATTGTGTAACTCTCTTCCTGTTGACTGTTTTCCTCCTTCTTATAGCCTTGTTCCTTACAACTAAGGTCAATAGGCATCTCCTGTCCGCGATACTTATCTTTTGTTCTTGTTTTCTCCTTACATCAAGTGGATTCATGCTTTGTTGGAAAGATTTCAATTAAAAGATCAGAGCCTTTATTTATTAATTCGGTAGATTATACAATTAAAAATATATTAATCAAAATTAAAAATGTATGATCAAGGTCTAAAAATTAACGTCTATCCAAGTGTACGTGCGTTCAGGAAAACCACTTTATTATCACAATTACATAGAAAATAAAGTTTTAAAAGTATTGTATATTAAAGAATTATATTTCTATCAAGTTTTGTATAGACCGTTATCTGATATTTCTATATCAATTATTTCATCGTAGAAATATGATTTAGATGCAATAAACAGTAATTTATTGCCATTCCTTAACCCCCTCGAATTGATTGCCGATTACTGAAATTAACACTGATCTAGCTAGTTTAAATTGATTCGACTTATATTTGTTTTCATATCCTTTCTGTTAAAATGTTCATCTGTATAATGCATTGCTTAGGGTTTCTGTTGTTGAGGCAATTAGTCGACCTTACAATTTATTATCATTTTTTCCTGCTTTTGAGCTTTAGATTACTGACAGAAAATGACTGTAACCTTACACATATAAACCTCATTTAGTTCCAGGACTCCTAAAATTATTTGCAGCACAGTCAACCATTTCTGATATTTGTATTTTAAAAGTCTTGTAAATACAGTTTTACATATTTTTCAATCATATTTGTCTTTTGTCTTGTTGAAGGTGCTGATAAATACAATGATATCTTACATTTTTTTTGTTTTTCTTTATTTGTTCAACGCCCATCCCCGACTCGCAGCAAGTGTTAATTAGCGTTAATTAGTCTATAGACAACTTTACGGAATTCCATTTTTTTAAATTGTGCTTTCACTCGAGAAAGCAGCAGGAAGAGAAACACACAACTTTCGGTACATCTTTCTTGTGTTTCGTCTTATTATTATTACTTTCTTTATGAAATAAGTGCATGTATGTAAATCTGATGTTATCTGAAAAAAACTGACAGATACACACACACTCACATACACACACATACACACACACACACTCACATACACACACATACACACACACACACACATATATATATATATATATATATATATATATATATATATATATATCTTGTTGGATTTGTAATCTGACCTATATAGCAATGCCTTGCCAAACTGATGTTTGCTTCTGACTCAACAGTCATGCCTGAAAACTATCACTTGTGTTATTTGCCAGAAAAATTGAAATTCTAATCGTGCTCATCTTTTACATATTCTATCTAGCCATATAATACTTTCAGTAGCATGCACTTCGCGAGATTAACCGTTTTTTTACAAATAGAAATTTCAAAATAGCGTTCATATATTTTTGGTAAATATGGTTTAATCAGAAAAATTATATCTTTTAGATTATTTTTAGTATTTAGATTTTGTACGAAGACAACTTTTTGTGCAAGTAAAAAATATTTTTCGAAAACAAAACTCGACATCGTGTACGACACTCTCCCTTGCTTTTGAATTAATTGCTTTTGAATTAATTTTCATTTATAATTTAATCTTTAAGAAGATTACCAATTAATGGTGACGGATGTTACGCTGTCTTATTATTTTATTACTGAATTAAAAATATTCAAATACTTATAGTTAAGCGCCCAATTTTCAAAATATACAAAATAATTCTAAAAAAAATATTTAGTTTTTAGCTGCCGGTTATTTAAAGTAAGGTGATACACCCTCCGAGTTAATATATTTCGAAAAAATTTAATAAACACTTATTGTTTTTGTTATTTTGAAATTTAACAACATAGTAGAAATATTTATTACATATTTGTTAACTTTTTAATAATATTTTCATCATTCTTGCAGATATAATACAACCACAGTAAAGAGAGAGGTAATGAACATGGACATATTACTATAAATATTTGGTAATCACGTACTTAGATGATTACATGTAAAATAAATCACCCCATTCTTTATATTCGGAAAGTCATTTGTAAAAGCGAGGCGAAAAAAGAAGTTGATATTAATTGTGTATGAAATGATCCCTGGTGCTCGCGTGATACACTATTTATATTAAAGCAAGCACTTAATCTGAATCGGCATTTCTTTTCTCGACATAAACCAAATAGAAAATATTGTGTCCTCCTCGTCATCGTATTCTTCTTCTTTTTTTCTTCTACTACTACTTTATATCTTCTTTTTTTCTTCTACTACTTTATATCTTCTTTTTTTCTTCTACTACTACTTTATATCTTCTTTTTTTCTTCTACGACTACTACTTTATGTCTTTTTTCTTCTACTACTACTTTATATCTTCTTTTTTCTTCTACTACTACTTTATATCTTCTTTTTCCTTCTACTACTACTTTATATCTTCTTCTTCTTCTTCTTCTTATTATTATTTTTCAGAGTTCCAACATTAGTCATTACGAACTGGTAAAAACCGGTTGCGTTCTATTCTGTCTCTCCAAATTGCCAACACACTCCATAATTGTCGACTACTATTTAAAATCATTTTGAGTTCTGCTACCAGCTGTTTACTATCGAATGTTCGTTAATAACAGTCGTTAGCTTATTATAAAATTTGAATAACAAACAGCTATCTCAGAGATCTGAATAGTGCTATCCTTTCTGTGTCGTTGTATCTACTCATACGCCTTGATCCACTGTTTGGAATACCAACCAATGGACGTTATTTTAGGGAAAGGAGATCTCAGATTACTATTATTTTGATAAGTATTACTATAGATATGATTAGTATTAGTGTCATTACTATTATTATTAGCAGTAGTAGCAGTAGTGGCAGTAGTATTTATCGTTTTTTGTCGTTTCTGTTGTTCTTCCACAATATATCCAACTTTTCCGTTTTTATTTATCCTCGGCCTCTCACTTTTGTTGGTCTACAACGCACATGTTTCCGTTTCATCGTTATTCTCTCTCTCTCTCTCTCTCTCTCTCTCTTTCTCCATTTCATATTCTTATTCTGCATTTTTCCATCCAACTTTAACAATGGTACCAACAATACACACGGTGCCAGTAATATAGATATAAGAGTTGCAATGTGTTCTCTGTTTGACTCGCCGTGATTGAAGGAACACAATTCAAACACTTCACAAGAAACGTACACCATCTTGGTAATCGATGAAAGCATTCGAAACAGTAAGATCATACCAGCAAATTAGTTTGCTCGAATACTGAGAACAGATCTGGCAGTTTATAGATACTTGTTGTCACTTAAACGCTAATTGAAATGAAACATTCGCCGCACGTTTTAAAAAATGTGTTCGAATAAAGTTTGTTAATAAGTTGTTTACTACATCAGCAGACATACCCTAAAACCTACATCAATATACATACATATGTATGTATATACATACATAAAAATATGTATATACATATATATATATATATATATATATATATATATATCTTTATATATATATATATATATATATATATATGTGTGTATTTGTATATATATATATATATATATATATATATATATATATATATATATATAAGAGAGAGATAAAGAGAGACATAGACAGAGAGACAGAGAGACAGCGAAAGAGAGAGGGAGAGGGGGGAAGAAAAAGAGAATAGAAAAAGAGCCGCATATTTCGCTCAAACTCTCAGTATATCTTGGGGGCATTTCAAAGCAAGTCGGGCATTTTTTTCTACGTTCATCAAATGTCTTGAAGCTACAATTTACTTAATGTTGAAAATAAGAATGGAATGATAGTTATTGTGAAATATAAATATATGTGACCATAAACATGAATATATATAGAGAGAGAGAGAGAAAGAAAAAGAGAGGCATATAGATAGAGAATAAAAGAGATGTGGTTGAAAAGTAAGGTAAAACGATAGACTTATAAAGAAGCCAACTAACACGAAATGTTATTGTGTTTGTTTCGTTGTGAATTTTCCATCTCATCCAAAATAATTAGCACAGAAAACGACAGATATCGGATATAACTGTCAAAAGGAGCAGAGTTCAAATATGAAATGCATAGGAAACGAAAGTGAGGAAACATCATCGCTAGAGATTTCTTGAACGTGAGTTTTGGAGACAGTTTAAAAAATGCCTTAATCTGGAAGGATCACTCTTCACGTGTTGTTGTAGACGCCGTATTACTTCTTGATTTTAGATTCATAAGTATAACGTTTGCACAATCAAGTTTTCCGTGTTTTTCTTTTTTTTCTCTCATTGGGTTGACATATCCACGACTCATTATGAATTATATTTTTTTTTCTTCTTCTTTTTCTTCTTCTTCTTCTTCTTCTTTTTATTATTATTATTATTATTATTATTATACTGAAGCGATTTGTTTTAAAAATGTCTTCTAAATTTAAGCTATTACATTTTTTGACTCACTTCAAAATAATCCGTCATAATTATTTGTTATCTTAATTTTTGGAGAATTCTTTTTCCACTTAATAATTCAATTGCATCTTATATTTATAATATTTAAATCCTATGTAAAAAATATTTCAATTAAGACAATA
Organism: Sepiola atlantica; assembly: GCA_963556195.1. Classification (NCBI taxonomy): domain Eukaryota; kingdom Metazoa; phylum Mollusca; class Cephalopoda; order Sepiida; family Sepiolidae; genus Sepiola; species Sepiola atlantica. The sequence continues at coordinate 68,793,691 of OY744531.1, forward strand.
GAAATGGTCCGAAATCTCTGAGTGCACTCTAAACTTAAAATATTGAGTAATCGGTGCTGAACTACCTTAAAAACTCCAACTATATCTTATTTTGACGAAATTTATATCATACGTATTAAATTATGCGGAGAAAACAATTTAAGTGGTCTCGAATCTCTAGGTTACCCCCTATATACCGAATATCTACATGCCCCGACCTCTAAAGTATCCATAGGGGCAGACCCTTAAAGCTTCAAATACGTATATCCGATTTTTTATGATTATTATTTTAAAAGTCAATTAACAAATCTGTGAATTGTTTAGTTGGGAAAGTATCAGACTGAAACAACTTGTGTGCGGTTAAGAATTGTATATAAGTAAATTATATGAAAGCGACGAATATATTTTTCCTTTTTGTTAAATAATAAAATGTAGGTGAATACTTTTTGTATATTAAGTACGTAAAGCCTCTCTTTGTCTGTCTGCCTCACTGTCTCTCTTTTTATCGCTCTCTATATACCTAGATCTATCTATCTATCTATCTATCTATCTATCTATCTATCTATCTCTCTCTATATATACATATATATATATATATATAAATACATAAATATATATATATATATATATATATATATATATATATATATATAATAAAGAGAACACATCTCTGTCTGTGTACACATGATACACTTTAACCCGAGTAACGCCGGGTAGCCCTAGTAGTATAAAATAAAGGAGAACACATCTTTGTATATATGTCTGCCACTAAAAACTAAGACTAAGGGAGTGTAGATTAACTATAAGTGTATTTACATGTACAATTTACATGTGAACATAATGGAAGTTGTTATGCGTCCCTAGCCACCGGTTAAATGAGCTAATGACACTTTATTAACATGTTACACAATCTAATTTAACCTATTTATAAGCGTTAGTTTAAAAGTATTAACATATATCTGGATAACGCAGTGGTTAAGATATCTAGCTAACATCAATGATGCTATAGTAAACTCTCGTTTATATAATTTTGCATATGATGCTTTGCTAAATACTAACCCGGACAACATCGGTAGTATTTATAAGTAACCGTTTAGGAATGCTTTATGCCATCAGTTAAGAAGTATTAGACCATAATGGTAGACCATAATCGAAAACTACTACACTGATGTGTAGGGGAGGGCGCCACTCATTTCACAGGATAACTCCACTTATACTTGATCTGAACCTTACATGCTGAGTCTTTAGCAAGGGGAAATCAAGGACCGTTTTTTGAGTCTTTGGTATAACTCGACCGAGGATTGAACCCTGGTCTCGCAATCCATTAGCAAACACTCTTACTATTGTGTCACATAGAACATGCTTATCATTGAACAGCAAAAAACAAAGACTGTTGGATTTTAATGATTGAAACTTGACGTGTAAGTCAGACATATACTGTAGTTAATTTGTACTTGTTATGGTTAGATTGCAGATATCATTGTAAATTGGAAGTAAAAATATCCATTAAGTCAATTGATCTAATACTCTTATACGTAGGAAAACTTATTAAATTGCTGGCTTCTTTTATAATTAGTTATCCGTGCATTTGGATTTTCATTCGTTTTTTAGTAAATCTTTCATTTTTTCCATTTTGCCCATTCAGTAGTGCTTAGATTTTTATTCGGTAAAAAAGGAAAGATTGATGTAGTTTGTTTTAATTCCTCGTTCATCTTCTGCCGTTCTGGCTCTACCGCTGCCACGAAGCCATTACGATTATTTCCTTCCTTTGAGATCACTTTTTGTCTTTTCCTTAAATCGAATTGTTTTTCTATTTTTCTCGTGCATTACTTTTTTGGGGCCATTCGTCTGGCACCAGCACCCAACTTTTCTCGACATATTCAAAAGAGAGTAATTCTTTCGTCTATTGAAAAGCCTACGGTTGACTCAAAGACACATTATTTCATAATGTTATTTGCCTAAGACGAAACAGATGTGTACGTTTGTAAATCTGAACTTAATATTTGTTTAAGAAAATACACTGTTTGAAATATTGCTGAACAAAACTAATAAATCAATGTGTGTTCTATTACCTTTCTTATGTTTGTTTTCTTATTAAACACATGTCTTATCCAATATCATGTCTGTTCCTCAAATCTTGTTATATTAAGCACAATCTTAAACATTTTGTTCTCTCTATATAATATTTATATATATATATATATATATATATATATATATATAATATATATAATATATATATATATATATATATATATATATATATATATATATATATATATACTAAAAATATTTATTACACCTGTGTTTCATGCTTATGTAATCATCAGTGTAGGAGATGTCAATCAATATCGGTCGAAGGATTAAAACCCAGTTACAAAGTCACCCTTGACTTCGCAGCCTGATATTTTAGCCCTAGGCCATTTACACGGGAAAGGAAGGAAATTTAAACTCCATATGATGTCAAAGTAAGCGGACATATGCAGCAAGCTGATTCAGACAGTGTTAAACTACTGAGGCAGAAATATCGCATTACGCAATTTGCATTATTCATTCTAATATTCTAGTTTTCTTACAACGCTTCGGCTGATGTAATCTCTTAGCTTCTTCAGCTGCATCTTTTCGAACTTGAGAATATGTTTAATATTGGATGAGCAACCCTAGTAGTAAATAAATTGTCTTGCTGAAAATAACAGTAAAAGAAAGTTTAGTCCCGGGCAAGTTTCTGAACTCGATGTTAGTTTTTAGCTAGTTATAGGAATTGATAGAAACGGATGTGACGTCATGTGGGTCAAAGAAAGACTGGGTGAGAGAAGGCGGCAGTTCGTTGGAAGCACTACACTTATGAACATGTTGTAGCAAAATGCTCTGATAAGACATAATTACATTGTGATTATCGATATCTTTGTCTCCCCAACTCTCACTGATCAGTTGTTTGGAATGAAAATCAAGGCAAATAAACGTCTTATATATTCGACAGATTTTATTCTACTCGCTTCTGTTTCGTGGTATAAAACGACGGCTTTCCCTCAGTCTGGAATAACTACAGAAAATACATAAAGATATGATTATGAAATTTTATTCATATATGGCACAGGGTTGACACGCAGCAGTGTTTATTTTGGGGGCCGTGAGCAAGAATTATCAGCAAGGAACAAAGGAGTCGTGTAAGTACACGTCCATTTTATTTTTAGGACACGCAGACACAAGCACGCACGTCTATATAATAAATTTGAAAGAAAAATAGTTATATATAAAATTTTCTTTATTGATTTTTTTCTCATAAAATCATGTCATTTTGGAAGTGCTGGCTTCTTTTTCTATCTCTGTGTGCCTGATAAGCGAGCCGCTGTATGGACAGATCAGAGCGATTAAACCCTGAGTTGATGAGTGTCTCGCTAGAGTATTTGGGTGATAACACCGAGAGCAAAAAACGCTCCGTTATAGATGAGGTTTGGGCTAGCAGTGGATGTCGATGTCGGTCGTAAGTGAGTTTTTACCTTACACTTCCAAGAGAGGTCATTGGTACCGACGAGAAATTTCGACTAATTATGAAAATATCGCGGAAAAAGAAAAAATGGTAATAAAAATGACTGGCTTAATTTGATTCTAGGGTCGAGAGGGAGATGGACATAACGGATGGAAACAGAAAAATGAAGGGATATTTTTTGGGTATGGAAGAACGATTTCTTTTACATTAGGCGAGTAAATCATAAGTATATAAATTATTTAGTTGAAAAACACAAGTAATAAAAGTTCAGTCGGTGTCAATATAACTCAAAGCTTTTACTCGGCTGTGTCTTGACTTTTTCGAAGTATGAAATAAATTATTGATAGACGGCGTTTTCTCAGTCTCGAATGATTACAGAAAGGGCGCCCACAAAAACAAGGAGCTAACAAATTACAATGTATGGCACAGGCATTAAACCAAAAAATACGTATGTTAAACTCGGGAATTCATGCGGAATTTCCAACTGAACGATTTGTTATGCAAATAAATTGACACGTGGTAAAACGGATAATATCGTGGAGTAACAATCGGTCCTAAGTAATTGCTTACTACAATTACCACTAACTAAAAATTAAACCTAAATGACTTCTACCCGGTCATGGATGAAAGAAACGAGAACATTCGACCCCCGTGGATTAAATAAACAATTCAGTTCCAAATTCGGGATAGATTTTTAAGTTCAATATAAATATTCCTGATTTCGAAAAGATGTATCTGAAAAAAAGTCAGAGGTTACATCAGCCTAAACGTTGTATGTCCGTTCTCGACTATTTTGGTACTCAACCAAAATGTCTCTTTGAGCCAGCGGATTTGTTCCGTCTTTTGATCTTGTGCCACTCTTTGATTCAATAAGAACAATTGAATAATGTTACTGTGTCTTTTCATACGTATACCAGCTAATAACCGAGGCTAATGTTGAGTTACGCTTATAAACAAGGGATTGATCTAAACAACACTTTGGAAATATCTAAGTACTATACTATAAGGGTGAGGCTAGAATTTTAAAAAGATGACGCTATTGGTGTGTGTTTTGTTGCTTTCGAAATTCTATTCATTATCGCCCTCTTTTAATAGAGACAAAATATACAATAAATAACCAAAATGCTGGAGGAAATAACCACACTCTGTTTGAAAATATTATAAATTTATTTATATGTGTCATTGGCCTAATTATTTCTATCAAGATATAATTCCTTAACTCTGCGTGAAAATAATTACCAAGACTAATCTTTATATAACAAGGGTTGGAGAACATGCATTTGTAAATAATATTAAAGACATTATTGTGATATAATATTGTGTCGTGTTTAATTCCAATAAGAACATTCATATATCCTAAGTACCAAAAAAATAAATTTTATGCGGTTAAATAGCATGTTACATTATAAATATTATAATATTGGGTTAGTAGCATAATTAAATACAAAATAATAATATTAACAATGATAATAATAATGAGAATGATAATTTTTTGCTTTTTGTTTGAGTTGAATGTAATTAAAATCCACCCAAAAGTAGCTATTCACGTAAGAGAAATACAGTTTCCGTTATTTTTTAAAGAGTCGATGAACATTTAAAGTCTCGAGCGTACCGATTGAAGGCGTCTTTTTAGGAGATATACAAATGTTATATTTATAGTGAATATGTATGTTAACTAATAAGAAGCTTCTGCCATTTCACTTCGGGGGTCAGGAGATTATATTTCTGCGTTTTTTTTTGTTGAACGTAATTACCCCCCCCCCCCCTAAAAAAAAATAGCTAGTTACGTTAGAGAAAAAAATCTCGTTAATTTTAAAGAAGCCGATGAACATTTAAAGTCTCGAGCGTACCGATTGAAAACGTATTTTTGGTAGATATACAAATGTTATATTTATTGTGAATTTTAGTGTTAACAAATAAGCTCTTGAGATGTCACTTCGAAGGTCGGGAGAAAATATTTTTGCTTTTTGTTTAAGTTCCACGTAAGTGAAATTCTCCCCAAAAGTAGCTGTTAACGTAAGAGAAAAAAATTACCGTTATTTTTAAGAAGCCGATGAATATTTAAAGTCTCGAGCGTACCGATTAAAACGTATTTTTGGTAGATATACAATGTTATATTTATTGTGAATTTTTATGTTAATAAATAAGAAGCTTCTGAAATTTAACTTCGGGGGTCGGGAGATAATATTTTTGCTTTTTGTCTGAGTTGAACATAGCTAGTAGCTAGTCACGTTAAAGAAACAAGTTTCCGTTATTTTTTAATCTCGACCGAACGTTCATCAGACAAACATGGGAGGGGAATTTATCGTCTTTTTATTATTATTTAAATGTATAATTGAAAACTTTTTCTATGTAATAAGGTAACATATATGTATGTATATATATAATTAATGTTTTTATTCATTTTAAAATAATTGTTTTTCTTTTTATTCATCTTTTTTTTCGTGAATGTGTCTTCATGTATGTGTAATAGTGCACCTTGAACTTCATAAAAATGAGAGAAACACTATCCCTGTGACAGGATCACAGGTTAATCAAGCCTTGGCTTGATGTTGCCACAAACACCAACCATGATAAATGTCTATAAATACAAATAAACGCCGTGCGACCCAGAAGAAAAATCTGAGTGTCATGATGAGCAGGTGCTCACTCAATGGGCAAACTGGAAGACCCGGTCCGCATCTTGCGAATGTTGATTCTTTAATTTCAGGAACAAGCTTACGGACAAAAAACAAGTAATACCCCACCAGATTCCAGGTTATACAAGGACACGAACCAAACACAAGAAAGCAAGAATGAAAAGAACATACTAAAAAAGCAATAGAAAGAAATGGACCACAAAAGAGAACAGACTGGTAATGGAATGCTACTGCAACAGCCGCTGCTCCACAGAAAGAGACTATTGGAAACGAATGAGATATCTATGGGGCATTTCTACTGACTACCATACAACGGCGCAAAAGATAGCACTTCATGCAAGACAGCTACTTCAGAGATAGTGGTTCTCGAAGGTGGAATTTACGGAAATCAAACAAAAGATAAATGGCGTAACAGATCAAGACACACCACTTTACGAACACTCCCAGAAAGAAAACAGGAAAAACATAAACACAGAAACTGAAAAGAGCGAAGACGACAAAACCATAGAACCATCAGAGAAAGAAGCAAGATTAGTGGAAAACATCAAACAATTAATGCCCGAGAACAAAACAAAACTCCCATCCATAAAGAACGAAGATTGGAAGAAGTTAAAAGTTGAAACAGAGAAAGTCAACAGTGTACTCACGTACAACCTAACATACACTATCACAGACCTAAACAATTTGATATATACGGGGGCAAAACCAATAAGTATGAAACTGAAAAGAGTAAAGAAGACTGTCCAAAAGAAAGGACAGACGAATTCTGGATGGGAGATCAGATTGGAAACCGAGATCACCGAACTTCAAAGGGAAGCTACAACCGCAAACAGGATGAAGGAGAACAGTAAACGATTGAAAAGCAGAAATCCGAATTGAAAAATAAGACTAAATAAGAAACATTAAGAAATAAAACAAAAGATAGCAGCAAAAGAAGGAAGATTGAGACTATACAGATACAAATCAGAACAGTACAAACCGAAAATGGCCTTTGAAAACAACGAAAGGCAGTTTTACAAAAACGTAAACAGAAGAAAGCACAACAACAGAACAACCGGAGCCGACAAAAACAAAACATTTCTGGAGCAAGTTATGGAAAAAGGCTGAAGATTACAACTAAAATGCTAAAAGGCTGAAAGACATCAAAATAAACTACTAGAATTGAAGCAGGAACAGAAACATAAATTAATGGATAACACTAACGATAATGGCCAACTGGAAAGCAGCAGGTCACGATGGAATACATGCGTACTGGTTTTAAATATTCACGACGCTACATGAAAGTCTAGCACAGAAACTGAGTGGATGTATTCATGCAACAAACGTACCAGAGTGGATTACCAAAGGGAGGAAAACGCTCATACAAAAAGACATCAAGAAAGGATCGACCCCAAGCAATTACAGAACAATAACCCGTTTACCAACAATGTGAAAAATCCTAACGGCACACCTGAGGGAGAAAATTTACCATTCCCTGAACAGCCATGGTCTACTTCCCGACGAACAAAAAGAATACCAGAAAGGGAAAAAAGGGACGCATGATCTATTATACACAGACCAAAAGATCCTGAAAGAAGTTAAATTAAAGAAAAAGAACATATCTATAGCATTGACAACAAGAATGCGTACGACAGAATCCCTCAAGCATAGATAATTGATTGCTTGAAAATGTACAAGATACCCGACAGGATCATTAATTTCATCAAGAAAGCAATAGGAACATGGAGATTCGAACTGACGGAGATCAAAATACAGAGAGGCATTTTCCAAGGAGGCTCTCTATCACCACTACTGTTTATCATAGTGCCACTCAACTACATACTCAAGAAATGTGATGCCGGATACAAGTTAACAGGCAGACACAAAGAATACACCTGTACATGGAAGTCCTGAATCTATTTGCAAAAAGCAAAACGGAACTGGAAAAGCTGAATCTTCAGCCAGGAAATTCAAATGGAATTCGGAATAGAAAAGTGTGCATTGCTTGAGATAATAAAAACAAAAGCTAGAGCAGATGAGGGCGCTAGACTAACAAGACAGCTATACATATTTGAGAGTTTTAGCAGCAGACACAATCCAATCAATACAAAAACGTAAACAGAAGAAAGCACAACAACAGAACAACCGGAACCGACAGAAACAAAACATTTCTGGAGCAAGTTATGGAAAAAGGCTGAAGATTACAACTAAAATGCTAAAAGGCTGAAAGACATCAGAATAAACTACTAGAATTGAAGCAGGAACAGAAACATAAATTAATGGATAACACTAATGATAATGGCCAAGTGGAAAGCACCAGGCCACGATGGAATACATGCATACTGGTTTAAAAAATTCACGACCCTGCATAAAAGACTAGCGCAGAAACTGAGTGGATGTATCCGCAAAACAGACGTACCAGAATGGATGACGGAAGGAAGAACAACATTAATACAAAAAAAAAACCAAAAAAGAACGACCCCCAGCAACTACAGACCGATAACATGTCTACCAATAATGTGGAAAATTCTCGCAGCACAACTGAGAGAACAAATCTACCAATCCCTAGACAAACCTGGACTGCTCCCCGAGGAACAAAAAGGATGCCGGAAAGGACAAAGAGGGGCACATGATCTACTATACATTGATCAAAAGACCCTGAAGGAGGTGAAGAGCAGACAAAAGAACATAACCATGGCATGGATTGACTACAAGAAAGCCTACGACAGGATCCCCCAAACATGGATAATTGAATGCTTAAAAATATACAAGATACCAGACAGGATTATTAATCTCATCCAGAAAACAATGGAAACATCGAGACTAAAACTGACAGCCGGAGGACAATACCTGTCTGAGATAAAAATACAGAGAGGCATTTTTCAAGGAGACTCTCTATCACCACTATTGTTTATAATAGCCATGATGCCACTCAACTACATACTCAGAAAGTGTGATGCCGGATACAGGTTTACGGATACAGAACAAAGAATAAACCACCTGATGTACATGGATGACCTGAAACTGTTTGCAAAAAACAAAAAAGAACTGGAAAAGCTGATAAATACAACCAGGATATTCAGCCAGGATATCCAAATGGAGTTTGGAATAGAAAAATGTGCACTGCTAGAGATCAAAAGAGGAAAACTGGAGACGACAGAAGGTATAGAACTCCCCAACCAAGAGGAGATGAGGGCGCTAGGAGAACAAGATGTTATAAATACCTGGGAGTTCTGGAAGCAGACACAATCAAATATACAGAAATGAAAGAGAAGATTGGAAAAGAATATCTACGAAGAACAAGGAAACTCTTAGAAACTATACTATATAGCAGAAACCTAGTAAAAGGGATAAACACATGGGTTGTATCACTAATAAGATACTCTGGACCATTCATAGGCTGGACCAAAGAAGAACTCAGGCACCTTGACCAAAGGACTAGAAAACTAATGACTATGCACAATGCATTGCACCCAAAAGACGATACGGACAGACTCTACATGAAAAGAAATAAAGGAGGTAGAGGACTGGTAAGTATAGAAGACTGTGTGGAAGACACCAAAAAAGGCGGGAGAAATATGTAACCCAGAACACGGAAAGACTGAATTACTACAGCAAGAGACACCAGCCCAACAAACAACTCTGGAAGCACTGAACCCAGAAACAAAAAGACAAGAAAGGAAAAGTGGGAAGAAAAACAACTACATGGACGCTTTATAAGACTCACAAGCGATGAAGCCAATGAAAACAGCTGGGCATGGCTGAGAAAAGGACACTTGAACAGACAAACGGAATCTCTGCTGACGGCCGCACAGAACAATGCGATTAGGACAAACTTTATTAAAGCAAAGATAGATAAAACCCAGGAAAACAGCAAATGCCGATTATGTGGACAAAGAGACGAAACGATAAATCATATAATAAGTGAATGCAGCAAGCTAGCACGAAGGGAATACAAGAACATACATGACAGCGTGGGGAAAGAAGTACACCGGGAAATGTGCAAACAACTGAATTTCGAATATGCCAAAAAACGGTACAAACACAAACCAGAAACTGTACTAGAAAACAAAAAAACACAAAATCATATGGGATATGAATGTACAAACAGAAAAACCCATAACAGCAAGGAGACCGGATATGATAATAATCAACAAGAAAGAAAAATCCTGCAAAATCGTAGACTTAGCCGTTCCAGTAGCTCACAGAGTGAAGATCAAAGAGACGGAAAAAAGAAGCAGATATACTGAACTTGCCAGAAGATTGAAAGGAATATGGAACATGAAGAAAGTCAGTATAACACCAATAATCATAGGAGCACTAGGAACAGTCCCCAAAAACATGGAGAAAAGACTAGGAGAAATAGGAATCAAAGGGATAACTGAGACCATACAAAGGACAGTAATGATCAAAACAGCTACAATCCTGAGAAATGTCCTCGAATGCGGAAACCAACCCACATAAGCAACGAATGGGAACAAACACATGGAAGCACAAGACAACAGAACCGGGGAAAATACAACCGCACGAGAGAGGCGCAAGCATAGGCTGATGCCACGAAAATTATGGACAGAGGGTTGAGGAGGGAAAGCGCAAACCAGACCTCCACTGGAAGAGCGCGGACAGCTCTGGGACCTTGGGGAGGCTAGTTGCCACTCGGGCCCCAGAGGGGATCAATGGCCCTTATCAGCGGGAAATCGGTGGTAGGTGGCTGTTGCGATACCGCAAGGTCATCAGCGATGATGAACGAACAGAGGTGGAGCATACTGGAAGTCTCAGGAGACTTGTTGTCACTCAGACTCCAGGGAATACCACAGGTTGTTGGCAGTGGGTGATCACTGACGATGACCAGTGTGATAACTCCGAGTGAGTAAATAATAATAATAATAATAATAATAATAATAATAATAATAATAATAATAATAATAATAATAATAATAATAATAATAATAATAATAATAATAATAATAATAATAATAATAATACAGAATCAAATATGTAGACAGAGCATAACATGAGATCAAGAAGAATAAAACAACCAGAAATCCCATAAACTGACATCTCTCAACAACAACAAAAAACACGCACACATATACATACACGCATGTAATGCATGTACTGGTATAATACGCGAAAATACTACGGAAAATGCTCGTGAAAGTTGATAGAAAGACTGATGGACGAGGGAACGATCCAGACCGCCGCTGGAAGCGTGTGAAGATTTCTGAAGAAGGTTTATTGCAATTCAAATTCTAGAGAAGACCAACGGTGGTTTCTAGCAAAAAATAATGGTAAACGTCTTGTGTGATATGATTTGTAACGATTATTGAATGAGGCAGATACTGCTGGTAATCTGCACTGAAAATTACTGATAATAACGTGTGTAATTATAATTTTTGAGAGCACTACTTGTAAGTAATAATAACAAATATATTATTATTTCTGCTCATTAGGACACAATATACTGTCAGTGATTGCTCACTGACAAAAACTATTGATGTCCCCTGAAGTCTAAGTGACAATAAGCCTCCTCAGATTTCCAGACAGCCGCCTACTATTGATTTCCCGCTGGCAACGACCATTAGTCTACCCTTGGATTTGAGTCCAAATAAGCTTCACTAATGTCCCATCACTCTCCACACTCTTCCAGTAGAGGTCTGGTTAGTGCTATCTATCATTGGTCTTTTAATCCTCATTGACTCTCTTCGACTATTTGGTGTGGTGTCATCCGAGACCGGCGATATATTTAGGGGGACAGCTTATGCTATTATTTACAGTTTCTGTGATTGTGTTCTTCCTGTTGTTTGCTTTCTTCCTATTGTAAATTCCATGTGACAGGTAATTATTCGTAGCTTATGCCCGTTGGTTTCCGCATTCGAGTATTTTCCATAAGCTGTTTTGATGATTGCCGTACTTTGTATGGTCTCAGTGATCTATTTTATTCACATTTATCCCAGTCATTTCTCCAGGTTATTAGGACTGTTCCTAGTGCTCCAACGATTATTAATATTATATTGACTTTCTGCATGCTCTATATTGTTTTCAAATCTGTGGCAACTTCCGTGTATTTGCTTCGTGTTTCTGTCTCTTTTATCTTCACTCTGTATTCTGCTGGAACGGCAAAGTGTACGATTTCGCATGATCTTTTTGTCGATTATGACTTTATTTGTTTATACATCCATATCTCGTACGATTTTTTTTTGTTTTTCAGTACTGTATCTGATTTATGTTTGTCTCATTTATATGCATAGTTGAAATTAAATAGTTTGTAAAGTTCCCAGTGTACAGCTTTCCCTACGTAGTTGTGTCCGTTATTGTATTCTTTTTGTGCTATTTTGCCGCATTCACTTATTATATAATTTACTGTTCTGTCTCTTTGCCCATAGTCTGTATTTACTGTTTTCCTAGGTTTTTTTAAAATGTATTTCAGCTTTGATGTAGTTTGCCGTAATCGCATTGTTCTGTGAAGCCGTCAATTAAGAGCCCGTTTCCCTGTTCAAGTACCATTTTCTTAGCGATGCCCAGCTATTTCTATTTGTTTCTTCTCTTGTCAGCCTTATGAAGCGTCCATGTAGTTTTTTTTGCTTTTCTTATCTTTTTGTTTCAGGTTTCAATGCTGCCCGAATTGTTCGTTCGGACGGTGTCACTTGCTGCAGTGATTAGCCTTTCGTGTATGGGTCGTGTATTTCTTTAGCTTTTAGCGACTTTCACACAATTTTCTATACTTACCTGTCTTCTTCCCCTTCGTTTCATTTACATGTAGAGTCTGTCCGTGTATTGTGTTCTGCTTTGACCAAGGTGCCTACCTTCCTCTTTAGTCCAGCTTATGAATGTTCCAGATTATCGTATTAGTAATACTGTCCAAGTGTCTATTTCTTTTAATATTTTCTTGTTATTCACAAATATTTTCCCAATCCATTCTTTCATTTCTGTAGATTTGATGGTGTTTGCTTCCATAACCCTAAAATATTTATTGATCTCCTGTTCGTCTAGCGGCGTCATCTCATCTTGGTTGTGCAGTTTCACGCCTTCTGTCGTCTCCAGTTTTCCTCTTTTCATCTCTAACAGTCCACATTTTTTATTCCGAATTCTATTTGAATATTCTAGCTGACGATTTTGGTCGTATTTATCAGCTTTTCCAGTTTCGTTTTTGCTTTTTGTCTCAAGTCGTTACTTCTTTGTTCTGTGTTTGTAAACATGTATCCGGCATCACATTGTGATAGTATATAGTTGAGTGGCATCATTGCTATGATAAATAGTAGTGGTGATAGGAAGTTGTCTGTATTTTTATCTAACTCAGATGTATTCTTCAAACTGTCAGTTCTAGTGTCCATGTTTTCATTGCTTTCTTAGTAAGATTAATAAACCTGTCGAGTATATTGTATATTTTTAAGCATTCAATTATCCATGCTTGAGGGATGCTGGTAATCTATCCATTCCATGGCTATATTCTTTTTTCTGCTATTTACTTCATTCATGATCTTTTGAACAATGTATAGCAGATCATGTGTATTTATTTCCCATTTCCTTCCTTCTTTTTGTTTCTCTAAGAGCAGTCCACGATTGTTCAAGGATTGGAATGTTTGTTCTCTTAGTTAAGTCGTTAAGATTTTCAACATCGTTGGTAAACAGGTTATTGCCATTTAGTTATTTGGGAACGTTCGGTTTTAGCCATCTTTTTGTATATGCGGTTTCTTTTCTTGGTCACCAACTGGGGTACGTCTGCTTTGTAGATACATCCTCTTTGTTTCTGCGCTAACCTTTTATGTAGGGCCATGAGTTTTTTGAAAACCAGTACGCATGTATTTTATCATACCATAGTGCTTTCCAGTTTAACATTATATGTAGGGTTGTCTAAATTTTTTCTTTATTTCTTTATTTATTTCTGTTTATGATTTTTCTTCAATTTATTGTAGTTCATCGTAAATGTTTTAGCCATTTGGTATTTTTGTTGTGTTTCTGAGGCTTTTCGCATATCTTGATCCGGAAGTGTTTTGTCTCCGTCGAGTCCGGTTGTTCTGTTGTTCCGTTTACGTCTTTGTAAAAAATGACTTTCATGGTTCTCAAAAGTTCTGTTTTAATAATAATAATAATAATAATAATAATAATAATAATAATAATAATAATAATAATAATAATAATAATAATAATAATAATAATAATAATAATAATAATAATAATAATAATAATAATAATAATAATAATAATAATAATAATAATAATAAATGCCTCAATGCTGAAAAGACTGAAAAGAAACGTTCAGTCAATTAAAGAAGGAACTGAAACTGAAATTAATAAAGAAACACTCAGGACAGCCATAAGAAAAATGGCAAACTGGAAAGAGCAAGGCCATTATTCAATTCATGAATATTGACTTTTAAAAAAATTAACGACATTGCATTAAAGGCTCATAGATGAACTAAGAAAATACATACACGAAATAGACATTAGATGACTAAAACGAAGCACTACATTAATACAAAAAGACAGCGAGAAGGGAGCAACGCCAAGCACAACCGATTACTTATCTACTATAGTCCAGTCGAAATGTGTCTGAAACTCTAACAAATTGCTAACAAAGGTTTTTAACTTGGATATTAGGAATAAATAACCTCTTTTTCAGGTAAAAGAAAGTTTACCAAAATTAGCTTTGCGGAAAACGGGGTCAACAGGCGCCATCTTTAAAATCCAACTTAACAATATTACAATTTTGAGACATAAAATTCCTGAGAGTTCCTGACAAGTATGTCCATTATTCCTGACAATTACTGAAAAAATTAACGTTTTTCTAGACAATAAACCTTAATTAAATTAGAAATAAAATATTTTTGCATGAAAACACACACTGGGCCCACCCCAAGTGTTTTAAATGGTAATGATAAGTAGCTATATGCTTAATAATAAACTAACACCAGAAAATGACTAGCCCCTGCCATGTTTTTATATTTCTTATATAAATATGAATATAAAAGTACACACAGAGACTAAGTAACCTTTTTCAAGGCAACAATTGTCGTATTAATTCCTGACATTTCATAAAAATAGGTACACAATTAGAACAATTTACAATAAAGGAATCGTCAGTTGGTCGAATGCTAGGGAAAGGCTCTTGCATAACCACTACAGCTGGAGTTCATGAACGGACAAAAGAACATTTCCTGTCAAGAACTAGTCAAAGGCAACTTCATCATCATCAAGATATGACTGTGGTCAGTTGCTTCAGTGGAGGCTTTTGCAATTATCACACAAGTTTGAACAGTCATTTATCCTGCAACTGCATCTTGCTGTAATACACTCTGAAGTACAGTTACACCTAATTATAGCCAACAAATTTACAGGAACAGCTGGCAAGTCAGTATTGAGTGGTTGTAATTTAGCATCTGAAAGTTTCCATCCCAATTCGTTAGGTTTTAGCTGGTTTCTACATTTCCATTCCTGAATTTGGAAGTAAACTTGAAGGCTGTGGAATTTCCTAGCTGCTCTTGTTTCTGGCAATAATTATGCCTAAAAATATATTGAGATTTTTGCAACCTTTTCCTTAAAGCGTCTCAGTCGGAGATGATTGCCATTTTCCCTATTATTACCATTGTACATACACACTAAAGTCTCCTCCCCAGCTTCAATAACCTCTTCTGAACTGCTATCCTTGCCAAACACTGCTAGTTTGAAGAAGTTTCTATTGTTCATCACATTTCGAAGGGATGCTGCCTTCCCAATTCTATAAACACTTGATGTAGTATCCCATCGAGTAGTGCAAGGATTAAAAGAATGTTGGAAACAGACCACATCTCCCAAAGATTTCCTCATCACTTTGATGTTCCAGACTTTCACACTTTTTGCACTATCATTTGGTTGTGGCGTAAAGAGGATGTTGTAACCATCATCTATATTGGCATGAAAACATAGAAGGACCAATAGGGCAGTGCCATCTGCTATCAAAATGGTTTCTCCTGGCTGTACCATTTCTAGAGAAGTATTCACAATAAATAGGTCAGCGTCTCTAGATGCATGGACTACTTTACAACCTGCTCCCTCCAAACTCTTTCTCAGCAAGTTGATGAAAAATTGTTTGTTTTCTTGATTTGCTAGGAAACTATCCTTTTTTAATTTGAACACCATTAAAGAGGTCAGTGACACATTAACATCAACAGAGCCCCCTGCTCGGCGTCGCTGAATAGCGTATTTAATAGATGGACCACTTTCATACCCATCAAAGACAATGCATGCTTTTCCATATCTAGTTGTTACATGTTACATATCTCATCACATCTCAGATCTCATAACATATGTGATTTTTTGCCATGGGATGCGTTGAAGTAGTGCTCCACCATCTAAGAGATACTGTGGATCTGAAGACTGATAATACAGGGGAAGTCAGTTCCCATATTGCGTCTGCCACAGCCGGTTCTTTTGCCTCTCGCGTTAGTCCGAAAGTATCAAAAAGTGCAGGTGGATAACCATAAAGCTTATACTGGAAATGCTGTTCCTGCTGCTGAGTTGAGGTTCATTGGTAAATAGCACACACAGTCTCTGGAATAAAAGTTGTGGATCAGTCTAAACTGCTTCATCTTTGCTGAGCGAAACTTTTGACCCAAGCGTAATTGTCTGATCCTTTCTTTTAAAAGTGTACTCGCGGACATTTTCTCCAACCATTGAAGCTATGATTGCATCTCCTATGGAGTTTTCTCTGTCCACATTGTCGTTTTGTCTCCAGTTACTCCACTTAAAATGCTCTGAATGAGCGGATCTTCCGTGAAAGGGTTATATGTCGAAAGCAAGGTGCTTCCAAGTATACCTCACATCTCGCTTTTTTCTTGCAGAAGAAGCCTATTGGTGCTGGCCACTAGTGCATAACGAATGCCTTCTAGTTTTTGCATTGTACACTTGATTCAAGCGCACGCTGGCAGTAATAGCGCCCAAACCAATCGTTGAATTTCGTCCATTTTTCTGCCATGAGTAAGACTTCCAGACGTCTTCATGTTTCTTATTAGCACCTGCTCAATAACCAGATACGTCGATAAGTCAGTGCAGTAGCGATCACTCCGTCTAATCACATGAAATTTTTCAGAAAATTTCTGGTATACTTCAGGATGGCTTTTCGGCAACCCGTCTATTTGCTGCAAGTACAAGTAGGCCGACTTTTCATATAGGATGTGTCCTGCTTCAGCGAATATTGGCAGTATTATCCTTACAGCATTATGGTGCAGTTCCCAGTTCCCGGTGCGCTCTGTCTTCATAAACAATTGCAGGATCTTCACCATATCAAGGTATTGAATTTACAATTTTGCTCTTCGCTGGTAAACTATCGCATCCTTCACATAGTTGATTCTCTGGGCAATCCTGGTCATAGACTCTGATGACAGAATATTATTCAATGTCTTATCAAGAATACTTTCAATAGCCCCTGAACTTCCTTCAGGTATTCATGTTAAGGAAATGACTATTCTGCATCAGTGTTGGGTTGATCATCCTCAGTGACATGTTAAACTAGCAAATCATTGGTTTCGCTAAAAAATAGCATTCAGAGCAGCATCAACTAAGAAGTGAGCACGAATGGCTCTTGTAATTGATTTGCCATTTAGCATGTGCTTGACTGTCTTTCCATCATATACAAGTTCAAAACGTTTTTGCTATCCAGAACCTGTCATCAAATGACCAATTGACCCCAGAAAGCTCATCTGTGTTTAGATTCTACCAAGACGCAAGACAAATGATTTCAGGGGGCTAGAACTAGGCTGTGATTCGACTATTATCATTAGTTTGTACCAAAGTGGTTGATCGAATGTTATAATTGGTGTAATTTTCTTCCTGGTTAAATTACTAATGAAACATAACGTTGAGTACACGCTGGTTGGGTTACCAGGGTCCATGTCTATCATTGCCAACAAAACTGTGGCTGATTTCCCAGGATATGTTTTTTTTTGTGCACTGACCGCATAAGGCCTGACTATGCAGGTCTGGATTGATGTGAAATAAGTGAAACTCCCAAAGGATGTCAACAACTTTCTTAAACTGGAGCTCTTTAAATTCACTAGGTAGTTGATGTTTATCCTGCCAACCCTTATTATATCTTCTGAAAGGACCTGACTCCTTAGAACTGGTTTTGCATTAACTTTCCCGGGCGTAAAAGAATGCTATGATGCCCATACCGTGGAGTGTTTTAATCTATCAATACTTCTTACATTATGGTTCACATTCCAGCTACGATGCACAAATTCAGTTTCAAAAAGGGAGATAGTTTCAGCGAGAGAACTCTGGGTCTAGCAGCCTGCATTATCGCTTTATCGACTGGTGCATGTTTCAAATCATTGTCTTTGCCTGCAAATAACTTCCTGAGAAAGATCAACAATGTTTTAGGAACATATTCATGAATCGCATCCTTTTCAATATCATTCTTATACTGGTAGTATTCTGAACTTGTCTGGATAACTTTACTGTCATTATTGGTCAGCTGTGCTGCCGTCTTTATTATTCTCATGACCTCTGATTCGGAATTGTCTGTTGAGCGACTCTGTGCATAGAATTCATAGAGAATACATTTTGATGTACTTAAGAATGTAACAAAATTATGTTTCCCGATTAATTTCAGTCACAATTATCTTTTCATTGAAATGTTCTAACAATTGAGATTACATGTATGAGAGACTGTATGGTTCAAAGCCAGTGTCCTCGAGACTTTCCTCTATTCTTTTTAACAAGATCGACAATAGTAAGTTGCTTCTCGTCATTTTGCTGCAAATATTTAGCAACTTCCAAAAATGCCTGTCTTCTATCTGAATCCTCTGGTCTACCAGGGTTTTGTTTCTTAGAAGAATCAGCGGAATAAAATGCCTTAGGAATGTGTTTATTGGAATCAAAGTTTGCAAAACATGTTATGTGATAACGTGCTTCTTCTGAAACAAGGTAAGCTACCTAACCTATTCTACCTTAAACAGTGGATGCAAAGCCATCAGTTTGTTGAACTTTCTCACAAACATTTAACACTCTGTCCTTAAACTCAATAGTTTCTACATGGGAAATATCAAAACCTCTTTTACTTCTATCAGATTTTGCTCCAGAACCACAAAAAGACAATGTTCCTTAAAATTAAACACACACAAAGAGCGGCTTGCACGAGATAGCATTTCATGATGGGTGAACTTGTTCTTACGGTCAATTACTATGTATTTGTGGTTGATCCAACGCTCTCTGCATTTCTTGTGAAGACGTTGACCAATCTGAATTATGATCTTCTCTCCACGTTGTTCAGAAGCTCTGTTAATGGAATCGATGCCCTTCTGGCTGACGATGAATGTTTCTTAATTACTGGACAGTTCATTATTGCAAATAGCACACTTGTCAGCATTCATGATTATCAGTACTTTACTTTGGCCAACCTGAAATTAGAATATGACAGACTATTAAGCTCCTGCAGTAATACATCAAAAGAGAAAAACATAAGGCATAAGAAGTTGTAATTATATTTAACTTTATGAAAACTGTTGATTTAATCCAATTTCACATTGCTACATTTGGTATTTTTGAAAGTGAATTTAAAGAAATTGAGTTGATAGATGGGTGGGGGGCTAGAATCGGACGCAATCTTTAAAGATGGCACCCGGTGACTCCTTTCCGCAAGGCTAATTTTAATAAACTTCAGCGAAAAAAGCAGCTATATCAACTGGACTACTAACCATGTGGAAACTTGTAACAACACAAATTAGAGAACATATTCACCACCCCCTTAATAACCGTTGGCTACTATTCGAGGAACAGAAATGATGCAGGGAAGAAACACTTTGCTATACATAAATGAACAAATACTGAAATAAGAATATAGCCATTGTACGGATGGACTACAAGAAAGCCTATTATTGAATTATGCAAGCATGGATTATTGAATGATTTAGTATCCAAAAAATATCCGACAAAATTATCAATTTCATAAAGAAAGCAACAGAAACATGGAGACTGAAACTGACATCTGGATTACAACACCTGACTGAGATAAGAATATAGATACATATTTTCCATGGATACTCTCTATCACCACAACTGTTTATTAATTCCACTCAATAAAATATCCAGCAAGTTCAGCGCCAGATACAAGTTCACAAACACAGAAATAAGAATAAACCACATCTACTATATAGACAACCTAAAGGCATTTAAAAAATAACAAAATGGAACTAGAAAAGCTTATTAACAAAACCAGAACCTTCAACACGAATATTAAAATAACATTTGGAATAGAAAATTGTGCACTATTGGAGATGAAAAGAGGAAAAGTCGAGCCGACAGAGGGTAAAGAACTACCGAATTAAATGGAGGTGCTGGCACTTGAGAACATGACCTATACTTATCTGGGAGTTCTAGAAGTGGACGCCACATATTAATAGAATGAAAGAAAAGATTAGAAAAATAAAAACACTTTTAGAAACCCAATTATATTGTAAAAATCTGTAGAAAGGAATAAATACCTGAGTAGTACGATATTTTAGACCCTTCGTAGGTTGGATAAACGACAAACTAAGACGCCTACAGCAGAGAACGATGAAACTAATGAGCATAGTCTATACACTAAACCGAAGTCTGATACTGACATACTCCACGTAAAAAAGCGAGAAAAGTAGAAGAGACCTGCTAAGTACAGAAGACTGTGTGGATGACACTAAACAAAAAAATAATAATATATAACCCAAAACACTGCAAGTTAATCACGGCTGCAAAATGCACCATAAAAGATAACAAGACAGGAAAGAGCAAAAAAAATGATTAAAGAAAACGAGAAGAGAAGCAGTTACATGGACGATTTATCAGACTTACCAGAGAAGATACACACTAACACACCTGGACATGGCTAGGAAGACAATACTGTCATTAACAGAGGAATGGAGTTACTCCTAACAGCTGCACAGAACAACGCAATCAGATTGAATTATAACAAAGCCATCATAGACCCCCCCCCCAAAAAAAAAAATAGTAAATTTAGACTCTGTGAACAAATAAACGAAACGAAACAGTCAATGGTGCCACGTACCTCAACATGCTCAAATATGTTGTCAATTTCCTTATTCAAATAGCGCCAATCTGCGCATAACATCGACCGGACTAACGTCTTTTAGAACTTGACGTGCCTTTCTGCGTCTATCTTGATTCAATCCCTCGGGGTAAATACCATCAAAAGGAGGAAGAAGAAAAGAAGAAAACAACTATAAGACAGTCTCTCCTGACAAAGTTGTTTTACAACGGAAGCTTGCAAAAAAAAATTAAATAAATGAATTTTTCATTTAAATTGCACGATATGTTGATTTTCAAAATATTTCACTTAAATACATGTTCATGCGTGCCTCAAAGATGTTGTCAATGTCCTTATATATATATATATATATAGTGAGAGAGAGAGAGAGAGATATTGTGTATTTAGATATGTACGGCTAGCTTCCCTTCCTCTTATGTATTTGCCTATATGGTACTTAAACTTTTTTGTTTCTCTTTTTGGAAAAATATTCCAAAGCTTCTTTAGACTATGTGTTTTTACTTGAATAATATAAAGATAATTATTTTATATCATACTGTATCGTGACATGCCCTATATATATATATATATATATATATATATATATATATATATATATATATATATATATATATATATATATATATATATGTACAGTAGGAGTTAGAGAGATATATAGATAGATAAATAGATAGATATATAGATAGATATATCAGGTATTAGACATTAACGTTTTATCTCGCAAAACTAGTAACTTATCTGTTACCGGAAGATTATTTGTGTAACAGTTTGAATATCTTTTTTATTTATTTTGAGGCGGAAGGTTAGAAAATGATGCAACACGCTTGTCAAAATTCAGGAGTCTCGGAATTGCATGAAATTTATTATAATTACAACTATAAACAAAAAATAATTATAGGGATCAACATACTCGACAAAATACCACCAATTGTTACATAGAGCTTGTGTTGCAAGGCAAATTATGGAGGAGCCTCAACTACTATTATTACAACAGCTACTGCTTCACTATTACTATGAATACAATTATTTGAAGATATTGATAACTTTGTTCCGAGATACAGCTTAGGGCGGTATGATGTTTAGGCAGAGAAATGAAAACATATTTTTCGAACGGTGTATTTTATATATACAACTTAGTTTTTGTTAAGTATCTTTCGAGAGCGAATATCATAAGGATCAAATAAAACATTATTGTACAACCTCAGAAGAGTTGGTTTTCCGATTTGAACGCTATCTTAGTATTTAAACATTTTATAAGTTAAAACAATCGAAAATATTTCTGCGATTCAAATTTTAACATTCATTGGAACGTCCGATATATTTCATATCATTATATCTCCCAAAATGTCAATATTCTTTCAGAAATTTATGCGAAAATAAGACAAAAGCAAAAGGGGAATGAGCGAAAAAAAACGACTTCGGACTAATGTTGTGTCTGTACATATGTTACATGTTAGCTTTTTCCTTGGCTCGGAGGAACGTTACATAACGTACAATGAAAGCAATTCTTTTTAGAATTCTTTTCGCATTTATAGAAGCATTATCTCATAGCAGGTTTGTTTGATTTGAATAGATGACTCGAAAAACACAAAAATAATTTTCATCGCTTACTATATTTGATGTTTTTTCAACCAAATCTCTGTTGCATGTAAAGTATGGGCGTGTGGGGGACATTCGTGTCCCTTCCCTATAGTAAAAGAAAGACAAGAATACGTCTATGCCATCTAGTCTCCAAATCAGCTCTGAGGTTTTCTCATTCCCTCGCTAATGAATTGTTTGTTTATGTATATATACATTGGTTTTTGCATACCACAACTACCTCACAAATCATTCATATATATATATATATATATATATATATATATATATATATATATATATATATATATATATATATATATATATATACATATACAATGTGTGTGTGTGTCTGTGTGTCTGTGTGTGTTTGTGTGTGTGTACTTTGTGCTTAATGAGTAATACCGGTAAGATAAATAGGGGAACATCTCACATTTACATTCTTATAGACAATGAAAACATTTATTGTTGACGTCTTCATGACCATGTTAAAAAGTTTTCAAAAGCTAGGAACATGTTAAAGTTCTATTATCATCCTACATCATACTATTTAATGAGAGAGATGCTATTACTAATATAGGCTATAATAAAAATGAACGTCTTGTCTGGGTATCTTTAGTAGTCTGCCTGTTTGTACAGAAGAACATGAAACTAGAAACCGGAACAGTAGCAGAAACTCGTAATGGAGCGAGCGGACAACGAAATAGATTGTTTTTATAGAAGAAACAGCTTACTTTGTTAACTGGTGTATATATTAATGTCTCTTCGGTTTCATTTTGGCCTCTAGACAATGTTGGGTAATCAGGTGAGAATACGCACTGTTTCAGGGCCTTCCTCCCGACGGTCTTTTCGCGTATCGGCCTCCCTCACTAATGTCAAGCTCTTTTATCTGAACAGTATTTCAATACAATGAATAGTTCAATGAAATAAAAACTGACTATTAAACGCTTAGCGTCTCACGTGTCGTTTTACAACTAAGCGTCCGATGTGTTGTTAAACGGCTGAACGCCTCACTTCTGAGTTGCAAGAAAACGTTCTCTCATCGAAAAGAGAGAAAAAATAAAGAAGTAAATAAAATAAAAATATAAATAAATAAATAAATTTAAACATTAAACGAAATTAAAAAAAATGTTTTCCTCTCACAAAGAAAACTATACACTAGATACTTGCTATTATATCATCATGTGATAATCCTTTTTCCCAGATCCATATTGACCATTGTTCGATTATTTCTATGATGCATTTATTATCTGTGGCTTTTTTCGGGCTTTAATTCCAAGCTAGCTTAGGATCTGATAGAGAGGGCTAGCCTGCAAAGAAAATCATGCTTCAATTTCAACAGCTGGGAAGATAACGCAATAATCTTTACTGGGTAGCCATCTTTTTAGGTCTTCGTATTACTTTATAACAAAGATGTTATACATCGAAAGCTTACAAAGAATTTTTTCAAATAAATAATTTTATCATTTTAAATTGCACCATCTGTTGATTTTTCAAAATCTATTGTAAATACATTTTCATGTGCGCTATAACATCAACCAGACATAACTTTTAATTAACGTCTTTAACAACTCGGCGTGTTTTCTAACTCTAACGTTGACTCGACCCCTCGAAGATAATACAATCGAAATAATGAAGAAAAAAAAACAGTCTTACCTGTAAAAGATGTCATGCATCAAAAGCTTGCCAAAAAAATAATACATGATTTTATCATTTAAAAATGCACCACGTGTTGGTTTTTCAACATTTGATTTAAATTCTAACTCTACTTTAGACTCGGGTAACCACCCTCTCCCTGAATTACCATTGCGGACTGAAGCCACACTTGATAACCTGGTCATCACCCCATCCCAGGTCAGAGACATTATAAAAAGCCTTGACACCTCTAAAGCTTGTGGGCCTGATCTTATACCTGTAATAGCAATAAAGAAATGCTCTGCTGAACTGGCCCCTGTTCTCTCCAAACTCTACAACAAATGCCTAGCTGAATCTTGCTTCCCCGATAGCTGGAAAATTGCCTCTGTGGTACCAGTCTACAAGAATACTGGGAATAGAACCGACCCTCAGAACTACCGCCCAATCAGTCTACTGCCGATCTTTGCCAAAATCTTTGAGTCCTTAATCAATCTAGCGATAGTACGTCACTTAGTTAATGCTAAACTTCTATCCGACCGCCAGTATGGGTTTAGACAAGCACGATCTACTGCAGACATCCTAACGGTCATCTCTGAACGCATGTATCATACTCTCGACAAGGCAGGTGAAGCTAGGGCAGTAGCGCTTGATATATCCAAGGCCTTTGACAAGGTATGGCATAAAGGGCTTCTCCTGAAAATACGCTCATACGGTATTACTGGGCAACTACTTAATATAATTAGATCCTTCCTAAACAAAAGAAAAATCCAGGTTGTCCTCGATGGCCGTTCATCTAAACAACATGACATAAATGCTGGTGTGCCCCAGGGATCTATTCTTGGACCTTTGTTGTTCCTGATCTATATAAACGATCTCCCTGATGACATAGTGTCTGAGATCGGTTTATTTGCTGACGACACCACGCTTTACTCTCGCCATGTTGGCAAAACGGACGCGATCATATCTGAGGCAATGGCTGCATCCTTAGAAAATGACCTCCAGGCTGTAGTGGATTGGGGCCATAAATGGTTGGTGACTTTTAATGCCGCAAAGACAAAGCTCCTTTCCTTCAACAACTACAAGAAGCCTCTCCAACCACCGATTGCCATGGCAAATAACACCCTACCTGAGAGTTCATCATTCAAACTCCTTGGCCTAACCTTCACAGGTAACATGAATTGGAACACATACATTGAAGACATTGCCAAGGCTGCCGCAAAGAAGGTTGGCTCCCTCTACCGTGCTAGTGGACTCCTTACACCTGACATTATCCTGTATCTCTACAAAGCCACCATTCGCCCATGCATGGAGTATTGTTGCCACATCTGGGCTGGTGCATCATCTACTAGTCTCTCCCTCCTTGACAAAGTCCAAAAAAGAGTAGTCAACCTAATAGGTCCCTCACTGTCAGCTAAGCTCCAGCCCCTGTCCCATCGCCGCAATGTAGCATCCTTGTGTTTGTTTTACAAATACTTCAATGGATTATGCTCCGATGAGTGTGCTGCTCTGGTACCCCCTCGACGTAAATTCACTAGACTAACTCGACATTCTACTAAATCTCACTCATTCACTGTGGAGGTCCCCAGATGCCGGAGAGCATTCTACTCAAATAGCTTCTTTCCTCGTGCTGCTGGCCTCTGGAACTCCCTCCCTGCCCCCTGTTTCCCCGACAGTACTGACATGCAGAAATTTAAAACTAATGTAAACAGACACCTCGCTGCTCAGATCCCAATTTAAGCTGAACCACCAATCCTTCCCCCCCTTTTTCCTTTTTTCTCAGTAGCCCCTTACGTTTACAGTGGCGTCCTGCCTTGTTTGGGGTGAACCATGTAAAAAAAAAAAAAAAAAAAAAAAATACATTTTCATGTGTGCTTGAAAAATGTAAAAAATTTCCTCATTCAAAAAAAAGCCACCAGCGCGACCAATCAACCAGACTTTACTTTTAACAAACGTCCTTAACAACTCAACGTGTTTTCTTACTCTAACGTGCACTTGACCCCTCGGGGTTAATACAAGCAATTATATAAATGTTTAACCTCTCTGTGGTGTTTGTATCTGTGTGTATGATTGTATGTCCGCAAAATGCTTTCGCCACACTCGACACTACCCTTCAAGTTAGTATTTTCTGAAACAGCGTCAACTCTGACGTATAATATCGAAACTCCAGAAAAAAATCATTTTCTGAGGGCCAACTAGACCGGTTGTCGTGATCCAACGTGTTATGTGGTGATTTGCAGATCAATGTATTATGTAGTAATTTTGCTGACCAATTCTTGCAAGTAATTCTAAAAATTCAACCGAAAATGACACCAGAGGGAAGATGCGAGGGGGGTAATTCAAAATTAATAGACGCTAATATTTTCATCTTCTAAACAAAAGTGTGTAGTGAAGCAAGAGTTACTCAATCTCGAGCCACATCTCTTCCTTCCTTTTTCCCTTCCTTTTTTCTGTTTCTTTTTCTTTCCTTCCTTCCTGTAGTAATTAACCTGTAGAGGCTCTTCAGGCAAAACCTGAAGGAAGAGTGTCTGCATTCGCCGGTGGGACGTCTCAGGGAAAACCTGAGGGAAGAGTGTCTGCATTCGCCGGTTGGGCGTCTCAGGGAAAACCTGAGGGGAGAGTGTCTGTATTCGCCGGTAGGCCTGGCTAAGGTAAAACATGAAGAGAGTATGCTGACATTCGTCGGTGGGAGCGCCTCAAGCAAAACCCTAGAAAGTGTAGGTATTTATTGGGAGGAGCGCCTCAGGCGAAAGCATATAGATTCGCCGGTACGTGCGACACAGGTGAAAGTCCTTCCTACCTTACAGCTTGTCCGTCTGTCCGTCCGTCCGTCCGTCCATGAGGGAGCGTATCGGCATTAGGTGCGACTCTGGGAAAGTGTAAACATTCGTCGTGAGGTAAAGCCGGTGAGGGATTTCGAAAAATGAGATAGTTGGCAATGTAATTATGATTTTTGATTACAAATCAAAGTGGAAGGAACAGATACTACACTTTCGTCTAAGTCGAAAGGAAATAGAAGATAGTGCATGATAATCTGATTTTTGATTACAGAGTGTAGAATCTAGACCGACCATTGAAGACTAGATACTACACTTGATCTCAGGCAAAAACCTGAGAAGAAATTAACAAGAACAGATATTACACTTTGAATTATTTATGTGCAGAAAATATAAGAGATTTACATTCAAAAAAATGTTGGCACAAGGCCATCAAAAGTGTGGGGGTTGGGTGTCGTTGACCATTCTTGGTCTAAAGTAATAAAAGTGTTTATCCTACTAGAATCACCTCAGTCACCACAATACCACATTTGCCCTAGGGAGTTTTAGCCAAAAAGCCCAGAAAAAGGATTTTTTCAGAATTTTAAGAAATTTAATGGAGAATTTATAAGATATCGACACTCTTACAGGCTTGAGCCGCAAGATGTCATACATCGAAAGCTTGCAAGAAAAACTAATGTAATACATGATTTTATCATCTAAAAATGCACCATGTGATGTTTTATTTTAATTTCATTTGAATTAATTTTCATGTGCGCTTGAAATAATTTATTAATTTTATGGGTAAAACCGCGCCACGAGCATGAAATATCGACCAAACTTTTAACTAACGTCTATGACATCTCAACGTGTTTTTGTGACTCAAACGGGGACTCGACCCCTCGAGGTTAATACCATTGAAATTAAGAAGAGAGAAAAGTACAAGTATTGCATAACAAAGATTTAATGCATAGAAAGCATGCTAAAAATATAAATAAACAATTTTATAATTTAAGATTGCACAATGTGTTGGTTTTTTAATTTTTTTTATTTAGATACATTTTCATGTTATTAATTTCCTCATTGAAAAAGCGCCACCAGCGCTTAACATCGACCAGAGTTAACTTTAAACTTACGTCCTTTACAACTCGACGAGTTTTTCTGACTCTACCAGGTACTCGAGCTCTCGTTTTGATCATTTCATCCAGTTTTGAAATTGCTTTTTCTTTTCTCTTTTTCTTATATATATATATATATATATATATATATATATATATATATATATATATATATATATATATATTCAACAAGAATCAACTGGATTCGTTTTGAGAATAATATCGAAGACAGTAACAGTACTCCGAATTATCCAAATAATCCAAATTATCAATCCTCATCTAAAACAATTCGAAATATAAAACCAAATAGAAAATAGTATAATGGGAGTCAGAGTTTCTCAGAAGGCGTACACATAGACTTTCATTAATTCCTACGAAGTTGTGGCGGTTCCCCTAATAAATTTTACGTAAATTATTCAGCACCACCACTGAAATTGAATATATTAAATGTAAAACATTAAAATATAATATAATATTATGGGAGGGAAGTAGGTTGACATAGCGTTTCGCATTCAATATCCAGCAATGCCTCGTTGTCTGTTTTTGTATTACCCGTATGTTTTGTAGTATGTAATTTTTCTAATGAAAACTAGGCAATTTGTTCATTTTTATTTAATGATTTATAATTATTTGATTCAATATTCAGACTACGGAATAATATTTTAACGACTGGTATCATTGGGCTTGTTGTAAAAACGTTCAACTTTTGCTGATAATATATGACTAAATCTAGGCATACGTTGGACACATTTTTATTTATGTATGTTTTTCGTACTTTATATACTTGTCAAGGGAATGCTATTTTTCACCATTTCTGCACGTGTGAGTTTTGCAGATTACTCGCTTGTCATTACACGCCACCAGCAGAACGTAAATCTTTAAATCCCCTACCTTCAACCCAGCCACATCAGCATCCATCCAAATTTCTATTGTAGCTGGGATGCAATCACCGAAGAAAATAAATATCTTCGCTGTCGACCTTGGGATCCGCTGATGGGCTGGAAAACGATTTGATTCGAAGAACAGTTTTGACGCTGATACTCTATGGAACGACGTTCATGGTTTCCCCAACCATCTGAAAACCTGTGTTTCATGGATACTTGAAGAATATATTTATTCTCATTTGATAAAAAAAACTCTCTATAAAAACAGACATGTCGTATTCACTCGAACCATACATATTCCTCTCTTAAACTGTTCTATGCCTTAAGCAAGTTTAACGTATACGGTGAATAGACGCGAACAGTTTCAAATCAAAATACATAATTAATGATAAACACGTGGGAATTATATTGAACAATGAGAATTCCTGTCTCAGAACCGGTAAAATTTATTTCATGAGTATAAGTTTTGCACCAAATTTAATTTCCATTTATGAAGATCAAAATCAATATATAATGCTACTAAACCTTATGTTTATGATACTTATTCAAAATATCATCAACCTCCTTTACATGATTTTGATTCTAGAAAATGTCTACAATTGAATGGATCAAGTTCAATGCACATATTAGTCCTCTTAAAACTCTTGACATATACTTCTAAAACACTGAAATTATGGGAATATAATTTCAGAAGAATCGTAAAGATCTCAATTCACCCCTCTTTTTTCCCTTTTTGAATAGAACTAAATGGAACTAAATATGCCTCATGTTAAACAGTGTGGAGTCTAGCAGATATGTTCCAAAATTCATGATTATAATATTTATTAGTTTAGGAGTTAATCCTATTCATATACCTATATACACGTATACATATATCTAACATTATATATATATATATATATATATATGTGTGTGTGTGTGTGTGTGTGTTTATGTGTGTATGTTTGATTATGAAGAGAGCAAGAAATAGAGAGGCAGAACGAGAGAGAGAGCGCGCGCTCAAAAAAACATCATTTTTTACCTGGAATTTTAATAGAATTTTAATAAAGCGTATGATACACATACTTATATAGATTCTGCAAATATTTGCAAATTTCGATTATTTTCAGATCTTTTAATTGAGTCTATAAAATGAACATTTTTTTTCTAAACTCATAACTACAGTCGTGTTATCCTTATTCTTAATCTGTCTTTGCGACCCAATTTCTCACAATTTCAAATTATTTGAAACTTTGAGGGTTAGATCATGGTGGTGGTGGTGATGGTGGTTGCATATATAACAATCATCTTTAGAAATGGTGGCAGTAGCAACGGAAGGGAAGTGATGTCACTTCCAGCCGCGTTGATTTCGGCCTCTCTTCCCGACGCTTGACGAAGACGGTTGTTTGAAAACTATTCTCCCGCTAACTCAAAGGGGGGAGACATGAACACTAGTAGGCAGATAGTATGAGTAAACCTTTCCAGTAATTCTCTTTTTGACTCTCCCGTGTAAGCAAATAAACCACCAGTCTGTCTGTTTGTTTGATAAATATTCGAACTCCATATACGGCCATAAGTTTTAACTGTTCATGCTGATGATGTTAACAACGACGAGCGGCTTGTGCCAGTAAATGGACGACATAGGCCAGCCAAGACGGACAGAATGCTGACACTCGAAAGGAAGTAGAAATGCAACATCTCCGATAATGTGTATCGAAAACTGACGATTAAAAATGTAAAATCTGCAATTTAGTGTTAAGTGATCTGCTATTCCTACAATAAATAGTGTGAGATGAAGCTAGGTTGCTACACAGATAGCAAGTGGATCCAGCGAACAGAGGAAGAGAAATCGCAATAGGAGAGAGTGAAGGACACAGTAAGAATGGAAAGAGAGAAGAAAAGAGAACAATTGTGAAAAAGGCAAAGGAGAAAGAAAAACAAAAACGTTTTACGTTTTACTAATTTAGTTAGATAGAAGAAATAACGAAACTCTCGAACAAACTTAGTAGAAAAGAAAGAAGAAAAGCAACCCAAATGACTTTGAATTCAGACTGAACGAACAAGGAAAGTTAAGATCATTGTTAGCGTTGTAAGAAAAGAATCGAAACAAAGAGATTAATATCGAGCGAACTGGTTATATGGAAAGTAGAAAGAGAAAATAACAGACTATACGCATGCACACACACACACACATACACATACACACACACAGTCTTCGTGACATTTTTGTTAAATGTTTGTGGTCGAACACTTTTTGTTTTTATTTTAAATGCAGACATACTGATTTAGTTTTAGAGAAATCATAGTAAGAAAAGACTGTTAAATTTAAACAGAAAAAGTGACTTTTAAATGATACTAAAAAGAAGAAAGAGAAAAATTAGAAAATCTTATCAACCTATTGGTTAACGGAAAATACAGTATGAATTTATTTAGGTGACGAAAGAAGAAAAAGGTGATAAAATGTCGCCAAACAACAGACATTGTATTTATTTGTTTATCTGTTCCATTGTTTTGATAGCCGCAATTTTTATTGTTACTGTCCGTGTCTGATTATTTTTTATTGAGGAGAAATAGAGAAAAGGTAATTTTGTTTTGAAATTAAAAAAAAAAGGATTATTTAAATATGTGATGGTATATATATGTATTTTCCCTTTTCCATAATTGTGTCAGGGAGATGTAGAAATAAGAGAGAGGCAGAGAGTGAGCGAGGGGAGAGACAGAGAGAGAGTGCCGAAGAGAGAGAGAGGGCTGGAGAGTTAAAATTGGTTTACTGCTGGGAATGGATAACAGATCAGCGTGAAGCGAATTATCTAGCAGGGATACTCGGTGTGATCCGGGTTAGAATAGGCACATGTGTGATATATTTTTGTAAAAGGTAATTGAATGTGATTTTTTTTGTAATTGTTGATTGCTGTTTTCTTTCCGTGGGGATGCAAGTGAAAGTTCATTGAACTTGTTTTTTTTAATTCTTTTTTTCTTACCAACTAAAGGAGGATGATATGGGAGAAAGGTATGAATTGGAAGTGTGGTGATCGGAACGAGGGACAGAGAAGGTAAAGGAAAGATCAGTTTTTTTTTGTTCCGTGGATTCGGAAAGCCTGTATGAGTTGTTTTATTGTTTTCAGTTTGTAAAT
Organism: Sepiola atlantica; assembly: GCA_963556195.1. Classification (NCBI taxonomy): domain Eukaryota; kingdom Metazoa; phylum Mollusca; class Cephalopoda; order Sepiida; family Sepiolidae; genus Sepiola; species Sepiola atlantica. The sequence continues at coordinate 68,825,878 of OY744531.1, forward strand.
ATTTTCGGGATTAAGAAAGCTGTTGTGTGGCGGAATTTACACATGTAAGCGGTGGTAGTTGCACGGGAGAGCGAGAGACTCATTTGATAAATTTTCCTGCTTTTTTGGCTTAGCCAGAAATGTTTTCCCCTACTTGTATTAAAATAATTATATATAAAAATTTAAAAAAGCAGTAATAAAAATATAAACTTTTAGTAGTCGTCGTCGGCCAAGTGATTTAAATCAGGAAAAACACCTGAAATGTGTGACCATATGTGTGCTGGCGATACTTAATCGTTTTCCCCTCTCCGAATTCAAAGAATTGTGTAGTCAGGTGGGATTGCGGATACCCTGACGGTGGGTTACATTGGAGAATTCTCGTGATGTTCCATAGTATGGAGCGGCTCGACGGAGCTAACCAGGTATAACATGTCTAGCTGGTATGAGGTCTAAGGCCTGGTAGGCATTACCGACTCGAATAAATTCTATGGGGATATCCTTCACAGATAGAATAGTAGATGGGAAGAGGATGACAGAGAGGTTATCGCTGTTTTGTGGGTCAGCGAAACCTAAGAGAGTACCGCCGCTACGTCAAGGATCTACATATCTGATTGTCAAATTTAGATGGTGAGCATTGAACTTGTTTTCGACCCGGGGCGGATTAACATGTGCGCTAGAACGGCCGGCATGTCGAAAATCCAGTGGGGTCAATTTGGAATGAATGGGACTCATTGGATTAAATACATGATGACACGCTCCGAGTGATAGACAAACAGCATGGTATACGGCTTAGAAACGAATTAGATGAACCATCGGAGTAGGGAGTTAGAGGGTCGTTTCTGGAGTCAATGTTGAGAAGCGGACGAGCGTCGAATTGCATGATAGATATATCTTACGGGAGATTGGTTGGCTGACCAGAAAAGAAGAATAAGAATTTTAAATGGGGGTTTTCTTTTTTGCCCAGTATTGTTTTTAGAGATCAAGTAGAACAGGTGTTTAAAGGGGAGACGTAGAAAAATACCTCACTAGTAAGTATATTTAGAGGATGGAAAGAGAGGTATGTTAGGTAATGGTGTGGATCCAACAGCAAGGAGCAGCTGCACCCAGTATTTATGGTGAGTCGAAGAGTCCAAGTAGTCCATTATACGTAACGTACAATAACACTTCTCACCCAAGCCTTACGTCTTGAGGAGTCAGAGTATCGTTTCCTTTTTGGATTGACGCTATTCTCAGGCTGCTTGTGGTAGTTGTATCTCGAAAGTGTGGTATCTGGTAATCATAACATCTTCTTGAGAAGTGCTGTCGGTGTCTTTTGATAGTCATTCACTAATAATTTTATTTAAGTATCTTTTATGAGTAAACTAAGGACCTCTATCAATTTCAGATTTAATATCCTCCCGCTTTTAAATTCTAGACTTCTGATTTTTTAGCACATCTTTAAATTTAGAAAACCGATCTTTTTGGCTGTCACATTCAACTTCCAAGCAACTAATCTTATCTTTCATAATCTTCAGCTCGTCTAAGACCTCGTTGTGCTGCAGCCTTAACGATTCCAGCTCTTTAACTATGTGTTTACTCTTTAACTTTCAACTGGTTATCCCAAAAAAAAAATTACTTGGTTTCTTTCAATTTATTGTTAGCTATTTTCAGCGTGAATTTTGAAAACAATTTATTTTACGTCCTTTTGATTCGATTTTGAATGGTTGAAAGAAATTCCTTTGTCTGTTTTTCTAACTCGGTCATCCAATTTTTTCAATTATTTTGGTCAAAAATATTGGTTGGTATCCCCCATAGGTGGAACAGCTGCAATAAGTCTGTGCCAAATAAATTGTTGGAATATTTTAATATGAACAATTTAACTTTTTGGTAGTTCTGTTTAAAGTAATGTCGGTAATATTTTAACCCTCAGATTTAATTGTTCCACCAGTAAACGTTCTGGCTATTTAGTTGGTTCTTAGCATGGTCAGTTTTCCCAACATTCTCCATGTATGCATATTGATAATCGACACGTCTGAACCATAAATTTTACATTCAGGACCTTTACCTGAACATATATCTCATAATTCTAACGTCCCGTTGGTTTGTTTTTGTGGATTTAACCCGAATTTTATTTCCTCTATTGGTTCTACAATGTGAACTCTTGTGTCCGACTTTATTTCAAGTTAGACATGTTTTACAGCGGTCTGAGAAATTCGTTTCCTAATGAATGTATCCACAACGGAAACAGAGGCGCAGCGGTAATTTATGCTGTTTTTTTTTATTAGGTTGGCTTGTTTTTGTAGGAGCGTGGACATAATCCCTCTTTTTGTTTTGAATTGTTTATAAAAGAGTCTTCAAATCTTATTTCTGGCGTACATTTCTCATGTTCGCAATGTCTGGCTCTTCAATGTATTTAATATTTTGTTTAACACTTATAAATCTCTGGCATTCTCCAGCTATTTTTTGTAACGTTAAATTTGGTTAACTTTCTAATTTTTTCAGAACTCTACATCTGATTTCTGCGCCCTTTCATGATACAAGTCCTTGCACGAAAATTAAATATTTAAAGTTAACCGCGCTATGTACATTTTATTTGAAAGCGTCATTAACGATTTACGCGAACGTAGCATAATCTACGCCATCTTTTTTTACTAAATTCAAACACTTCCACCGTTTGTGGAACATAAAAAACTCTTAGGGCTGAATAATTCTTTAAAAAGTGTAACAGGTTTAGAAAACGTCAAGTCGCTCCTTTTTAGGGGTAAAATAAATTCCAGAACTGTAAACGAACATTTTTAGAGAGAATTTTCACAATCAACTTTATATAGATACTCATACCTTCTCAAATATGAAACAAAGTTTGTATCCTCGTCTGGGGAATGAGTGAAATTGTCAATTGCACGCTAAACGGCATTCTTCGAACAACCAATATCGTTTTCGTTTCTTTGACGTCAATGCGATATTGTTTGCATTGATACTTACACTTTTTTATCAGTTTCTATTTTTGTTCCTGAAGTTCTTTGTTGGCTTCTTTGTTTTGTTCCAGAAGTCTTGTGTTTTTGTAGGGTCTCATCCAATTTATGTTGTTGTTTCAGTAAATGCTTTTTAAATCGTTCTTCAGTTTTGTTGTGCAGTTGCATTTGATATTTAACAGAATACGACTTTTAAAATGTATTTCTTTATATTACGCTGCTAAACGTAATCTTAGTTATAAAAAGAGAAAAATAATATAAAACCTATTTTCCTTTACGAAAATTACTTTTTTAGTACGCTTTTCGCGTGATAGTAGCATTTACGGCCAGCATTTTAGTCAACAGAAAAAATACGGTTTACATTTTTTCTTTCGGCGACAGGACTTTTGTCTTTTGGAGAGAAAAGAAAATATGTTAAAGATGAACACAGTGCCGGAATAGCAATAAAAAATCACGGACTTTTCTTCTCTCAGAGAAAATAAGTTGGTCTTTTACGTGTTTTTTCCTTTTTAATCCGTTGGTAAAGCCATTTTTTTTAACTAGGATAAATTAGGGGTTGATTTCTCAACGTTTGTCTTTTTAAAGGTTCTCAAGAATCATTTACTGTAACCTCTTCGTCAGTTGTTGTGAGGTCATTTTTATAGTTCTCAAGAAATACCCTTACTGCAGTTGTTGTGTCATGTGCAAGTTCGAAATCATACGTCGCCAGTGGTTGCGAGATCCTTTTAAAGGTTCACAGGAAAACTTTTAATGTAGATGTGCTCAGTGTAATTTCGAATTACCTCGTCGCCAATTGTTGTGACCCTGTGAAGGGACCGGAACGAAAACACGAACTCAGAGTTGTGAGAAAACAAGTATATTGAAAAAGTATAATACAACAACTAACAAGAGTGGTTGTACGTCAGTGTTGACTACCAGTATAGACGGGTGTTGTTCCAACACTGTGCAGCAGGGACCTCCAGTATTTATAGTGAGTGGAAGAGTCCAAGTTGTCTGTTATAAATAAGCTACTATAACAATAAGAATTCACTTTTAGATTTTATCTAGTTTCTCTAACCTTTTTTTACTGTAGGACACACCCACACATACACACCGACATTAAGTTTAATATATATATATAGATTATACGATAAACCGTTCAAAGCTGTAATAGAATCTGAAATATTCATATCAATATTGCTACCGAACTCGACAAACCTTCGCTTGTCAACAGTGCATCGCACCTGAAATTTTCCATTGCATTGCTAACTATAGAGTTGTTCGTTGAAGAGCAGTACCGTCTCTTTTGAACATTAGAGTGACAAAGTTTAACAATTGGATATTAGGAAATATTTGAAGTAGAATAGATGATGTACAACTCTTTGAACATTGTTGCTAGAGATGACGACTCCTAATTCGAACCGTATTTTTACTCACGCGCAATATTACTACATACACAGTTGAATGGAATTATATAACGTATAACAAAGTATTAAATAAATTCTCTATTAGTAATATCTAATTACAATTAAAATAAATTTGTTAGCGAAATTCTATGGTATTGTATTCAACATTACCAGTTTGTTTCGTTTACTGCAAAAGCATTACGAAGTAAATGTTGAATTTCATTATGATTTAATTTATTCTAATTTTAAACATAACTCTACATATTCGAACGTTTTGACAATCTCCTTATACAAAAACTCTTGGCTAAGCACATATATATATATATATATATATATATAAATATATATATATATATATATATATAATATGAAACTAAAAGTATACTTTTAGTAGATAGAACCTATAGTTAAATGGTTTAAGCTATATACACGAGATAGAGCAATTATAAATATAGATGAAAGAAGGAATAACATAGATAGATAAGTTGGCAGTGGAAAAGGAAAAATCTTATCATCAGAAGATTTTTAAATTTTGGCTTTTCCACTGCCAACTTATCTATCTATGTAATTCTTCTGATGATAAGATATTAATCTTTGAAAAGCCTTGGCTTAAGGAAAGAATAATAAACATGTCTTTATCGAGTACACCTTGTATTGAAAAATCGAAGTTGAAATAAATTTATCATTCGTACATGTTTATCCCTCTTATTTTATCTATCTTGATATATATATATATATATATATATATATATATATATATATATATATATATATATATATATATATATATATCAATTAAATTATATAAACATTAGAACAGCCTACACGAATGAACCTGCGTTTCGATGTTAGTACATCTCCCGTAGACCGTTCTAACGTTTATACTATTTTATTTATTTATAAAGCTCTACTTTGTATTGAGAAATATTGAAAAAATATTGGTTTTAAGTTAATTTTATCAATATATTTGAAACTTTATTTCATAAATAAATAATGAAAGATTAAAACGTTAAATTGCTTTTCAGGATTGTGAACATATCCAAGGATGGGCAAGCCTACTGACACACACACATATCTATCTATCTATCTATCCATCTATCTATCTATCTATTTATCTATCTATATATCTCTCTATCTCTCTCTCTCTCTCTATATATATATATATATGTGTGTGTGTGTGTGTGTGTGGATGTGTGTTTGTGCATGTATATATCTTTACGTTTCTATGTTTGCGACTATGTTTTTTATGTATATGACTAGGATGGCCATGAGAACATTCAACAAATCTACAAGTTAGAATCTTATTTTGTTAAAATTATCAGCTTGTGTTGCCATAAACACATCACTTACGGAACAGCAATAAAAACACACTTTTAATCCATCAAGTAGCAAATGGGAAACAACATCTATTAAGCAGGTCGTTGTTGGCAGTTCAGAAAGCAGTTACTTTATCCTGTTTTAGCCTAAGGTACAGGAAGTAAAGAAATAAGTAGGATAAGCCAGGAAAGACTTTGGGGAACACACTAAGTAGACAAAACTACAATCAAACTAGACCAGATATTTTCACGTTGAACTGTTGTACTCAGTACAACATAGTATTGAGCAAGACAGAATTGAACAATGCATCGAATATTAGTTTTTAGCAAGGTACGAATTTTTATCAGAAAGTATCAAGACGGCAATGATAATTACTAACATGAACAATAGATGAAGCGTTTCATTTATCAGAAATTCCTCAGACAAGTATCAGATGTGTGTTATTTGGATTATTCGGACTACTGTTCTCATTTTAGATGTAATTCCCAACGCGTTTCGATCGATATAACCTCCCACCTTTTTCACGCGCCTTTTGTCGAACTCGGGAATCTTTATATTAACTCAAGAATCTGTACGGAATTTTGAACATAACATTTTATTTAATCCATTGAGGTAGCTTGCTCTCATTCTGTAGTCATGCCCGGTTTAACTAATGTGTAATTGTATTTTAGTATCGGAAATTCCAACCCCCACAAGAGTGTCAATTAGAACTAATTATAATTAGCACTTTTATTCGTTGTGTCACGGGTCTTTAAGAAAAGTTATAAATCCATATCTTTCCCATTTCCAAGACATGTATCTTGTCTTAAAGTATATTTTTTTACAAAATTGAGTGTTGTTCACAAATATCGAGAGTGCAGTTGTACTTTATAAGACTAAATTGAGACGCGTATTTTCTTCACATTTGTGTTCAAAACAGCAGCTTTGTTTAAAAAAGCGGAAACTAAACAATAATTGAAATGCATATGTGCTTAAACTTTCGTGATGTGTTAAAAAAGTTTTAGAAATGCAGTGTATTTACCGAAACGAAAGGGAACACTGATTGAAGGTGGGAATGCAAACGGCGAGGGCAGTGCATACATTTCTTGAAGTTATAATTGTGCGTTCATTTACTTACACAGCGGTAACATTAATAAAGTTATGAATTACCCACTCTAACAACGACAACATCTTAAGTGATTCGTCTCTCAGAATAATTTATAATTAGTATTATGGTGTTAAAGCATTAACAGCTCATACTTTTATAGAAGAGACACCGTGAAATAATGAAAATGAAGAAAAAAACAAAAGTAACCCGAAATAAATCTACCTATATACTATTAAAAGTTGAGGTATTTTTTAAGTTGTTCTGTTAGTACGCAAATTAAAACATGTGATTGGTTTACAAAAACGGAAAAGGCGGAGTACACATTAGATTGACAGGCGTTATTATTTAAATAACGAGTTCGAACCGTACGTAAGATATACTCAATTTTTACCTTAATACGTATTTTATAAATTGAATAAATCACATAATTAGATAAAAATATTACATGAATATTTTTCAAAACAAAGCAACTATATTTGATAATTGAAAAAAGCAAAAATAAAGGATATTTAGTAAAAGTTTAGAAACATCATTTTTAATGTATTTTGCTAATAGTAATAATGTTAATCGTAGTTAGTTACTTTTGCATGCAAACTCTTAGGCGTGTATTTTTCCATAAAATGTCACAACAATGTTTCTTCGTACTGGCTATAAAAGCTAGGTAAACATTGAAATTGACATACCTAGGTATTGTACAATCACCGCTAACAAACGGGTATGTCCTAGTAAATATTGGTATTTAATTAGTACGATATATGTTTTTAATATTTATAGTCGCACTAAATATAAATAATCGTGAACAATTTTATAACTTATATTAGAGTATTTTCTATATTAATACTTATTTTCTATTCGCTATATAATTATAGACATTCTTCGGATTAATAAACATTGCCATTAAAGTAATCAAATTATAAATCAAAATGGCTTATATGTCGCTAAAAATATTTAGGGTAAAAACTTGTCTGAACTGTAGATTACTATATATATATATATATATATATATATATATATATATATGCTGGCCTCTGTAACTCCATCCCTATCCCTGTTTTCGCGATGGTACTGACATGCAGAAATTTAAAACTTATGTAAACAGTTATTTCGCTGCGCACATTCCAATTTTGGTTGACCACTCAAAAAACTTATCCCTTTTTTTCTCAGTAGCCCCTTACGTCTACAGTGGCGGCCTGCCTTCTTTGTGGTGAACTATGTTTTAAATATATATATATATATATATATATATATAAATATATAAATGTATATATATATATACATACATATATATATATATATGGATGTATATATATATACATATATATAAATATATATATATATATATGTATAAATATATATATATATATATATATATATATATATATATATATATATATATATATATACTATTGATTGAACAGGAGTGCTCGCTTCTGTTTATTCATTTTCTGATCCATTTTTTTAGTTGTCGAAGGACCGATTTTGTGTTGTTATCCATCGTGTGTTAGAAATCTGTATATTTTTTAGAACATTTTGAACCGACATCGGAAATGTTTAAAAGAACATCCTCTTAGTGGATTCACCAGTTTTATCTTGCTTACTTATGTTGCATAATTGCCCTATGGGAATGGACTTATCTGTTAGAAATCGTTGGTTTGACTTGCGCTAATTAACGCGGGGTGGACCCGGTAGTCGAGGGCAGAATAGGCCCTGTTCTCACAGTCAGAAATCACAAACGTGACAAGTTCACCGTGTGACGAGATCCCAGATCAAGGGTCAATGTGTACCTGCGAAAGGCTCTGTGACGTCACAGGAGCTTGCGTTGGAAACAGAGGGATCTGTGACGACACTCGTTCTCCGTGAGAAGCGAGTTTAGGCAGTCTGGGTTTTGGAGGCGAACCGATGCGACGTGATTGTTACCATGTAAACTACAACAGATAAGGGAAATATTTCCCTAAGAAAATACAGGCGAGAGATATCATTGCCCCCTTCCATGAATAGTTATACAAATAAGCAACTACGATAAAGTAGTGATTTGCTCTCTCCCTCTCTCTCTCTCTCTCTCTCTCTCTCGACGTAGTGAATGACTCCCAGCTGATTAAATAACTAACGCGTGTAATAAAAAGAATTGAAAGTAAAAAGATTGTTTTTTGCTGAGCCAGTCAGGAAGCTTTTGCTGCAGACAACGGACGGCGTGGTTCACGGCAGGAAGGAAAGAAGAAATAATTCATCCACTAGACGACATCGAGACAGCGACCCTCTACACGGCGAGGAAGAAATCTAAAGGTATGCAAACAATATATGAACTATGTGATTTATGATGTTTTAAAAATGACGAGTATTAAATGTGAACTGCCACGGCCCGTACCGTGACAAGTGTACGAAACGACAAACGACGCGGCTCTAAGTAAGAGAGGGCTATGCAACACTTATTCACCCGCCTGAAGACGACCGGTGTCGGTCGAAATCCTTCGCCAAAAATATGAGGATTTATTAAACACCATGAATAACAACACAAAATCGGTCGTTTGACGACTGGGAAAAATGGATCAGAAAATGAGAAAACAGAAGCTAGCACCCCTGTTCCATCAAACGTGTATAAAGGAAAGAATGCTGCCTTATTATATATATATATATATATATATATATATATATATATATATATATATATATATATATATATATATATATATATATATATATATATATATATATATATGGGAAAATGAAATGGGGAAAACCAAAAAATGGATGTTTTTTATGTGTACATCAACGTTTCGTCTTTATTCATAAGACTTCATCAGGATGATAATATAGAGAAAAATGTCATGCAAGTACAAACACATGTGGGGTCGACATATTGGGAAAAAAGGAAGAAAATAATGGCCACTATCTTTATACTATCTTTATTTTATTTTATTTCATTCTGACAGTATTTATTCAGTTATTTTTTTTATCTACTGTTTTTTTTAATACCATTTCGTAATTAACAGGTAAATATGTTTTGTGAATTTTGAATGAAAAATATATATTTAAGTATACACTTTTTAATATCTCCGAAATGGTTTTAAATTCCAAGCTAAACATTTTTATTGACCGATCTGGTAAACGCTCGTAAGGTGTAAAAAAAAATAGGGAAATTATTGATATAAATTCTGTTTGTACGACGATGGAAAAATACAGGTATCAATCGAAGTCAGAAAACGAGTAAATTGAGAATCTAACAAAATAAAGATTATTGTTATAGATTGATTTTCCCTTATTTCATTACAATATAACTAAAAAAGTGTATCTGTACATATAATACATATAAATATATGTATATATATATATATATATATATATATATATATATATATGTACACATTGTGAAACATAACGTAATACATTTTTTAATTTTTTCAATTGTTCTAACAATGTTGTTTTATTCCAAAATAAAATAAAATGCACCACATGTACGAGTTTGACGTTCGATTCTTCGGAGAATCACCTTATTGTGCGAATAACAATGAATAAGAAGCTGGAAGAAAAAAGTAAATTTCAAAACAAGAACAATCTAGTAACACACAATAAATAACATTACATACGAAACTTTATTTTAAAATGTTTAACGTAAATGCAATCAATTTTGTCGCTCTTCCGAGACATAAACTGTAACGGCCATATCTGAAACCAGCGCCAGTTTGTTGTCGACTTTAACGATTAAACATACATCGTTCTTGATTGTTTTTGTTTTGAAATGTTCTTTTTCTGCAGCTTTTTCCATATTGTTTTTTATAAGAAAATCAAAACTGATGATCGAAAGTACTGATGATACATATGGAACATTTATTAATCGTTTTCTTTACACAAACAAAGATTATTAGATCATTGAAAATCAAGAATAGGTATATTTAAACAAGATAATTTGGTTGTGTTTTACAATGTTTTCATAAATTAAGAATGCCACCTAAATACACACACAATATATATATAATATATATATATATATATATATATATATATATATATATATATATATATATATATATATCGTTTCTGAGGTGTAAATGATTGCATGTAGCGATTTTTCCCTACTCTAGATCGAAGAACGGGAGGAGCGGCAATTGTTGCAGAACTCTAAAAATAATGGTTTTAGTGCAGTTAAACAAAAAAGGAGAAATGGCATGCTGCAAAGAAGGTAAAAAGATATATGAGTTTAACGGTAAACAATAAATAAACGGTTTAACAAACAATGCACTGAAATAAAGCATTCAGCAAATAAAACGGGAGAAAAAAGACAATAAATTATAAAGGAAAAAGAAAACAACTACATTTTTCCCCGGGAGTAAAACCAAAAAATGGTCGAGTTAATGATGATGGAGAATCCATTACTTTTAAAGCTTTCACAGATGATATGGAACAATGAGGGGGAGAGAGAGAGAGGTCATTAGTGATAGATGAGAGGGAGATTTAGGAGCAGCAAGCGAGAGAAAGAGAAAGAGAGCGAGAGGCAGAGTGAGAGAAGAGAGCGATGAAGGAGTAGGGAAGCATTCGAAGAATAGAGTAGAGAATGGAGGAAACAAGTGTAAGAAGACAGAAAAAATAAAGATGGTAAGTGAAGCAAACCGCTTATAAAAATGTAAGAAATAAAGAGGGCAGAAATAAGACAGTTTAGAAGGTTGAAAGAACGGAAAGCAGTAAGTAATTTTAGATATTAAACAATAGAACGGAGGTTGTGAAAAACGTAGCTTGGTTGTTACTTACTTAACACCGCGTTAAGATGTGACACAGAGTAGGAAGGTGGGCATTGCGTCAACTCTTGCCGTCAAAACGCCTGAGCAACCCAGTCGGTATTTCCCGGTTGGAGTGCCCCAGGCCAACATCAATAAACTAACCCCTTCTCAAAATCAGAATGTAAAGCTTGGGATGGATCTCCTAGAACTGAACAGAAACATACCTGAATCCGACGAATGCCAGATTCTCACCCACTAAAAATGAACCAGCATCTATCGGACTAATAATCAAGAACGCATCCTCGCGTTGGGGTGAACAAACACCTAAGAAGAGCGAGTAAAACAGGTGTCAAAGCAAAATCTATAAATGTTTGCATGATGTTTCGAAATGTGTTGTTCTGTTCAAAGTATTATTTATGGTTGTTTTGTAAATATACTAAGTGTAATGAAATAAATAAAACATGTTTGTTTAATGTTTTGAAATGTGTTGTTTTGTTCAAAGTATTGTTCATGGTTGTTTTGTAAATATACTATGTGTAATGAAATAAATAAAAAATGTTTGTTTAATGTTTTGAAATGTGTTGTTCTGTTCAAAGTATTGTTCATGGTTGTTTTGTAAATATACTAAGTGTAATGAAATAAATAAAAAATGTTTGTTTAATGTTTTGAAATGTGTTGTTTTGTTCAAAGTATTGTTCATGGTTGTTTTGTAAATATACTAAGTGTAATGAAATAAATAAAAAATGTTTGTTTAATGTTTTGAAATGTGTTGTTTTGTTCAAAGTATTGTTCATGGTTGTTTTGTAAATATACTAAGTGTTATGAAATGAATAAAAATGTTTGTTTAATGTTTTGAAATATGTTGTTATGTTCAAAGTATTGCTCATGGATGTTTTGTAAATATACTAAGTGTTATGAAATAAATCAAACATGTTTGTTTAATGTTTTGAAATGTGTTGTTTTGTTCAAAGTATTGTTCATGGTTGTTTTGTAAATATACTATGTGTAATGAAATAAATAAAAAATGTTTGTTTAATGTTTTGAAATGTGTTGTTCTGTTCAAAGTATTGTTCATGGTTGTTTTGTAAATATACTAAGTGTAATGAAATAAATCAAACATGTTTGTTTAATGTTTTGAAATGTGTTGTTTTGTTCAAAGTATTGTTCATGGTTGTTTTGTAAATATACTAAGTGTAATGAAATAAATAAAAAATGTTTGTTTAATGTTTTGAAATGTGTTGTTTTGTTCAAAGTATTGTTCATGGTTGTTTTGTAAATATACTAAGTGTAATGAAATAAATAAAAAATGTTTGTTTAATGTTTTGAAATGTGTTGTTTTGTTCAAAGTATTGTTCATGGTTGTTTTGTAAATATACTAAGTGTTATGAAATGAATAAAAATGTTTGTTTAATGTTTTGAAATATGTTGTTATGTTCAAAGTATTGCTCATGGATGTTTTGTAAATATACTAAGTGTTATGAAATAAATCAAACATGTTTGTTTAATGTTTTGAAATGTGTTGTTTTGTTCAAAGTATTGTTCATGGTTGTTTTGTAAATATACTAAGTGTTATGAAATGAATAAAAATGTTTGTTTAATGTTTTGAAATATGTTGTTATGTTCAAAGTATTGCTCATGGATGTTTTGTAAATATACTAAGTGTTATGAAATAAATAAAAATAAATTACGTACGTAACAAAATAGATAAATGATGCAATATGACAGACATTTTTTCGATGTTATATTAAGGCATTATGGTCCGACTGCAAAAGAATATCATAAAAACTTAATTTATTAAGATGTAGATATTTACAGGACGTGAGAACCATTTCGGCTGTTTAGAAGTTGTATTTATTTAAATGAAATCTGAAAGTATTACATCTTAAAGGTACCTTTTAAAAGAATTGTATTTAAGCAATCATATTATTAGGAAATTAAATCCATCAAAATACAGTTCAGTTTCTTCGTTAACTAGGTAGCCATTTTAAACTTTTTTTATAAATGAAGAAAAGTATTAATTATTTGCTATACTTAATTTGACAGGAATTTGGAAGCATGTAAAACTATCTAATAGAAAGTCATTTTAACTGGCTGTAACCTTCTAAGCGAATTCTCATATATCAAACAATCGAACGTTTTGTCAATTATTTACATCATATGATTTTATAAATAGAGATTAAAACAGCATGCCCTTAACAAAATCAGTTATCGTTTTAAAACGATTTGTTTTATTTAATAATTCAATGCCCAATACGATACCGTGATAATTAAATTTAACTTTCAACATTCTATTTAAAATATAATTGGACAACAAAGCGGCATAATAAAAAATAGAATCGTAACACATATGAAAGTTCAACCGTTCCAGGCCACAACGATTATGTACAGCTCGTTAGATATACCACAGAGAATAAAAAGAAAATGCTACGGAAAAAGCAATGCTATAGGTACGTATATAGCATGCGCACCGGGGCGGCGATAGGTACATATAAAGTATTCGCACTGGGGCGGAGATAGGTACGTATATAACATGTGCACCAGGCCGGAGATAGGTACGTAGTTAGCATGCACACTGGTGCAGCGATAGGTACGTATATAGCATTTGCACCGGGCGGCGATAGGTAGGTATTTAGCATTCGCACCGATGCGGCGAAAGGTTGGTAGTTAGCATTCGCAGTTGGGCGGTGATAGGTACGTATTTAGTATTCGCACCGGGTCAGAGAAAGGTACGTATTTAGCATTCGCACCGGGTCATAGATAGGTACGTATATAGTATACACACCGGGGTGGGGATAGGTACGTATGTAGTATGCGCACTGGGCGGTGATAGGTACGTATATAGTATGCGCACCGAGCGGCGATAAGTACGTATATAGTATGCGCATCGGGCGGGGATAGGTACTATATAGTATGCGTATCTGGGCGAAGATAAGTTTGTATATAAAAAGCGCAGACAGAGGTTGTACTTTTAATAGAAATATCTTATACTTTTGCCCTGGACAACGGAAGAGGAGTGGTGGAGAAGAGACAGTTTTCGCCGAAGGCAGGAATGAGGGGTTGAAATGGGGAGAGGGGAGAGGTTAAATGGGGCGAGCAAAAGAGAAAGGCAGAAAGATACAGAGACGACTATAGAGAAAGGGAGATAAATAGAATTTGAATATAAAGATGTTACAGACGCTATTGTTCTTCTATTTTGTGTTTTATAACCCTGAGCAACGCCGGGTTGGCCTACTAGTAAAAACAACTAATTTATGATAGAAATAAGAAAGAAAGAAATTAATTTTGTGGGAACTGAGAATGAATCAATCATTTTAGGAATATAATTGATAGAGTGAAATAATCGCATAATGAAAAACCTATGTATATAACTAGCTATAGCCTCCTGGAGTTGCCTGGGATGTAATAAAGTCAGTTTTGATTTTAATTTTATTTGTTTGCATGTTGTTTTAACTGATACAGAAAGGAGAACATAACTTTTTAGTATTAAGGGAGACAATTCCTTTCACATCCTACAATATCAAATTAGAGTTCTTCTTCTTTTTTTATTTTTCGGTCATAATTGAAAAAAAATGTTTCCGTATTACCAGTTTTTTATGAGGGATTATATAATTTGTTTAATAAATTGTAGCGAAATATGTTATAATATTGCCAATAACAGTGTACACCAAAAACAACTGAAAACTCGCTAGTCATAATTACATTTTTAAATAAGATTTAGGTCCAACTTTTAAAATAGCACAGGATAAAATTAAATGTTACATATGAGAATTAAAAGAAAGTACAGCGTTTGGCGGAAACGAATAAAATGTTATTAGGGGTGAGACTCGGAGTAGACGATTTTAAGATAGAAATGAAAAGAGAAAAGAAAAATTATTATTTTGTAAAGAAGTGACAAAGTGAAAACATTCCTTTTGTCCGTGAAGTCAGTAGTTCGGGAGCAGAAACAAAAAAAAAATATTATTGCTTAAAAAGCTGTCGTCCAAAATAAGATCGAACATATTGACGAGGGAACGAATATGACGAAATATTACTTAACAGGTTGAGTTATGGTGACTGGTAGAGAAAGAATCGTATTACCTGAATAATATTATTTGAATTATACGTTTCAATTTTTTCACATATATAACTAAATAAATTAAACAGTTTAACAAGACTACAATAATTTTAAGTATATTATTAATAACATACTACAAAATATCGAAAGAAAGTTTAAAATGAAAAGTTTAAAAGAAGTCTTAAATTCAAAGAGATTCAGAAGAAAATACTTGAGGGAAAGAATCTAATCAAATTAATGTTACTAAGCAAACAATAGCAAATGACAACTATCCATGTAAAGAAAAATGTAGAAATTATTTATATCCACGTATACTCTTGATGTTTGCCCAAATCTGCTTTAAACCTGGATATGGTAGTCATCTACACGGCGTCCTTTGGTAGGTTGTTCCACGGAGCAGAAACACGAACAGAGAACGTGGGTGTCCTCGAAGACGACGACTTGGGGGTGAAAACAGAAATTTCGTTTCTGATGTTGTACGCCAGCATTAAGTCTAGGAGAGTAGAAAAGTAATAAAACAATTTTAAAATTAAAGATATTATTGTGAACGAGAAAGAAACTTTCAAGACGTGAATTCACGGAAAGTAAATAAAGAAAATGAGAATCGAATATTTACGACGGAGAAATTGATAATTTCACATGCAGTCGACACCCCAGGGAATAATTGTTTGAATATAAAAGCAGACATTTTCAAGGCATTTCACTCACCAAAGAAAATTCACCCTAAACACTATTATGTTCCGGCATTGAATACTCTAACCTAGCTGGTATAATGTATCTTTATAGTTTCAATAGTCTCCTTATTCCACGCTCACGTCTTCGTTAGTATATTCTGTGTAATCACATCATCTATTTCTTGATTTATCCATCTTTTTTTCTTTTTGATGTATTAAAACTATCGGTATCTGCGTTTGTATATGGCTCACCTATCTTTTAAATCACATATGCACAGATCACCACACTAGCTTTCTCTCTCGTATCTCATGTAAATGACTGTATCCGACCCAACCACGTTATTGTCGAATGCAGTCATCTCGACCTGTTATTCCTAATTGCCTCGTTCTCGTTGTAATGTCGCTATTGCCATAAATACAACACATTGTGTTGTTCAAGAGGTTCGTCTCGTTGGCTGTATATAGTGAACACCCAGCAGAGACAAACGAACAATGGCCCACCTCGCTACACTGAACGCAGGATGGCGGTGCATTAACAGTAAACAAAAGGATAAGTCATTAATGTCGGCCTGTCAATTTAAGAGGCGTCGATGATAAGGCAAATTGAATGCCGGAAAATGAAATGTTCTACTTGCCTTTGAAAGAAACGTGTCGGTAACGCGTGACGGGAGCTCCCTATGAACTCGCCTGGACCATGTCATTTCTTCCCTATTTGTTACTGTATTTTTTTACAGCTAAGCAATTACCACACACACACACCTATGTATATAGTATGAAATATTCTAATGTTTAGTAAGCTACACATAGAAACGTTTATATTTATTTCCTGAAGAAAATTCTAATGCTGTTTGCATAAATTTCGATTTTTGAAACAAATTTATAGCTAACTCATGCCTACTCTACCTTCTAGCCAATCATAATCGTTTTTGTGCAGCTTACTTTCTATAAGTATATATTAATACTACTACTAAGGTCTACTCAGGTATTCATCACTTTTGATGTACATACTGAAAAAAGTATATTTACGTAATATATCATTTTATAATATAAGTGTATTTTTCATTGACTAAATGTCACTATTCATCAATACCCAAACGCCACTCGATGGTTAGAGGTAAGGTATGTCAAGTAGACAATGAGACAACAGAGTGAGGCGTGAGTATATATATATATATATATATATATATATATATATATATATATATATATATATATGCATTTATTATTACACCTAAGCTGATTTTATCATCGTTTTTTTACTAAGGCTTTCCTTCTTATATATTTTACTTACACAATGATTTTCATTGTTGAGTTGAGCTGGGTGTCTACAAGGTGTGTGTGGGATGACCTGGACCAAACAGGGGCACAATATTCAGCTGCAGAGTAGGCAAGGGCCAATGCAGAGATGCGTAGCGTGTAAAATGATGCACCCCATTTTGCACCAGACAGCTTGCTGAGCAGGTTGTTCCTGGACTTCACTTTAGCCGCCGTCCCTTTGATATGTTCCTTGAAAGATAGGGTCCTGTCAAGGGGCACTCCAAGGTAGGTTGGATTAGGGGCATGCTTAAGTTAGAGACCGCTCAGGGCGATGTTTAGTTCTCTGGCAGCTTTTGCATTGTGGAGATGGAATACACTGGAGACAGTTTTTGCTGGGCTTGGTTTTAAACGCCAGGTTTTGCAGTACTGGTCCGGTTTAGTTAGGTCTTCAGTGAAAACCCGTTCCAGTTGTTCAAAGTCCGGTGCTTGGCATGCCAGACAGATGTCATCCGCGTAGATGAATTTGCAGGATTTGGTGCTGGGTAAGTCATTTGTGTATACATTGAATAGTGTTGGAGCTAGAACTGAGCCTTGTGGGAGCCCATTTTTCTGTGCTCTCCATGCGCTGTGTTATGTCCAACGTGAACTCTGAACCTCCGGTTGGTCAGCAGGGTTTGGATGGCAATTGTTGCCCAGGCGGGAAGCTCCTTTGTGAGTTTCAGTATGAGGCCTGTGTGCCAGACCGTATCATAGGCGGCTGTGAGGTCGAGGAACACAGTCCCTGACTTCAGTCTGTTCTCGAAACAATTTTCGATGAAGGTGGTTAGGGCCAATACTTGCTCTCCTGTGCTGCGGTCCTTCTGAGACAATCCGCTCAACACCACTACCCTGGCTCCCCGTCCTATCAAACATTGTACCTCCACACATCCGGCGAACAGCATCCACTCAAAGAATGCTTCAAAGGGTTGAATACTCCCCTCATCTACCAATCCACCAAGACATCCTCAACCCACCCACTGCTCGACTTCCATCCAGACGCCCCATCTGGAATAACATCCTACCAGCTGACTTCACCATCTAATCAGCCTGGAAAAAGGAATGGGCGTTCAAGGAGGCCCCTAATAAACACCTGGTGTCAGACCCTAACCAACAAGTGCCTGGCACCGACCTACCAATCAGAGAGTGGTCAACCATCAATAGATTCGAGACTGGACATGGTCCGTGCTTGGCCAGCCTTCACAGATGGGGCAGCAGCCTATCCCCACTGTGTGCTTGTGGAGAGGAGCAAGCAATAGAGCACATCATTGAAGTCTGCCCTCTCCAACGACTGAGAGGTGGATTAGCCGCCGTCCACACAGCAGACAAGGAGGCTACTGCGTGGCTGAAGGACTTTGCATTCGCTAAATAAAAAAAAACTTACACAATATATGTGTTGAAATTATCTTTTGTTTGAGGATTTAGTTATGTTTTAAGAAAACCCATTTTAATTGTTTTAATTAGATTTAATTTGCAAAAGCGTACGAAGTCACCCATCTATAACAAAGTTCTAGGCTTTTCCTTTCACACCTTGTTGCTTGACACCCTGCACTTATTTAATATCGTATTTATTAACTCTCACGTCTATCAGCTACTCACTTTTAATAAGTATATATTCATACGTGTGCTTATTTGTTTATTAAAGGTAAATTTTATAACTAAATATGAAACATAATATTAGTCCGTTATGAACAATAGCGAATGTTACCACTAGTGTTAACCATTAATATAAAAAGATACATATAGAGAGGGAGAGTAAAAGAGAGAGAGAGAGGGGGGGAGAGAGAAAGAGTAAAAGAGAGAGAGAAAGAGAGAGAGAAAGGGAACTAGAGAGATGGAGATTAAGTGAATAGAAAGACTAATTTTTAACTTTTGATTTCCAATGTTTAAAATTTTAGCTGGCTCTCCAAATCCACCTTTTTATCTTAGTAAAGGTAAATGTTGGTATGATTCTAGCAATCTAGAGACCGCCTCTCCTGTCTTTTGGCAGATCCTGTATTGTCGGAATAAGGTGTGCTGTTAAGAGGCATTATCCCCTCCTGGTATATTGTCTCCAGTCAGAGAATTCTGACCGGTCCATCGCGGCTATTGTGTATTCTTCTAGAAGGCAACCTTGGGGAAACTGTTTTTCTTAATATAAAGCTGACATTGTGCAACATCTTGTTGTCGTGCTGACAAATCTTGTTTATTTACAGAACGTGAATAAATAACTTTTGTCAGCTCTTCTATTCATATATTCCGGTAATCCTGAACACGTTCATAATCGTCGCCTTTTTACTGATTCAAAAGCTCTAACCTGAGCTAAAGGGTGACCAAACGCGCCATATTTTTCTGGTACACATCATCATCATCATCATCATCATCATCATCATCATCATCATCATCATCATCATCATCATCATCATCATCATCATCATCATCATCATTTGCCCCGTGGTCTGGATTATCATAACGGTGTCAAAGATGACTTGACCTCTAACCTTCCGGATATTCTGCAATCATGAGCGTGATACTCAGCCCCGATCCCGTGAACTGTCGGATGTTGACTTCCCATCCCTTTGTTTCTTTCTCTTTCATTCTTTTCCCTGTACAGTTCCCTGAAGGATTTTCTTTGCAAGACCTGGAGAACGTGTGGCATGGCCGTACTATTTAATTGTCTTCGTACACACACATACACACACGCATACACCAACACGCACCCCCACATATATATATATATATATATATATATATATATATATATATATATATATATATATATACTGAAGGATCTTCAGGGTTTGAAATCTTAAAAAATATGTCAAGCCCTTATAAATTATCATTTCCCCACACACAAAAATATCATAACGTTTATTCAAACTTTGTCAGAAATATTTTTTGCTACATAACACTTGTATGTAGAGGTTCCATATTACTATAATTGGAGTAATGGAAAATATGATTTCCTAATAAAAAGGAACAAAGTGTTCAAGAATGTGAGTTAAAGGCATGTGATGCTATTGAGTTTTCATCCCAAAAAAGGAATATATTTTACATACAGCTACTTCTCCACACCATTTGATTAATACGGGTACATTCACGAAGAAGTGTCTACACATAGAAAGCAGTTTGCGGATTACTTGTTGTTTTTAAAGACAAAGCATACTGCAATAAAAACAAGAATTAGTAGCCGTTTCTCGAGTAGCCCGTCAGATTTGTCTGATTTATCCACAGCTTATGACATTCACAAAACGAATTATCCCTGGGATGAATTTAAAAACAAAACGTCTGAAAAATGCTTGAATCGAGCCAAACTTTACAAATAAAAATTTTATAATCACTATTTTGCTTATTCATGGTGATAAAGCCAGGATCTCAATAGTATGGTAACTAATAGTAAGATGCCAGAGCGCGATGAAGAGTAAATAAACACCACATAATATATCTGGAGACATTTTAAGGTTTCAACTTCTCAGATAAATGAATAAAAGCGAATTATCATCAACTGGTGTATGACCACAGGAAGGTTTACCGTATCATTTCTTACAGTATTAAGCGTAACAAAGGAGTAATATTCTTCATTAATGCAACATGTGGAACCAGTAAAGCTTTCCATATAGTTTATCTGTTTGCAAATGTTCGACAGAAAAATAATAGTGTCCTTACACTAGCCTCGAATTTTATGGCAGAAACATTCTGTATGTTTCCTGTGTTACTAGATCCCTCAGGACATGTAAATTATTGTGTAACATTAAAATGAATTAATTCATAGTTAAGCTACTTCAGATATACAAATTGACACATTGAGATGAAGAACACACTAGCGTAAAATGAGTATTACAAATTTATACCGGGTTATGCAGGCCTACAATGCTACACAAACAGTAATAGAAGTTACACGCTCGTCTTTGCTGGTGAGTCCGGACATACCCTTTTTAGTACTAGAACTAGAAATGATCATATCAATTTGTGTCTGAAAAATGTGTAAACCTTATATATAGCGAGAATTAAACTGAAATTCAATATGCGAGTTTAATTCGTGAATTTGACACTCATCTTCTACATCTATTAAATTGACCCCCATTACAAAAAACAGTTTTACTTTCAATCTATGGTAACAGAATTAATTGTCAAAGCATTTGTATGATATTTATATACATAACATTTATAAAAAAAAAACTGGCTTCTTAATCTACAACGTATACACCGGACATGAACATTAGGCTCCGTAATATACTACCCGGAGAGGAGAGATCATACAAGTTTGTTGATATTATCAATTCCAAGTGGGAGTTTTCCTTTTTCAATTGAGTTTCATAAAAATTTGAAACTAGCATAAACTGATATTGAAGCTTGAACCATTCATACTGAATCTTAACCTACATCTACTCTACATCTACTGTAACGAAAGGATAAGAACTAAATATGCCACATATTCTTGCATTAATAATCTTGCCGGAAAGATGTACTTTATTCTGGCACAAGAACTCAAATCAAATAACTATTTAATCCAAGGTATTAAACTAAAGAAAAAAAGGTTAACGAACAAGACATATCTTTTAAAAACTGATAAGAATATTGAACTGTTTCATATTAAATTAACATTTACACTTTTTAATTGTTTTCTGCTATACTGTTCATATAGGGAAGATGCCAACTATAATAATAAGTAAATATTTTAGTTGACAATTTTCCAAACAGTTTTATAATCTAATAATTATTGTTTATTAGCGTGTGATATGGATGTAACGTAAATATCTTCATTTCTTGTGATACCCACGAGTTAATTTATTTATTTAAATGAATAGAAGTAACAACTCTGATGAATAATATTTACTCGTTATCCTAACTTTGTACAGTACATATGCTTTTTATATAATAAACGGACACGAGAAGCTAAATATATTAGAAGCAATCAATGCTCTCTCTTAAACTGTCTGAGTGCAAGTCAGAAATTTTCCGTATACGCAACATAAGATAGATTATCTAATTAACAAATGACAAGATAGGGTCTTATCCAGAGTTCGTTTTCGATCAGAAGCTACACTAACCCTTCAGGCTCTTCAGTTTTTATGTTTTCTACTCATACCTACAATCACAGTATACAATGTGCACCATCCAACAGTTACAACTAACAACTACACTCGTGTCACCTCCTTGAACAGTAAAATGAATAACTCTTAAAATCAATCGCTTTAGAGGTTTTTCAACTGTCTGTTCATGCTAATGGAGACTGACGAGTCTGTCTAGTATAGTGGAATCTGGGATTTTTTAAAATTATCGGATGACCAGGAAAATGAAACCTGCGTATCTTCAGCGGACGCAGTAATATATTGTATTCAAATAAAATAACATATATATATATATATATATATATATATATATATATATATATATATATATATATATATATATAATAAATGACGGAACTAATATGCCGACGTTATGAAAATACAAAACAAAAAAAAAATATATTATTTATGTATTCATCAACGTTTCATCTTCATTCCAAAACTTTCTCAGGATGATTGGTGTGACGATAAAAACACACAAAAGTACAACATATTTCATATAGTGGTAGTAGGAGAAGAAAAGCGTGAACAGGCTGCTTATGAAACGCTTATGAAACGATAAATTGGTAGCAGTGGGATTAGTAAACTGTGGAAAGTGTGTGTGGGGGGAGGTAGTGCTTGGAGTTATTAAAGCATAGGAGAGGAGAGTGAGCTTTCCTGATGTAAGCTTAATAAGGTCGCTCATGAAAAGATAAGTTACGAGCTCAAAAAGATGGTAGTAGTGGGAGAAAATAAATTAACTGTGTAAGGTGTGGGGACAACATTTGGTTTTGGTCTGAGATATTTAAACCATGAGGGGGTGAGAAAACATGCGTCATGTCTATTGAGGTTATATATTTGCTATCAAAGCAGGAGAACGTGAGAGTTAAATATACAAGTCGCATAAGGGGATGGTATAGGCGGGCGATATGACGATAATAAGAAGTAGCGAAGGGAAGGTAATGTATTAATATTAATATTCAATATATATACACACATTAAAACATATATATGCACACATATATATTTGCACATACACACATACACGAACACATACGGAAAATAAAAAAGTAGAAACAAATATATTATTTATTTGATGACGTCATCAGGGTGATTGACTTGAAAAGAAATAGTCGTTAGAATATTAGAAAGTGTTGCTTTTTTTGTTGATTTTATCAAAGCAAACAATAGCTGTTGGAAATTGAAATGCTTAAAATATTTATAAAATGAAACGGATGTTTTTATTTATTTATATTTGTGTTTTTGTTATTCATTCATTTTATTGTAGATGTTATGTGTAAAGTATGTTACGAGTGTGGTATGAAGTAGCTAGCCTGGATCTAAATGAAATTTTCGCTTCAGTAAAATAAGTTTGCTGATTAAAGGAGATAAATTGTAGAAACCATTACGTTGTTTTATTGTGTTTGAGTTCATAATTAGTGCTGATTCAAGAGGTTTTCGCCGAAGATTTATTTAAACTTAATTTAACGATTCTAGCCTTCCACATATTAAGAGAATGATCGTGTTGTAATGCATGGGGGGAAAGTGCATTCAGAAAATTGCTATATTTTATATCTCTTTCATGTTCACTGAGCTTTGTAGTCAGTTCTTGTTGAGTTTCCCCTACGTATAACTGATGACAATTACTGCATAGGACAGTGTATATAGCTGCATTAACTGTGGATTTACAAAAAAGTGTTTTGCTGTTTTCAATGTTTGTTTCACAGTTTGTCATGTCGTTTGTATTGTCGGAATACCTAGTTTATTTAGAGTGTTTCAAATTATTGTATTACCGGAATGAGTAGGTAAGAGAAGATGTCTATTTATGTGAGAAATGTAAGGTTTATGAGATTTTTTCTTATTGCTTTTTGAAAATATTTGTAAGGGTTTTTCATTACCATTTTATATGACATGTGTGGGTTATTGCACTGTTTTCAATTAATGTGGTATGTATTTGAATTATTCGTGTAAATATTGTGGACACCAGATTCTGAAAGCACTATGGAAAAACAATTATTATGCCTTTTTCATGTTGTTGTTATGGTGTGAATAAAAATGTGTATATTCGATTTTTTTGAGAGGTTTTGATATACACTTTAAATGATAAGTTATGGTCATATTGTGTTATAAGTGTGTCTAAAGATGGAATTGAGTTATTTTTCTCTGTTTAATAAGTATATTTTACGGAGGGTTCGACTGTGTTTAATTTGTCTTTAAGATTTTTAATTTGTGTGCATTCTGATGGAAACATTAGAAAACCATCAATACATCTAAAGTATTCAGTGTTTGGAGGTAATCAAAATTTGAAACAGCTAGACTCTAGGAATTTAAAGAATAACCAGGCAAGTATTCCACTAAGAGGGTTGCCCATAGGGAGCCCGAATTTTGGCTTGTAGAACGTATTGTTATATTTAAGATACGTCATGTCAGTGATTATATCTTTTTAAATGTTGGGAGGAAACGGTAAGTTGATGTTGCCCTTTTTTAAGTGCAGATGAAATACATTTAAACATTTTGAACGGGAACATTAGTTTATAAAGATATTACGTCTAAGCTGTGTATGATTTTGTTTTCTACATTAATGTTTTTTTTATCTCGTTTAATATGTCTTCTGAGTTACTTATATGAGAAAATCTGGGTTAAAATGTTAGCAATGGTTCGTGCGATCTTATGTGTATTACAACCGATGCCAGATATTATATGGCGCATAAGGATGTCCAGTTTCATAGTTTTGGGGAGGCCGTATAATGTATGAATAATGGGTTTCTATTCAATATATGACGTCCATTTCTTATCGTTTTTCATAATGTTTATGAACGATTTGTTAAAAGTTTCAATAATTTTGTTATAGTTTTCAAGTCTGTGTTTTTCTTCGGGGAGGGTACATTCTTGTATCTAATCAGCTCCACTTTTCAAACTTTAAGTAGTGGTAGCAAAACAATAGCACCTTTTTGTGCAACAGTCAATGGTTGGGCTTTTAAGCCTCTTACGTTTCTTTTTCTGTTGCTTCATTTGATGGAGATAGGGGGCCTGGACCTTTTGTCTCAAGGCCTGATGGCTGACCCAGGTTGGCCACTGTATTGGCTGGAGCACCATTTCCAGAAGCAGGAAGGTTTACACCATTGCTTACATCTTCCCAGCTGTTGTATGAACGGGTTGATGTCCTCTTTTTATCCTGGGTGCCGGCCTGCCAGTAGGTATTTTTGTTTTTATTCATATTTTTTATTATCCATTTCCTCATTGTCAAAGGCTTCTAATTGTTTATTCAAAGATGCACTCAATCAATAGAAGGGTTACCCCCGTCCACAATTCGCGAGACGTGCTGGGTGACTTGAGGAGACAGCACACCATTTATTTTAAATATTTGGTCAGGGTTTACTTCAAGTAAAAAGTATCCTCATGTCAGAGTCTCTGACAAACCGCTGTTCAGAGAGATCGAAGACACCCGAGGGTGGTGTCTAGTAGGCATTCAAATCCTCCCCTTGTGTATGTATTTTCGTCTGCCAGTAGTGTTGATATTTTCTTTAGATTTGAGTTGTTCACCAAAATTACTAAACCCCCACCGTTATCTGATGGTGATATGATGATGTTATTATTATTAGACAGGTGTTTATAAGTATTTACATCCTTCTTCAGTAATACTAAATCATTGAGTGAAGTTGATGTGAGTGAACTAATTCCATAGATAAAAACTTTTCGGAAGTCTGTGTCTTCATGTCTGTACTTATTTAAGATATCTGAATTCATCCCGATTGCGAATTTTATCCAAAACTGAGAGCTTCAGTTTCTATATTTGAGAGTGCTTGAATGGTGAGGTTTTGTATAAGATCCAGACTTAAAACCAATTAACAAAAACATGCAGTTAATCAGACCAATAGTTTAGATTATTTATTTCTGATGGCCGACTATTTTCCCACCTCACCAGTCAATCCTGGTTTACCGTCTATTTGCTTGACGATAACCAATCTTTGCACCAGATGCTACTGGATTATAATGTCATTAGCAATAACCTGTCACGCACACATATACACACATTCATATCGCAAGATATTCCAAGAAAAAGAAAATTTAGAGTGAGGTATTTTCAAATACATAAACTCAATTTTTTTAATGAATATCAGTTTACATAACTAATTAGTCGCTATATAAAAAGTTGAGCATTGGAGTCGAAAACGTGTGAATACGGAAATTAATTAGAAAGTAATTAATCTCATGAGAGTTTATTAGGATAAAATCATTCCTAATAAACTCTCATGAGATTAATTACAAGTTAGTTTTATTATTATATTTCCATACAAAAGTTCTTGATAGTGGTTAATCATAGAAAAAAGTATTTTTATCTACAAATTATAGTCACACATGGGCACATGTACGTACGTAAATATGTTGTACTTATAAATATCAACCGGGCTATATAACATACATAGATTGACAATATAAAGTTCTCACGCGCACTTTAAACTTTTTACTGTCACGTGTAGCGGCGATTCTAAGAAGAAGCAATACACCCCATAGCTTTTCTAAACTAAACCGAATAGGTTAGTATCGGAAGATAGATATAATCATTCTAGGCGTAACTGTCTATTTTATGTATATATATAAATACAAATGTCAACAAAATATACAAATATGTCAGAATACCAAATACTAAGTAAAGTATGTACTCTGTTTGGAATCAGACAATAATCTTATCTTCACCCTTAAACTGAAATCGCCTGGGTACACACTCCTTCAACATATACAAAATAACGTTACTCTGTAAACGGGCAAATAACAGTGAATAAAAATGCATATGATTTTATTTATAAAAGCTATGTTCTGTTTATTACTTTAGTACCGATAACTTTTGAATTGAATATAAAAAGATCTTCGATGAACTCAATATCCCTGATGAGTATTGTTATAGAAATGAAAGTCGCGTGACCTGATTTTTCGGATTTGTCTGCCAAAAGAATGTGATCGTACACCACGTTGACGTGAAATAACATACGTTTAGCAAAGTAACCATCACAAACTGATAAACACTATCTTCTCTAGGTATGACTGAAGTCAACGATAATTTTACCTTGCCATTTCAATCCCCTAACAATATCCTAATAATAAACAAAACTGACGCTTTGGACAAGCGGACGATAGAATGCGCCCTTTCCTCCTGACATAGAAATACCACCTGCATAATCTCTTCCTCCTGGTTCAGTTACACTGTGGACCCCGTGGGCCCCATGGGGGACACTACCGCCTAGGAACGGGACTTGGGCGATCAACAGCTGGTACGGTCAAATAAGACTACAAAACCGACTTAAGCCTCTGCGAATTTGACGAGAAGGACTATAGATTCAGTACTTTCTTGTCTGTCCTCTACTTTCCAGCCAGCGAAGCGATTGTCGTAGTGTTCAAAGATGTTGCAAAAGATTGTGTGAAATAAGTTAGAAACTGTCATATGTCTACATGCATACAAATACAAGCAAATGTAGAAGTTTCTCAAAATATGATTTGACACCTATTTATTGCCCAAAAGAACAACTGAGTGATCCGCTGATAGCTGAATCATAAGTGAGTTCATACACACACCGACAACTTATAAAAAAACATGCAAATGTATACTCAACCATATACACACAAAAACATAAGAAAACAGCAGAGATACACTAATATACATATAAATATATATATATATATATATATATGTATATATATATACATATATATATATATAAAATATTGTTTTGCGATTTGTTTAAAAATATGTTTCCTACCTATATAATACGTACGTTTAGCAATGTCTATATACATGCAATGCTAGGTATATAGGGGGTAGTTTCCGAAAATTGAATTATAAAGTTTGCAGCAGACTGCCAATTATATATATTTTTAAACGATTTAAAATCATCTATTCTCATGTATTTACATTCTATTTTAATATAATTATACATCTATTATTATACAAAATTGAACAAATTACGTGTGTAATGTTCTATATAGCCGTAATTTATAATGAGGTAAACAAGTCATTAATCTCTCTCTTTGCTATCTATGTATTTCTGCCGGACTCTCTCACTCTATTTTATTTAACCAATCTATAATATTTTTAACGTCTCTGTAATTGTTTAGAGAAATACTGACTATCTTTTTTTCATTGTAATCATGAAAGTTAGCTCCCTATGTTTATACACAATGCACACAGGTATGTAAACGTGATGCCACAATAATACGTCTCTTTACTGCGCTAAATGAATAATAAAGAATCATAATACTTCTATATAAAAATAATACTAATAATATAAAGTGCCCCCCAAATAACACACACGCACGTGGTGACACCAGCCTCGACTAGAACACGACAACAATGTCGCAAGAGATCAAGGTAGATGGAAATACCGAGGAGGGTGGGCACCAACCGGAGCTCGACAAGAATGGTGCTGAGAATAATTGAATCTTAGGAGGCTTATTGCCAATCAAAATCCAGAGTATACTAATTGTCGTTGTCAGTGTAAAAATCAAGGATAAACAACTGTTGTGATGAAGCAAATTAATTTCCAGCGGTTATTCGAGGAGGAAGAGGGTGCTGGAAAGCTGAAGATATTGTTGTCACCAGAAAACACTTTTTGTTATTGGCAGTAAACAATCACTGATTGGGATTCGTGTAAAAATTTATAGGGAATCAATAATAATAATAATAATAATAATAATAATAATAATAATAATAATGATAATAATAATGATAATAATAATGATAATAATAATGATAATAACTGATGCCAAAAAGGGAACGACCTCAAGCAACACCATACTAATAATCTGTTTAGCAACAATTTGGAAAATCTAAAAATCCACAACTGAGATAACACATCTACCAATCCCTAAACAATCGTGGACTGCTCCTCGAGGGACAAAAAGGATGCCGGTAAGGGAGAAGAGGGACGCCGGATCTTCTATACATAGATCAAAAGATGCTGAAGGAGGTAAAAAGCAGAAAAAATATCCATGACATGGATTGACTACAAGAAAACTTACAACAGAATCCCTTAAGCATGCATAACTGAATGCTTAAAATATATAAGATACTCGACAGGCTTATTAATCTTATTAAGAAAGCCATGAAAACAACGAGACTAGAACTTACAGCTGGAGGACAGTACCTGAGACGTATCAGAGAGGCATCTTCCAAGGAGATTCTGTATCACTACTACTCCTTATCATAGCCATGATGGTACTCAACTACATATACAGAAAACGTGATGCCGGATACAAGTTTCCAAACAGAGAACAAAGAATAAACCACCTCATGTACATGAACGACCTGAAACAATTTGCGAATAGCAAAACTAAACTAGAAAAGCTAATCAATGAAACAAATCTTCAGGGAGTACATTCAAATTGAATTTGGTATGGTAAATGTGCACTGCTAGAGATGAAAAGGGGAACACTGGAGACGACAGAAGGCATTGGAACTGCCCAACTAAGAAGAGGTGAGGGCGCTAGGCTAACAGGACAGCTATAAATATCTGGGAGTACTGGAAAGTGACACTAAAAATATACAGAAATGAAAAAGAAGATTGGAAAATAAAAATTGCAAAGAACAAGAAAACTTTTAGAAACGAAATTATATATCAGAAATCTAGTAAAACGAATAACTACCTGGGCAGTATCACTAATAAGATACTCTGGACTATTTATAGGCTGGATCGAAGAAAAACTTCGGCACTCTGATCAAAAGACTAGAAAATTAATGACCCTGCACAACGCACTACACCCAAAAGACGACACGGACATACTTTACATAAAAGAAAACGAAGGAGGAAGAGGACTGGTAAGTATAGAAAATTTTATGGAAGATACAAAAAAGAGCTGCAGAAACATATAACTCAGAACACGGAAAAGCTAATCACTGCAGCAAGAGACACCACCCCAACCTACAACTTGGTAAGCACCGAAACCAGAAACAAAATGACAAGAAAAGAAAAGTGGGACGAAAAACAACTACATGGACGCTTCATAAGACCGACGAGAGAAGAATCAAATGAAAATAGCTTGGCAGGGCTAAGAAAATTACACCAGGACAGGGTAACATAATATTTACTAACGACTGCACAAAACAATGCGATTAGGACAAACTACATTAAAGCTGAAATGCATAATCCCCAAGAAAACAGTAAATGTCCACTGCGTGGGCAAGGACATGGAGCAGTAAATTATATAAGTGAATTCAGCAAACTAGCCCTAAAAGAATACAAGAAAAGATATGGCTGTGTGAGGAAAGCGGTACACTGAGAATTGTGCAACCGATTGAATTCAAAACACGCAGACAAATGGTACAAAGATAAATCAGAGACAGTATCGGAAAACGAAAACCACAAAATCCTTTGAGACATGGATGTACAAACAGATAAACTCATACAAGTAAGGAGACCGGATGTCATAATAATCGACATGAAGGAAACATCTTGCCACATCGTAGACTTAAATCGTAGAACTGAAAAAAATATAAAACATTAGGAACGTCAAAATAATACCAATAATCGGAACCAAAAAAGTGATGGCACCAACCTCAACTTATACCACACAAAATCTTACACAGTACAAATAATAATAATAATAATAATAATAATAATAATAATAATAATAATAATAATAATAATAATAATAATAATAATAATTAGAAAACATTGAATCAGAGGGAAGACTGGGACCGAACAACTGGCGGCTATGATGAAAATAGCTAAACTTTAATGGAAAATCTGTAAATGCAGAAACCGACCCACATAAGCTCCACATGCTAACCAGTCACATGGTTCTTGTAATAGGAAGAAGACAAAAAAACAGAAAGACACCATTACATAAAACCAAGGAACAGAGACTGCAAGACATTTCATAAATTATTCTCCACTAAAAAAAAATGTGATGATACCACACCAAATAGTCGTGAAGAGTCACAGCGGACGGAAAGACTGAGTAGGGAGAACACTAACCAGACATCCACTGGCAGAGTGCAGAAATGATTGGACACTCGGGGAAGCCTCTTACCATTTAAATCACAGAGAAGACGCATGGTTGTTGCCAGCGAGGAAACTATGGTAATCGTATGTTGCGATAACGCAATGTTATTTGCAATAGTTATCGAAATAGGTGGAAACTACTAGAAATATGGGGAGACTTATTATCAGTCAGAGTCCAGGGAACACCAATTGTTATTATCAATGAACAATCACCGATGATGACCTGTGTGAGAACTCCCACTGTTTGCAAATAATAATAATAATAATAATAATAATAATAATAATAATAATAATAATAATAATAATAATAATAATAATAAAATTAATAATAATAATAATAAAACAATAATTAATAAAGTAGACCCTACCCCTCAAAAGTGATGGCACCAGTTCGGCTGATGCCGCACATCATAGTCGTGAAGGCTAAAGTAGGATTGAAAGACCGACTATAGAAAGCATAAACCAGAAATCTACTGACAGAGTGTGGAAATTATTGGGACCTTGCGGAGGCTTATTGTAATTCAAATGCAATAGAATATTAATGGTCGTTGCTGGCGAGAAATCTATCGTAAGCGTATGTTGTAATAACGAAAAGTCATTTGCAATAGTTATCGAAAGAGGGTGAAGAATACTGAAAATCTTAGGAGACTTGTTGCCACTAAGACTCTAGGGAACACTACTTGTGATTATCAATGTTTAATCACCTATTATTACTTGTGTGATAACTCTTCGTGAAAGTAAACTTCTCACACATTACATTATCCTAGATCTCTACCAACCCACCATCCGCCCATGCATAAAGTATAGTTGCCACATCTGGGCTAGAACATCATCCACTAGTCTCTCCCCTTAGGCAAGGTCTCGGATAAGTCGCCAATATAATAGGTCCTTCACTATCCACCAAGCTCCAGCTTCTGTCCTATCGCCGCAATGTTGCATCTTTGTGCTTGTTTTACACACACTTCAATGAACAAGCTGTTATAGTGACCTCTCAACGTAAATACAGTAGACCAACACAACAATGAGCTACGTCCCATCCATTCACTGTAAAGGTCCGCAGATGCCAAATAGCCTTCTACTCCTATAGCTGCTTTCCTCGTGCTGCCTGCCCCTGGAACCTCCTCCCTACTCCCGGTTTTCCCGACTGTACCGACATGTAGACATTTAAAACAAATGTAAACAGAGATCTTGCTGCACAGCCCCGTTACCTAAGGATGATACCAAACACTTCCGACCTAATTCTCAGTAGCCCCTTAAGTCTACAGTTGCATCCTGTCTTGTTTGAGGATAAACTATGTTTAAAAAACAAGCAACATAATAATAATATAGAAGTATCAAAATATATGCCACGGTTTATGAATTTTTTAATACAATCAAAATATAAAACATAGTAGTAGTGGCTGTGACCCCACAGGTAGCGTATACGTCCAGTATATATATATATATATATATATATATATATATATATATATATAATACTTATAATAATAATAAGATAACACTACAGACAAGGAAAACATCCACAGGATAAGAATCCGAAGAAATTCAACCAGGGCTTATAAAAAGTGCTAGATTTCAAATAGAGCTTATATATATATATATATATATATATATATATATATATATATATATATATATATATATATATATATATATATGATTATTTTTATTTATACAGACATGTACAAAATCGGCGACACTGGCATGTCGATGTTATCAATAAACTGCTGTTAAAAACTGAGATCTCATCAGCAGGAGAGTTAGAATCCGATCTTTACCTCAAATCATATTTAAGAAGAATGAAATATGGTATAAAAGAAAGGAAATTAAAAATGTAAAATGTCACTAGGTTAGATTTGAGACCGTCGAGAATCAAATTAAAAATGAAATAAAACGCAATTGAGTAAAATAAGATACATATAAATTATAAATTATCAAGATCGATGGTAGAGAGGGAAGTGGGTAGGAGAGATGGAATGCACAAGAAAATTAAAATGTAAAAAAGTGACTTGGGGAAGGTTGTTAAGGGAAAAAGAAATTAAAAAAAACACAGCTAATGTCAGAATGTATGATAGCTGTCGAACCCGCGTCGATATCCGGTGGATGTTTTTTTTTTGTGTAGCAAGACACGTTTTCCCGTCTGGTTCCAATTGGTGGTAGAATGTTAATACAATTGGCTCTAATCTTGCTTTTTTTTTTGTATTTGTCTTCATGTTTTTCTTTATTTTAATTCTAAGATTACCTTTTTTGATTTGTCTCATTGCTATTAATTAATTTGTTATATTTTCTTAATTTATTTAAGAAGAGTACAGCTCACAATTAGGTGACACATTAATTAAAAATATACTACCATATTAAAGGCAGCCCTGTGATAAAAATGACAATAAATATAATAAAACTAATACTAATAATGATAAATATAATCAAATAATAATAATAATAATAATAATAATAATAATAATAATAATAATAATAATAATAATAATGATAGTTATGATAATTTTCATATCGATAATAATAACAAATCGTAATAGTAGCACTACTGGTATGTATAGTGTGTGGAATGGAATACAGAGTATACAGGATAACTTTATTGTGATTCAAACAACACCAATTATTTAAATGTGAAGTTAACACAGTAAGTGATGACAATAATAATAATGATAATGGCAATAATAATAATTATAATGGTAATAGTACTACTACTAATAATAATACGTATAAGAACACTAAAATAATAATAATAATAGTGATAATAGTATAAAAATAAAAATAAAACAATAACAATAAACAATAAAAAAATTAAAATAGTAATAATGATAACAACAACAATGATGATGATACATAATAATAATAATAATAATAATAATAATAATAATAATAATAATAATAAAACAATAAAAATAAAATAATAATAATAATTAATAATTAAAATAATACCTATAATAATTAAAATAATAAAAATAATAGTAAGTGTAATAATAATAATAGTAGTATTTATAATCATAAAACAGAGAATGAAGATTAGATTATAAATGTAACAAATAAATAATTGAGGAATAAATGTTCAAATGAGAAAGGGGACACAAATGCAAATACAACTCATAATAGCGGCATAGTACTACTACTACAACTACTACCTCACATACTACTACTACTACTACTACTACTACTACTAATAATAATAATTATAATAATGATAATAATAATTATAATGATAATATTAATAATAATCTACTCTTGGTAATAATATTAACGGTATTAAGGTCCACATTAATAATGTATTGTAATAATAATAATAACAATAATAATAATAATAATAATAATAATAATAATAATAATAAATAATAAAATCCTGCAAAATCGTGGACTTTGCCGTTCCAGCAGACCACAAAGTGAAGATCAAAGAGACGGAAAAGAGAAGCAAATATACTGAACTTGCCAGAGAATTTAAAGGAATATGGAACATGAAGAAAGTCAGTATAACACCAATAATCATAGGAGCACTAGGAACAGTCCCCAAAAACATCGAGAAAAGACTAGGAGAAATAGGAATCAAAGGGATAACTGAGACCATACAAAGGACAGTAATGATCAAAACAGCTAAAATCTTGAGAAATGTCCTCGAATGCGGAAACCGACCCACATAAGCAACGAATTGAGAACAAACACATGGAAGCACAAGACAACAGAACCGGGGAAAATACAACCGCACGAGAGAGACGCAAGCATAGGCTGACGTCACGAAAATTATGGACAGAGGGTCGAGAAGGGAAAGCGCAAACCAGACCTCCACTGGAAGAGCGCGGACAGCTCTGGGACCTTGGGGAGGCTTGTTGCCACTCGGACCCCAGAGGGGACCAATGGCACTTATCAGCGGGAAATCGTTGTTAGGTGGCTGTTGCGATTACCGCAAGGTCATCAGCAGTGATGAACGAAAAGAGGTGGAGCATACTGGAAGTCTGAGGAGACTTGTTGTCACTCAGACTCCAGGGAATACCACAGGTTGTCGGCAGTGGGCGATCACTGACGATGACCAGTGTGATAACTCCTAGTGAGTAAATAATAATAATAATAATAATAATAATAACAATACAAATAGAATATGTAAATGTAATAATCATACCGGCGATAATATAATATATTAAATGATTACATATATAATAAATGGATAACTATGTAATCTATTATAGTTAATGGATAAATAAGTCCTTTTCTTTTCAATGATAGGGACCGTAGTATTGCCGTTGTTTAGGGGTCAGAATTGCATAGAAGGGATAATAAGTTCTAAGGAAATTAGTATAGATTATCGAATACTGGGTTTGGTTAGGGTTAATAAAAAAAATTTCTAATGGCGACGTGGGTTCAAGAGTTTATATGTAAAATACTAAGTGTCTACAGTTAATTGAGGTATTATGGTTTTTGTTTAGAAGTTAACCTCTATCACGAAATCAAACCATCTCAAGTTTTTCATTTTGACTGGGTAACAGGGTGAATTTTAGGAAATACAGATACCGGGTTTTCTAATAGTGCTTCATTTAAATGTTGGTGATTGATTATCATTGGTTAGATCGCAGTGGTATATGGAGAGTGAATTCTTTTTTGAATGGTCAGAATCTGATCACGTGACCTTGGAATCGTGAAATTTTTCTTTTCTTTTCTTTTCTTCTTTCCCACTTCATTTATTCTAAATATGACTTAAGTTAAGGATCAGATTTTTATTCTTCCTTGTGTGATCTATGCTACTAATAGCTGTTGATAGATAACATCGATATGACAGTGTCGTAGATCATGTGCATGTCTGTATAAATAAAAATAATCATATATATATATATATATATATATATATATATATATATATATATATATATATATATCAGCCTGGTGTCCGTCTGAGATTGTTACTTCCCTACTCTGGTAGGACACGAATGCTCGAAACGACGTCGCATGTAGAGAACAATATAAATTAATATATATATATATATATATATATATATATATATATATATATATATATATATGTATATATATATATATATATATATATATATATATATATATATATATATATATATATATATATATATATCAGCCTGGTGTCCGTCTGAGATTGTTACTTCCCTACTCTGGTAGGACACGAATGCTCGAAACGACGTCGCATGTAGAGAACAATATAAATTAATATATATATATATATATATATATATATATATATATATATTAGTAATGAAAAACAAAAAAAACAAAAGATTGTTGTTTACGTTTCGTCTTTATTGTAAGAATTCTCTGAGGATGATAGTTTGAAAAAGATGTCATGCGAGTACATAGAAGTTTGGGATTTAACATGGTAGTGAGATGGAGGGATATGGCAACCGTAGATTCTATGAAACCCAGAGAGTTCAGGATGTGAGAGTCAATGGTCGAGAAGGATTACAATGAATATGAAACTATTTAAGTGGACAAGATTGAAACAGCTATGAAATGGGGAGATGGTGAGAATATAATTGAAATGACCTTAAGTTGGGAGAAATGAAAGGGAAGCTGAAATTTTTGTCGTGGTGGGTTTTATAGTAGCTACGGCTGCTATATCCCTTCATCTCAGCACTATGCAAACCCCAAACTGCTATGTACTTGCATGGCATTTTTCGTCAAACTATTATCCAGAGGAAGTTTAAAAATAAAAACAAAACGTTAACGAATACATAAACATCTATTGCTTGGATTTTCCTTTTTGATTTCTCTTTATTCCTTCTTATATATATATATATATATATGGGAAGAGAAGGATGAAGGTAATCCGACGTGATGGGAAAATGAAAAAGGAAAACCAAAAAATGGATCTTTTTTATGTGTACATCAACGTTTCGTCTTTATTTATAAGACTTCATCAGGATGATAATATAGAGAAAAAATGTCATGCAAGTACAGGTACATGTAGGGTAGACATATTGGGAGGAAAAATAAAATAAAATAATTGCCACTACTGGGTGGACGTCCGTACTTGTTGGAGAATAAAAATGAATATTGAAGAAAATGAGTGGGGAAAAATGGAAAGATGGGGTGAGCAAGGACTACTGTGGCTGGTGGTAAGAGAAAGAGGTGGAGGATGAGCAGGGGTAAAGTGGATGGCAGAGAGGGAATGGAGGAGAGGGAGGAGGGAGGTGTTTGACCAGATGGCTGCGGTCAAGATTGAAGGGGAAAAGTAAGTTGGAATGTTTGTGTATGGAGGGTGTATGCAGGGAAAGGAGGATTGGTAGAGAAGGAGGGGGGGGGGCTGTGATTTTGGTGGATGGGCGAGGAAGGATTTGTTGGGATAGGGTGTGAAATATTTGAAATATTTGGAAAATGATAGCAATGAGTGAAGGAGTAGAGGGGTGGAGGCGGGCGGTGATTGAAAGGGTGGGTATGGAATATTTGAAATATTTGGAACATGAGAACATTTATTTGGACTGCAGTGTTAAAAATGTGAGGGAAAAACGGAAAAAGTAAGGAGAAAGTGAAGATTCAAGGAGAAAAAGGAAGGGTGTGAGTAAATGAAAGAGTGTCATAAAGGTTAGAGATGAAAATAAAACTTATCTATGATCAGGCAAGAGTCTTTGTTCTGTGAGGATGATCTTGCTTATTAAGGGTGATAGGTTAAAGAAACCATTTCGTTGCTTGATGGTGGTGGAGGCGGTGATGAGGGCAGTTTCCAATAATCGTCGCCGAGATTTGTTGTGGATGTATTTAGTGATTTTGACTTGTTCAAATTTAACGCATGACCATGTTCTAGTGCATGTGAGAAAAGTGCACTGAGAGGGTTGTTGTTTTTTATGTCCCTTTTGTGTTCATTTAATCGTTTCTTTAATTCGCGTTCTGTTTCTCCCACGTAACATTGATGGCAATCATTGCAAGGGACAGTATATAAGCCGGCATGGGATGTGGGTGTTATTTTGAAATGTCTGGATGTGTTTAAAGTTTGTTTTCACATCTCAATCCATAAACCAAACTTTATATAATTTAATAATACATTTGATCCGATAATGGTTCATATTAGAATAGAAGAGGTGTTTCATCGTTTTAGCACTCAACATCGTGGCTAGATGTAGCAAGCTATAGAAGTCCAAGGTTCTAACTCAGACGCTAATCACTTCCAACCACAACCAGTTATCCGATATTTTATTATCAGAGGTTACAAATTAGCAACGGAGAGTGGAAAAATGATATCAATTTTAAATGAATTTCTTTTTAGATTTTACGATACAAATAACAAGATGTAGGTATGTGTGTATTCTTGCGGTTTATCTTTTCTCATCTAATTAGTACCAACATGATTTAATATGATATAATTAAGTGATAATTAGACGGGTCGAGGAGTTATGTGAAGGAGAATACACGAGGTTGGATGTATGAAAGAAACGCATCTTGTCATTTAAAACCTGTTTGCTGAATCCTTGTAAAGGATAATACGTTCAATCTCACGCAAAGATAAATTTAACGAAATATTGTCTTACAAAGCCGGTGTCATTAAAATAGTTCGCTGTATAAATGTTACTATGATATAAATTATTGTCGACATATTAAACGCTCAATTTATTTTTTCCAAAATACTATTTTCTCTAAACGGGTACTCTAGTACATACATAATAATTTACCATCTCTTATTAACTTCTCAAATATA
Organism: Sepiola atlantica; assembly: GCA_963556195.1. Taxonomy (NCBI): domain Eukaryota; kingdom Metazoa; phylum Mollusca; class Cephalopoda; order Sepiida; family Sepiolidae; genus Sepiola; species Sepiola atlantica. Next base: position 68,865,016 of record OY744531.1, read on the forward strand.
GTCATTCGAATATTAATTCTGAAATAGAGATGAATTAGGACAGAATATATATATATATATATATATATATATATATATATATATATATATACAATAAAATAAAATTGAGTAGACCTTTATATAAACAATGAAGTAAACCTCAATAAAGTTATAATAACAATTAATTTCAATGTGACGTAGTAGTAGTTGTAATTTAAAGTCTACTTAGTGTATGTTCCTTAACAAGTTTGCTGTTTAAACTCGTTTCCTGTCTGACGTTGAGTAATTTTTTTCTGTCTTTTAATCTTAAAATTTCAAGTTTCTCACCGAGGCATAAGAAACAGGGTGAGTTGAGTGATCTACATATTTTTGCTTTTCTTATTATGCTCCATTTAATTATTGAGGTGTTTCTATATTCTATCAATTTCCAGAAATATTGAGACAACGAAGTGTAACTGTATTTTCTTATTTTTGAAAGATATGGTGTGCATATAATATCTATCCTTTAAATCCTTCATATTTTTCCTATATAGAATTTGTATCATTTCTTTTAATTATTTATTGTTGTGGTTTAATGATTCTTACTAGGTTATCCGTGTAACTATAACTTTATGTTATCATGTATGTATGTTCTGTGTTTATAGTGAATTACTTCAATAATCGTTAGAATAATGACAAAAAGGTGAATATATTATGAGTGTATACATGTATATTTATGTAGTTTGTTATATATTTATATGTATATATGTGTGTATGTGTGTACGTGTGTATCTGCAGATGTGTGTGTGTGTGTATAGAGATAATGGTGTGGTTATTTTACTTACTCGTTTTTTTTGTCTGAAGAGGATAAAGATCTGTGAAGATTACAACCGACACATCTATGCACATATGTAACCAGTAATGTTTGTATGAATTAAAAAAAGTATATATATATATATACATATATATATATATATATATATATATATATATATATATATATATATATATATATATATAACATTGTAGATTCATAACATTTGAGATCCAACTTGAATGTGTTGTATTAGACAGAAATACCGTCTTTAAGAGAGTTAAATGTAGGTGCAAAGTAAAAATCAAGTTAGAAGTATAAATAACTCAAAACACCATTCCAGTCTATTTTGTGATTTTTTTTAGTTCAGGAGAGCAACAAAGTGTAGATAACTTCAATGTCTGTGAAATTTTAA